>JAPDVU010000006.1:105506509-105939890 GCA_026230045.1 Corynorhinus townsendii | reverse complement strand
GCCTGCAAGGGAGGGCAGTTGGGGGCGATCAGGCCAGCAGGAGAGGGCAGTTGGGGGCGATCAAGCTTGCAGGGGAGAGCAGTTAGGGGTGACCAGACCAGCAGAGGAGGGAAGGTGGGGGGGACCCAGGCCTGCAGGGGAGGACAGTTGGGGGTGACCAGGCCTGCAGGGGAGGGCTGTTGGGGGTGACCAGGCCTGCAGGGGAGGGCTGTTGGGGGTGACCAGGCCTGCAGGGGAGGGCAGTTGGGGGTGACCAGGCCTGCAGGGGAGGGCAGTTAGGGGCAATCAGGCTGGCAGGGGAGTGATTAGGTGGTGATCAGGCTGGCAGGCAGAAGTGGTTAGGGGCAATCAGGAAGGCAGGCAGGCGAGCAGTTGGGAGCCAGCAGTCCTGGATTGTGAGGGGGATGTTTGTAGGATCGGGCCTAAATGGGCACTCGGACATCCCTCAAGGGATCCCACATTGGAGCAGGCTGGGCTGAGGGACACCACCCCCAACCCGTGCACGAATTTCGTGTACTGGGCCTCTAGTATATATATAATTAACATGATTAGACTCTAATATCAGGCTGAAGTATTTTCCAGGCTTTAAGACTTAGATAAAATGGTATCTTCCTATGAAATTATTAGAGTTCCAAAATTGGATCTCCCAACTTTTTTTCCCCACAGTCTTGAGTCCACCTCCATATTATACAAGTTATAATGATCTGTCTCTGTTAGAAAACATTGAACTCCTTAAAAACAGCAACTTTATCGTGCCAGGGCTGGCATGTCTCAGGTACTCAATAATGTCTGCTGAATACAGACCAGTTTTCCCCAGTAGATTTTATACTACTAATAGATGAACTTCAGCAAATATTATTACTTTATTTTAGTATTTTAGTAAACATAAATTTGTCTGGGTCCTAGTGAGGATCTCAATGATCTACAACCTAAACACATATAGAGATATAAACTCAGATGTGTATAAAACACAAGTTTATTTTCCTATAACTCACCTTTAAGTTGTTTTGAATTGCCTATTTCAAAGGGTTGGCAATATCATAATCTTCGCCAGTTTCTAGTATCTCATTTTTTCCTCCTGGGGGTGAATCTATATTTAAGAATATCTAGTACCCTAGCAATTTTCTAGGTTGGGAGCCTTTGGTACTTAATGTCATCCATCTACATAGGCATCCAATGAAAACCCAACATTCTAACTTCAGTCATTAGTTCTCTCAGGCCTCTCCTGCGGTCAGAGTTCCCTTCTGCAAGCTCCCTTTCAGGGTGGAGGCCGTGTTTCCTTTTCCAGGGCACACTTGGGGATATTGTTTTGCTCCCACTCCAAGTTAGGGCATAGGAAATCTTTGGGAGTCTGTGTAGTTCCCATCTACCTACTCACCATGAATCCATAACCTGTCTCTGGGGCCTGCTGCCCTCCTGGACTTTGGCATTCAGGAATTCTGGCACACCTCCCCTCTGCTCTCAGATCTCACAAACCCATCTATGTATTTTGCTGGCTTCTCAGGAATGTAACCAGGGAACATGGTTCAGACTCCTTATCTCTGGGACAGTGGACATCTGCCCGGCCATTGCTTCCCCTCCTACTATTGACAACCCCCGATTCTCCACCATAGGAGATGGGTTTGTTTGTTTTAGTGTTTTCTGCCATTGGAAAGCTACCTTCTTACAAAAAAAAAAAAAAAAAAAGAGAAAAAAAAAAGTTTTGTCCTAATCTCTGGCTATGCCAGGAGGATTTTTTGTTCCTGTAAAACCAAGCCTTTTGCAACACCAAAGCCAGGAAGAGACTCCCTCCGCCCCCCACCTTTTTTTTTTTTTTTTTTTTTTTTTTTTTTTGCTGTCACACTTTTTTTCTTAAAGCTGTAAGCACAGAATGCCTACCTGCTTGTTGGGGTATAACAATGGGCAGAGATTGAGAGAATACTGGGTGGGGGAGGAAATCTATTAATATTATCCCACCACACTTACAAAGAACAGACAGAATTAATAACAATAGGGCTCTTAGAACAAATATTCTTCTCTATCCAGATGAAATTCTGTCCTTAGCCCTAAGAAATAGTTCATGGTGTTGGTTTTGTTTCTTGCTACACATGGGCAAGAAGACTTCAGCAGTCAGAAGCCTTCTTTTAGGTAAGCAGACTGACAATGGGGAAAACTGTCTGCCAGTAGGGTTTAGCTTTTCACTAGAGATCATTTCTGAAGTGGTTTTGAAAGGTATGATTCTGTCATTCAAGTTGGTTCCAGGAATATGACAGTTTATGTAAAGCTGTTATTTCACTGAAAAATCTAGACACAGTGAGAGTAACATTTAGTCTTTTACACCTAGAAAGTTGTGTAACAGGGAGAATCACGTTATATATTCTGAGAATGCAGAGGCATTTTCAAAGCACCTTTCCAGTTTTTATTTTCATTTTAAAGTATGTTAATATTAGTAATTACTATAATACAGTATTAGTAATTAATTATTGCTGACATGCCACATATGAAAATATCTAATTCATTTAATCCTTATAAAAACCTTAAGATATGTATAATATCCTAATTTAGAGATACAGAAGCTGAGGCACAGAAGCTAAGTCCAAAGTCACAAGTTATTATCTGTAAGATTGAATTAGAAACCCAGAATTATGATGGTGGAATAGAAGTGTGTATGCTGCTAGTTGATCATAATCATGATAATAATGGTTAGGAGATTATGGCATAAAAGCAACAATTCTTTGAATAATAATCTGAAGGCTGATTTTAAGCTAGTAAATTAAAATTAAAGTTTTAATGTGAATTTATCATTTGGTATTTGTGAGACAAAGTGTAAGTTACCAGTCTGCAGCCTGGAAATGAGACTGGGTTTGAGAACAATTGACTTTGACTCTTATTTATCCAGAGACACAGAGGTTCTGTGCTCAGCTGTTCTTGATCTTCAGGGAACCACAAGGTAAAAACACCATGGAACTGAAAGTCATCAACTCATAAGAGATTAACATTTTATATTAATTTTAATGTGCTGCACTTTGAAAGGATCAGCATGAAGAGCTGATAATCCTCTCAAATTATACATAAAAGGCACAAGGAAATAAAAAATTTTAAAAAATCCCCACCCGAAGGTACGTTGCGTGTGTGTGTGTGTGTGTGTGTGTGTGTGTGTGTGTGTGTGTGTTTTGAGAGAGGCAGAGAGACAGAAACATTACTGTGAGAGGAAAGAAACATCCACCATGGGTTGCCACCCTTACCCACTCCTGACCGGGCACCAACCCCAACCTTAGGTATGTGCCCTGCGGGGGGTATAGAACCTGCAGCCTCTTTGGTGTGGAGAGGAGGGCGCTAAAACCAAATGAGCAACCTGGCAAGGGCACCTCTCTTATAAACATTCTCAAGGCCATTAGCACTGCGTAACTCATCCTCTCATTCAAAAATATTTATTGAGCACGTGTTATGTGCCAGACACTGTTATAAGTGCTGGGGATAGAGCAATGAAAAGAACAAAATTTTTGTCCTCGTGGAGTTTAATGGGAGGAGAAAGGTGAAATAGTGAATGAACGAACAATTAGAATATTACAAAGTGCCGAGATTATTAGAATATTACTACCGCTCTCTTCTGTACTCTGAGCTTCAGCCGTATGGAGCCTTTAGCCTAACCTCTATCACTTATACTACGAATGTGCAGATCAAATTATAACAATAATGCGCAACTAACGAATTAGCTACCACCAGGCTGTGTCATGCAGTGTGTACTCCCTTAATCCTTAAGACGCCCCTCCGAGGTAAGCACTTCCATTCCCATGTTCCAGACAAGCAAACTGCGTTTCAGAGGAGCAAACACCAATTCGTGGCAGACCTGAGGCTGGAATGGGATGACTACCTCAAAGTACTTCTACACCACGATGGTAGCAAAGGCGATGAAACACAAGCGAAAAGGATAAAAAGATTGAAGCTGCAACTTCACTGAGGGAGAAAAAAGGGAGAACCAGAAGATACAGCACACAGGACCCGACCCGCGCTGGTTCCAGCACGCGGAAGCGCGGCGAGGGGTCGGCGCCGAAAGTCGAGCGGCAGCTTCCGGACCTGACGCCGGAAGTGGTTCGTCAGCCCCGCCTCCAGGGCTCCATTGACACAGCCGCTCTTGCGTTTCGGTGACTCTGCAGCCACGAGGTGCCTGGAATCCGCTTCCAAACGCGTCTGCAAGTCAAAATGTCGCACCCGTCCCCCCAAACTAAGCCCTCCAACCCTAATAACCCCCGAGTCTTTTTTGATGTGGACATCGGAGGCGAGCGAGGTGAGCGGAGTCTGAGATACGTAGAATGGCCCCGAGGAGGCTGGGCTTCCCGGGATTCAAGGGTCGCCGTGGGTGGGGTGCGCATCGGGCCGGGGCCTGCTCTGTGCAGCAGAGGGAATGGCCACCCAGACTGTACCGCCTGATTAAATTAGCCTTGAATTTGGGGTTGGGTCGAGCCAGCGCCCTTGTAGAATGCCACCGATCATGCGGAAGTTTCTGGAAATTTCTGGTTCGGGGATTGTGGCCATTAAATGGTTTGTCTCTCCTATTTGCACCTCTCGTCACCTTGCAGCATTACGTTGACATAAAATAGGATTATTTTATGTTTTCAGGGAGACATCCAGGAAACCCATGGATGTGCGTCAGTGGGGCTCCCGTCCCGCCGTGTGTTTGGCCACGCGAACTTTACCAGCAATTGTCATGTGATTTACAAATTAAAGTGACTTTTGCGTGTGGCTTCTTCTGTATTACTGATTCTTAACTCAGCGGTCCAGTCAGATTGGTGACCATTTTCTCTGTTTTGGCATTGGGGAAAATAAGTTCATGTAGCGACGTGGTTGCCTAGGCTACGTTAGCAGCTCCGAAGCTCCCTTAACTCTTGTGGATTCGCCTATTGCTTGGTAACCAAATGGCGCCTGTTCTGGAACATGTTAGAATTGCTGACCAGGCAGTGTGTTTGAATGTTGTACAAACGTACATAACAGGATTCAGGGATCCCCGTGGATACACACACTTATATGTACATTCAGTTTGGTTTGAAATGAGTGCCAGGTTTATTTTTACCTGCCTCAGGAGTTAGCTAGAATGGCAGCTTTTCCAGCTTTTGCTTCAGAAGCTGTAGCAGGCAGGTTCCATAAAGCACACAGGCTACAGCAATGCTCAAAACTCAGGCAATCTGACTTCATAAATAATTTTTAATTTTTTTCCTGTAGTTAGTTGGTGATTGAAAATTCTGAGTACATGTTGAAATTACTCAGAACTTAAAATATTTGTTCTTCATGGTGTCCCTTATATGGTGCTGATCTTCTGGCTGTTGTATTTAGGAACCATTATAAGGTGTAGAAAAATAATTGTTTCAAATTTGTATGCGTAAGTAGACTAAATTTGAATACTAGAAAAATAATTAAAAAAAAGAGAACTTGAAATTGTAGTCGTCATAATTTTACTAACTGACCTTTTATCATTTGCGTATTTGGTTGTTTTGCATACTGACACTTTCTTATTTTTTTCCAGTTGGTCGAATTGTCTTAGAATTGTTTGCAGATATTGTACCCAAAACTGCAGAAAATTTTCGTGCATTGTGTACAGGAGAAAAAGGCATTGGATCCACCACTGGGAAACCTCTCCATTTCAAAGGTTGCCCTTTCCATCGAAGTATGTAAATTTTGTGAAAATGATTCTTACACATAATCAAATCCTGTCCTATAGGAGTTGGGGAAGACACTGTGGGGCAAAGGTTCAAAATTACTATTAGTTTCCAAGAGGATGCTTTGACATCTGAGGCAATAGCTCAGTTTCATAAAGGTTGGGCTGAAAAGTTAGAATTAATTATAGGAGTGTACTAAGGTTTATTTCAAGAGAAATGAAATACACTAGGTTCACCAGGCCTCTAACTTCAATGTGCTTGGATTGAGGAAAAAAAGGAATGGCCATGATAAATAAGTAGACACTGGATAGCTTGACTACCAGGTAATAAAAAAGTTAAATCTCCTTGGGCGGGATTGCTTGGGAAGGCTGCAGCCGATTTAAAAATTTAGTGTCTTGGGCACATGGTGTGATATGTGATTAAAAGATGACATTTCACACAGCTTACCACACTTTATAATCATACTTTTGTTTAATGATTGTTTGGTGGTTCCCCCAATAGACCGAAGGTTCTAAAGAATTAACATAGCAGGCCCTCGGACTGCTATCCTTAGAAAGGTCTGCTCTGAAGATTGGCCATTGAGTAGTGTCTGGGAACTTAGAACTTGAACCATTCCCAAAATCATAAAGGTGGGTTACTATGCCTAGACTCTTTATACAAGTAATTTGATTTTCTTTTGGGAGTCTGGAGTTTTGGTACATACTAGGTAGAGGATGCCTCTATGATCATCCTCAATGAAAACCTAGGGTGCTGAGTCTCTACTGGGTTTTCCTGGGCTGAAACAAATCATATATGTTATTGCACTTTCTTTGCTGGGGGAAGAAAATACTCTGTGACCAGCTTGTGGGAGGGTGAGAGCACAAGGAAGTGCATGGATTCCTCTAGACTCTGCCTGTATCTTTTCCCTTTATTATCTAGTTGTGTTTCCTTACTGTGTTGCTGTAATACAACCAAATGCTGAATCCCATGAATCATAGGGAATTTCTGAACATTGGGGTAGTCTTGGGAATCCTTGACACCAAGAGATAATTTTTGCTGAAATATTTCTACTACAGTATAACAAATCTTAGACTAATTGGCCTTTATGCAGTAGACATAATTGGGTGACTAATATGTGCCCAGCCATACACATAGTTACAAGGGTGAAAGACAGAGTTGCTGCCCTGGCTGGTGTGGCTCAGTTGGAGCGTTGTCCCATATACCAAAAGGTTGCGGGTTCAATCTCTAGTTGGGGCCTGTACGGAAGGCAACTCATCAGTGTTTCTCTCACATGGATGTTTCTGTCTATCTCTACCTCTCCTTCCCTCTCTCCCTCTCCCTTTCTAAAAAAATCAATAAACATATCCTCAGGTGAGGATTAAAAAACACACAGAGTTGCTGTACTTAAGGAGTTATTTGCCAGAAAAGACAGATCATTATGACATATTAGAAGCCCAGTGCACAAAATTCGTGCACTTGGGGTGGGGTTGGGGGGAGGTAGAGGGTCCCTCAGCAGCCCCAGCGACCTCTCACAGTCCAGGAGCCCTCGGGGGATGTCTGGCTGATGGTCGGTTTGCATATTAGCCCTTTATTATATAGGATGTTATAAAATGGAGGTAGAGTCTAGCACCTAGGGGAGAAAAATGAGATCTAACTTTGAGGTGCCAGTGATAGTTTTATTGCAGAGGTGCCATCGGAACTAATTTTCTTAGTGTTCATGGGGGATCAGGCAGTAAAAGTACTTTGGACTCAGATTGTGAAAAGTCTTTTAAGAGTAAAATGGTGGGGAAAGATGAGAGTGACATGACTAGAGTCATTTTAGGAAGTTGTCTTTATTATATATTCATTAGTTAACATTGCTGAAGTCATAGTTTTGTTTCTTTTTTATTAAATATTTTTGGGTGACAGTCAACATGAGTATAGCTTTGTTTCTAATAGCTATTTTCCTTTTTTGTAGTTATTAAGAAATTTATGATTCAGGGTGGAGACTTCTCAAATCAGAATGGGACAGGTGGAGAAAGTATTTATGGTGAAAAGTTTGAAGATGAAAATTTCTATTATAAGGTAAAGTAGACAAAATGCATGTTACGATAATAAAGTGTACTATGCGTGGGCACTTGTTGGGTTAAGACAGTGGTCGGCAAACTCATTAGTTAACAGAGCCAAATATCAACAGTACAACGATTGAAATTTCTTTTGAGAGCCAAATTTTTTAAACTTAAACTTCTTCTAACGCCACTTCTTCAAAATAGACTCGCCCAGGCAGTGGTATTTTGTGGAAGAGCCACACTCAAGGGGCCAAAGAGCCACATGTGGCTCGCGAGCCGCGGTTTGCCGACCACTGGGATAAGACACCAATAAATGTCTCAAGTGCATTTAGATTCTCCTCTTTTTGAAAAGCATCATATTTGGCAATATGCGTCTTTGATATGGAACATTTTCATCCAGTAATGATTTGGCAAAAATACTGTAGTTATTTCAGTGTGATCCAGGTTTACATACTTCAGTAAAGCTAATGAGTTTAAAGTGTGGCCACCATATGGCAAAATTGTTTCCAGGAAAATGTTCTCATTATCAGAAGGATGGTAACTTGTGCATCTTTATGCTTGAATTTGAAGAGCAACAAAACCATCGCTAATATCCAGGATATCAGGGGATTTGCAAACTAGAGGATATGGTTAATGTCCAAGCTCCTAAAGGACATTAGTGGTGCCTGTGCCTTCTTATCTTCATTGTCCCAAGATGTAATCGGGTTATATTGCATCATTCAAGTTATAAGAATGGACATGTAAGTACAAAAGTAAAGTAATCTTTTTGGAAATGAGGAAAATGAACAAGGTAATAACTTCAAAAGAAAATCTCATCAATCTTTTAAGCAGTATTTATTGACTGCAACTGTTTGAGTTTGATACTGTCACTGGCACCAAAAGGTTTATAAAAATGAAAGGCCTTGATGACAAGGAGTTTATAATCTTACTGGGAAGACAAGATTAAAACACATGGGACAACTGGAGAATAACAATATGCCTGCAATATCATTTATTTGGTCTGGCCCTGCCAAGGCATTACACTAGATTGTTTGATCTAAATGATATTACAGTTTGCCATAGTTTTGTGTATGGTCAGTATTTAAATGTTTGACCAAATAACAGGCTAAGTTTTAAGTTGATACTTTTGTATGGTCCTCAAATAATGTTATAAATATTCAGTGGCCTTTGGCAGAAAAAAGGTTCCCCACCCCCGATCTAAAGAAAGGAGGCCTATTGAAAGGACACAGTTCTTGCCTTCTACAAACTTGGTAACCTTGAAAGATGAATTAGATTTAGATTGGAGGGTTAAAAGGCATTTTAGGTGGGAAGACTAACATTAGATTTACAATGCTTGGCCCAACAATGAATAAATTTAGAAAGCCTGGTGCCAAGGAAGAAATTGGAAGTAGTTTCTTTTGGGCATTCCCTGAAGAAGTGATTCACCTGGGATGAAAGCCATAAGTTTTGGATTCTTTCGAGATTAGGGAAGTACCTAATTGAATACCCTGTCTAAATTGAATAACCTATCACTGTTCTCTGTTTATTGATGTGTAAAGGAAGAATCATAATGTAGGCTCATAAAAGTCAGAAGACTGTTTAGGGTTTCTCAGAAAAAAGACGATCATAAAAAAAGGGCAGAGTATAATTATTAGATTTCCTTAATGTAGCATCTTCATCTTAAAGATGAAATATAAGCATTTTCTTAATATGGCCAATTTAGAAATACACCCCCCACTGTTGTGTTACTTTGATTTCATCAGCATTTGTTAAAGTTTAAAAAGTGATTAAGTAACACTACATTTTGTGAATTAAAGGTTATTACTAAAATAAAGTACAATTACACTATATTGTTTGATCTAAATGATATTACAGTCTACCATAGTTTTGTGTATGGTCAGTAAAAGAACAATTCAGACTAGTACCTCTAACCTTGATTTTCTTTTAATTAATTTTGTTCTACAGCACGACCAGGAGGGTTTATTGAGCATGGCAAATGCAGGCTGCAATACAAATGGTTCTCAGTTCTTCATCACAACAGTTCCAACTCCTCATTTGGATGGGAAACATGTGGTATTTGGCCAAGTAATTAAAGGAATGGGTGTGGCAAGAATCCTGGAAAATGTAGAAGTGGAAGGTGAAAAACCTGCCAAAGTAAGTAAAAATGTTTACCCTAGTTGCTGTCTTAAAGAAATGTAAGTAAAAGAATCTGATGATTATTAGCTGGAAAGTGTTAGGATGACTTTTGGTATAGAAGCCTGAATCTGCCACTTAAACTCAAGGAAAAGATTAGGGCAGCTTAAAAAGATTTTTATTATTTCAATTTCAATCTTGGTGATTTAAGTCTTCCTATACTTGCAAAACTTTGAGTCAGCCTGTATGCTAGTTCATCTTAGAAAGAGGACAGGAAATGAAGAATCCTGTCCAGACTCTGCCATTTAATTGGTGGTTTGGCCTTGATCTTATTCAATTTTTCTTAGCTTGATTCCTCATTCCACATAAATTACTTAAGGGTTTAGACTAGATTATATAACTCTAAAGATCCTTGTGTTCTAACTCTGTGGATCAATGGCCATACTACTACCCAACCCAATTGGTAGGGTTGTGAGAATTGGGAACTCTCATACCTGTAGGAGGTAGGCTGTCATCAGTAGTAGTAAACTGAAAGCAGGGCCCCTCCTAAAGAAAATTATATAGAGAATGATAAAAATTTCAGTTCATTTTGTGTACACTGAGGTGTTGAATAGCAATAAAAGACTTTTGTAAAATAGTGACATTGTTCTATTACTTGGAATGTTTATAAAGGGCATTTTGTAATTAGAGCAGATAGGTGAGCCTCCTAAAGTCAGTCTGTCATTTTACAAGTGACTTGGACCATGTTGCACATAACTTGCAGCTATATAGCTTTTAAACCCAGACTTTTTTTTTTATAAATATCATTAATATGTTAGTGCACTTCTATAATTTAGGATTATTTTTACAGTTGTGCGTTATTGCAGAATGTGGAGAATTGAAGGAAGGGGATGACTGGGGAATATTCCCAAAAGATGGTTCTGGTGATAATCATCCAGATTTCCCTGAGGATGCAGATATAGATTTAAAAGACGTGAGTACTTCCAATTAGTCAAACTTAATTACTTAAATTACTAAAAATATTTAGTACTAAAATGTTGAGATATTTGTGTCAATCTGTCTTAGTGATAGAACCCAGCATTAAACCACATTACTTACTAAAATCCAACATATTTGTATTCTTTTATACAGGTAGATAAAGTATTATTAATAACAGAAGACTTAAAAAACATTGGAAATACTTTTTTCAAATCCCAGAACTGGGAGATGGCCATTAAAAAGTATACAAAGGTTTTAAGGTAATAAATATTTTTAATGAATTGCTTTTAAGAACTTGTAAGTTGAATTGTAAACTGAAATTCAAGAGCTTATTCTATTTTTGGCAGATTATTTGTACTTACCAGATGTGTTGAAATAGCTGCATTTTTTTGTTGCCTCCAGCTTATTTCGAAAAATTTCCAAATACAGAAAAATTGAAATAGTACATGAGTGAATGCTCATGTACCTTAACCTACGTTCACTAGTTAATTTTTACTGTTTGTTTTTGAAGAATCATTTTTTAAGAGGAAGTTGCTGATACCATGATACTTCACCCCTGAGTATTTGTTATTATATACTAAGAAACAAAAACATTCTTCTACATAACCTTACTACCATTAAAACGCCCCAAAATAGCATTCATACAATATTACCTAATATGTAATCCACATTCAAATTTCCCCAATTGTTTAAATTTTTTCACTCCAGAGTCAATTGTATCATTTGGTTTTATGTCTCTAGTTTATTCACCTTTAATAGTTCCTATTCTACAAGTTATTTGTCACTTCTACTTTGTAGAGTCTTAAGTAGGATGTCTTCTACATTACCATCTGTTTGATTGCTTCCTCAAGGTTAGGCTGAGGATAAATATTTTGGCAAGAGGAACTTAACGAGGTGATGTATATTTTCTATGACATCACACATATTGAAGGCACATGTCAGTTTTGAGTTTTGGCACTTGATTAAAGTGATGTCAGCTTAAAAATGCCTTTTCCCCTTTGTAAATAGTAAGTACTCTGAGGTGATACTGTGAGATTGTGTGCATATTCAGTTTCTAACATTTCATCCAGTGCTTTTACATCATCTAAGATCCTTGCCTAGTCAGTTATTGCCTTGATGATTGCAGTACTGTGATTTTTCTAATTTTATCACTCATCCTACAGTTATTATAAGCTGGCATTCTTCTGTTTGAAAGAACCTTTCCTCTCCCCCCTCTTTCAAGTATCACTATAGACCTGTGGATTTTTTTCAGGTCTTATACCATTACTATAATTTTTTTTGAAGCCCAAAGGGTTCCAGATTTTTCTAGTGGAAGCCCCCTTTTCTACATCCTTTTGACATATTCCTCTTAGTCTGTGATCACTTGGCTTAATTTTTGGCACAAGATGTTCCAGGCTCATTTTTATACTTAACCTGTTTCCAGATTGGGTATCAGCAATTTCTCCAAGGAGCGCTGATTCTTTTCAGTGGGGAATAGACTTTAAAGAACAAATTCTGGGGACCAGGTATGCTTATTGTTTCTGAGTCCTTGTCAGTGGACAGAGCTAGGAACTGTATTAAATGACAATTCAAAAACCAACATTACAGGGTTCTTCACCTTCCCATTCCATTCCCTGTGACACAATGAGAACCTTGCTTCTCAAAGTACATAATAGAGACCTGGTTTTTAAAAATAGAAAGTGTTAATAGTGCACAATTATCTTTAGATATGGGAATTATTCTTAAATTGGCCTGTTTGAACAATTTTGAAAAAAGTTGTAACAAATAAAAATAAATTATCTGAAGAAAAAAAGGATTTAATGAAAAGATAATATTAAGAATATTAATATTAGCATTTGATAAATTTTTTATATCAGAAATAACCTAACATTTTTTGGCATAGTTGAAGAAGCAGAATATGTCTTATGCTAGCTTTACATTTTACTTTTATTAATGTGTTCTCCAGATACGTGGAAGGTTCAAAAGCTGTTATTGAGAAAGCAGATAGATTGAAGCTGCAACCTGTAGCTTTAAGTTGCATGCTGAATATTGGTGCTTGTAAATTAAAGATGTCAAATTGGCAGGGAGCAGTTGACAGTTGTTTGGAGGTAAGTCTGTTTGCTGTTGAACTTTTTGACATGGTTGGATTATGATTTATGAACTTGAACAAAACAATTTTATATGCTTTAACTAGAGGCCCAATGCACGAAATTCGTGCAAGAGTAGGCCTTCCATCCCCTAGCTGCCAGCATCGGCTTCTCTTCAGCACCTGGGACCCGGGCTTCCCTTGCAGCCTCGGCCTCGTCCGGAAGGACATCTGGTCTAATTAGCATATTACACTTTTATTACTATAGATGCAGGTTCGGGCCAAAACCAGCTCTCTGACATCCCCTGAGGAGACCCAGATTGTGAGAGGGCGTAGGCCAGGCCGAGGGACCCCACTGGTGCCATCAGGGCCGGGGAGGGACACGGGAGGTTGGCCAGTCAGGGAGGGCTCCAGGGCATGTCTGACCCATCTTGCGCAGTCCCAATCGGCTGGACCCCAGCAGCAAGCTAACCTACTGGTTGGAGCATCTGCCCCCTGGTTGTCAGTTCATGTCATAGTGACCAGTCTACTGTCTGCCCCCTTGTGGTCAGTGCATGTCATAGCAAGTGGTTGAGCAGCCTTAGCATATCATTAGCATATTACACTTTGATTGGTTGAACGGACTACCAGACACTTAGCATATTAGGCTTTTATTATATAGGATATATCATTGCATAGGACCTGATGAGACTCGATAAACATGTCATTTCATCTCTAAATATTTTGGACATCAGTTTTTCTTTCAATCCATTTACTTAGCTTATTATGTTACTTAATAGCTATTAAGATACTTTTCCTTTTTTCCTCAAAGCACATGTATCAGCTCACTTATTCATTTAACATATTGAACACCTGTTACGTGCTAGACATTGGAAGACAAAGCCAGGAATGACTAAGAATATGGGTTATGGATTCAGTCAGACATAGTTTATTTATTAGACCTCTCACTTACTAACTTTGTGATCTTGGGTAAGTTCCTAATTTAAAAGTCTTCTTTATATGTAAAGTGGAAATAATACCTGCTTCATGGATTTGTTGTAAGGATTATATAACACTAGAGGCCTGGTGCATGAAATTCATGCATGGGTAGGGTCCCTAGCCCTAGGCGGTGATCAGGGCCAATTGGAGCCCTCCGGCTGCTGGCTGGGGCCTTCCTTTATTCTGTGCTGCCCCCTGGTGGTTAGCACATGTCATAGTGATCGATTAAACTCTTGGTCGAACTCCTGATGGGACAATTTGCATATTAGGCTTTTATGTATAGATAGGTATGTAAAGCATTTAACGATGTTGAGCACATGTTAAGCACTTTTATGGAGACATCCAGGAATACTAACAGCAAAAGCTAGAAAGGTAAAAGCATACCTTACTTAAAAAACACAATTATGACTTTCTCCCTATTGTAGAGCTGAAAATTTTTCATACTAAACCATGTATTTTAGAAAGACCACCTCCAATAATTTTAATGTATATTGCACATTCTGCACATGGACCAATTATGTCCACAGCAAGGAGAAATAAAATGAGATCCTAATTTGGTAGGGTAGGAGGAATAGGGATAAGAATATACTTAGATTGGAGTATACAACAGAGGAAAGATGTTATAAAAGGAAAAGATTAGTCTTCACCAATCATCTAGATCTCTTTTTGACCTTTGTGATAATGTACCCTTTTCAGTAAATCTAAGTACTGACCTTTAAAAGATGTTAAGTAAAAAAATATTTTTAAAACATTTATTTCAGAGTAGAGACCTATTAAAAGTTATTCATCCTCCTAAAAAATTACATGTATACAGGCTTTTATTCAAAATGGCTTTCTTTGATAAGTTAGGGCCAAATCAGGAAGTAAAAACCATACAGAACTTTAAAATAAAAGAAAATATAAGAGGGGACTGGAATAATAAGGAATTAGCTAGTAAAGAGAATTCTAAAGTGATGGGACCAGCGTATCTGTTTCCCCTAGGTGGGTGTAGAGCCCCTCGGAAGAGGCGCCTCTCTAGACCTCTGGCTGAGGTCCAGACTCTTTGGAGAGGGATGGCCATGGCTTTTGTGTAGCAGAGGCAGTCATTGAGCACCACACTTGTGCGACTCACTGGAGTGCCTGGGGAACTTGCCTGTGGCATTGCTTTATGCTACTGACCAAATTCTGCAGGAGCCTAATAAGAGGAGCATATTGGAACCTGGGAGAGAAATCGGCTTTCTCTTCTATGTCCATGTAGAACCCTCTACTGACAAAACTTAACATTGTCCTAGTTGGCAGAGGAGAGATTTATAGGGTTCATTTCCTTCACAGAGCAGTGAAGTGTTGATTTGGAACTGATAGGCAGTAAATTTAAATCTATACATTTAATACTTAATATAAGGTATTAATTTGATTTTTCTTTCTAGGCTCTTGAAATAGATCCATCAAATACCAAAGCACTGTACCGTAGAGCTCAAGGATGGCAAGGATTGAAGGAATATGACCAAGCATTGGTAAAATTTTGTCCTAAATTTCATTTTTTTAAAATAGACAACCACCTTCATAAGTCATATACCTAATATTTCCTAAAAACTTTTTTCCAATTAAAGGCTGATCTTAAGAAAGCTCAGGAGATAGCACCGGAAGATAAAGGTAAGTTGGCAGTTTTTGTAGTGAAAGTTCACTTTGTCCTTTAAGAATTTCTCTTCATGAAACACTACTGTTTTTCACTTAGATATTTATTCCACAGGTATTACAGAATGCCTGTCATTGGGCCAGGCACTGCACATATTGCATTGAGGAAGTCAGGGTCCCTGCTCTCAGAGAGCTTACATTCTAGTCCCTCTCCAGAATACTATCTTCACATATCTGAATACTATTTGTCCTACTGTATTATTTGAGATCTAGTTCCTATTAGTTTAATTCTAGTCAAAAGTACCAAATGAGTATTACGGTGAATTTAATGTTTAGGACCATTCCTTAAGCTGAATGTGGCCATAACCTAAATATTCTAGCTGATAGACTAATAGAAAAGCTTTCTGATGCCATGACAAAAATAAGTTTGTCTTTCAAATACTCCAACTGTTAATAGTGATATTACATCTAGATATTAAAATATACCTTTGGCTTCTTTAATACTAAAGTAAAACAGGAGGCACTTCTCTAATGGAAAAGGTAAATCTGTGTAATTTAATTTGAATTCTCTCAATAGACAGTTTTCTAAGATTATGCTTCGTGATTGTTATTTGTGCGATTGCTTTCTCAGTGTACATTATTCTGTTAATAGAGCAAGAAGAATTTTATCAAGGGGAAGTTAACTATCATACTAAGACATCAGTTTGTTGGTCAACCTAATTTTTGGATGTTTGAAAACTAACTCGTATTACATATTTATTTTGCAGCTATCCAGGCAGAATTGCTGAAAGTCAAACAAAAGATAAAGGCACAGAAAGATAAAGAGAAGGCAGCGTATGCAAAAATGTTTGCTTAATAAGGAATTCAATTATGCTTAAATATTACACATTGATGTATAAAGGCAATAAGAAAATTTAAGGGATTTTGTCTATTAAATATGATCCCTAATGTGTTTCCTTTGATACTTCAGTTCCCCATTGTTTACAGTTTAGAAATAATGATATCGGTTCACTCTTAATAAAAGTGTTACAAAGTACAGTGAAGTTGACCCCACCCCTCGGGCTATCTGTATTACAAAGAATAATGGTGTTCAACCTATTCTTGTTGAATAAACAGATGAAAGCTTAAATTTGTGTTATTTCCCTTAATTCCTTGATATAGCTTTCTGTAAACTGGTTGGTTTGTGCTGGTGTTTTATACTCACAGGGCCAGAGAGTAAATTTTTAGGACCATTGTATTCTGTCACAATTACTTATTTCTGCAAGGGGCATGGCATGGCTGTGTTCCAAGAAAACTGTAAGAAAAGTGGTGGGCTAGATGCCAACCTCTGCTCTAAAGTATACATTTACTTTTATGCTTGAAGTTTTGAATTTGGCAAGTCAAATGTACACGAAAGGCCACATTCAGCTTTATTTTGCTGTTGGTAATGAACCTTTGAAGAGGTAAGTAAATGCTACATCACTAATAAAGTTTTATTTAACATAAATATTGATAGTATTTTATCGGACAAATTTAGGTATAGTATAAAATTTCTATTTCCGTGCTATTTTATGAACATTCTGATCAGTAATATGCTATAAGATATGATGACACTTGCTAACTTCTCAACATTTTAGAGTTAGCTTACCATACATTTTAAAGAAAGTATTTATCAGACTTGCCTGCAAATGAAATTAGTTATAGTTTACATTCCATTGTAAGCAGGTCCTCCACCACCTTCGGGTACCACCCAGTTAATATTCTGACTTGGATCTTTAATATCACATGTTTTACAATGCACACAGTTCTGTGCATTTATCTGTAACCGAAATCCATCACCTTGTTCCAAAGGTACAAATTCATAAACTCCTGTAAGGAGAAATAATATTGTTAAGTACCTAACTTTTTCAACTTTTAAAACTCAAAAATAGAAATTGAAGTCCTGGAAATAATAGCTACAGAAACCTTGAAAGTTTGTTTTCAGAATGTTTACCCATAAGAGCATATTACAAAGATCTTGGCTGCTTTTGAGTTAAAATTCTGTATATATAATGTGCTATATGCTGCTGTAGCTGAAAAAACAAAACAGAGCCAGTCTTAACCCTGTTTATAAACTTGTATTATGATAGAAATGATTAAAATAATAAAGTCAAAAGACAGTCAAAGTCCCTGCCCTCCAAGAGACATTCTAGTCCCTTTCCACAGTGTACTAATTTTTACACAGCTGAACACTATTTTAGTGTATCATTTGAGAATCAGTTACCATTTTATAATTCTAGTTGAAAACTCAGCACTAAAAGATACAGTATTCATGATGAATATCAAATTTGGGACCATTTTCTTGAGCTGAATGTACCTATAGCTTGTATTTTAGCATCTATACATATACCGTGTGTATGAGCATGCGTGCAACCATAACAAATTATTTGTTTTTAAAGTTATGTGAATGTGGAAAGGTATTTTGGTGTTCTGTGGGCCTTACCTTGGCCCGAGGGTAGACACAGAAAGACCTCTTGAGAAATGTCCTCTGAATTAGGCTTCAAAAGAAATCCCTACTATTTTAACATTGCTAGAGTAAGAACCATAAAATAATATTTTCTAAAGAAAGCTGGATATAGGAGTCATTTATAATTTCCAAGCAATGGAAACATAATTCTTACATGTTTAAAGCAAATAGGAATGAATGGAAATACAATACTGACCTGCAGGGCAGAAGCGCTGCTCGGGCCCATCATATATTGACAGATTTCTATTTACAGGTATACTATCATCCTTTAAGGTTAAATGTGCTGGCTGGTCATGTTCATGATTAGTACCACTCAGAGCCACAGATGACAAAAGGTCAAAACTAATCTGTCCATCAGGTTTCGGATACTCAATAGGTGTGCAATCCTTGGCTGGCTTGAGCCGATCAGAGTCAGAACCTTAATAAATATACAACACTAATTTTAAAGTACTTTAAAAAATACTTTTATAAAACTTGAAAATATACCAAAGAAATAAGACTTTACTCTCATAATAATGATATGCTGTTCACTTAAAGAGACTGAATCTGCCATTAATAAAGCAAATTTAAAACAAAGAAATAAAGATCACTTTTCAACTACTTAATGGATTTCACTCATGAGTTTTAATGATTATAACACACTCAAATATGTTGTAATTACCTTTATGTTTTAGAGTCCATGGTTCCATTCCTCTAAATATCCAGTAAAAGATTCCAGTGTAAATCATCCCTCCATATAAACCCAGGAATCCATGGCAGGAGGGTCTTATATTTCTAACAGAATATAGCTCTTTCCACACCCATGATTTTTTCAAGTTGTCCTCATACTCAGTTACATGGAGTCCTTTTATTAAAAAATACGAAATGTTAAATGTGAAATTACCTTAAGGAGTATAAAATATTTTATCAAGGTATTTTGTAACTGAAATATCTGACTAGTGAATCTTAAATTTAAAAAACAGGTGGTCACAAGACCATACAAAGAATGTTTCATTTATAAATGTTGGCAGCGTATAAATTTGATTTCTTATACTGGTAGCATGAAAAGTTAAGTTTTAAAATTAGGGAACCTGAAAAGGAAGCTCAAGATAAAGAGTTTATGCTTCCTATAAAAGTAAAAAAAAAATTATAATCAAAGAAACACTTCCGTTATGGGTTGAATTGTACCTGCAAAAAAGACATTTAAAGTCCAAACCTCCCAGTATTTAAGAATGGGTCAGAATGGGGTTGTTGCAGATGTAATAGTTAAGATGAGGTCATATTGGAATAGAGGGAGCCCTTAATCCAGACTGGGGTCTTTATGGGGGACAGACAAGCAGAAGATAGGTAAAGATGGAGGCAGAGATTGGAGTTAATTCTATCACAAACCAAGTGATGAATGCCTGAGGCTTTCAGAAGCTTGGGTTCAAGAAAGGATTCACCCAGACACTACACAGAGAGTATGGTCCTGCCAACACCTTAGTTTCAAAACGGCTAGCCTGTAAAACTCAAGCCACCCAGTTTGTGGTACTTGGTTGTGGCAGCCCTAGGCAATTATAACAATACCTAAAACTTGGTGCATGCATTTAATACTTAATGAGAAAAAGTGGTTCTTATAAATGTTTGTGAGTTACATAGTGACTATTTTTTAAAAATGTTTTTTATTGATTTCAGAGAGAAGGAAAGAGAGAGAAAGTTCAATGATGAGAATCAATGATCGACTGCCTCCTGCAAGCCCTCCACTAGGGATGGAGCCCATGACCTGGCATGTGCCCTGACCCAGAATCAAACCTTGATCTCCTGATTCATGGGTCGATGCTCAACTCTTTACTCACACCAGCCAGGCAGTGACTATGGTCTTTCCAGTCATTATTTCCTGTTCTGGGTCCACTTCTTTCCTTCAGGCTTTAATCCCTAACCTAGTTTTTGGTGATGTACGTGCTCCAGTACTTTGTATGTGTGGTATTATGTTTACATGACAAGTTGGTCCAAAAAGGAAAGATACTTGGCAAGAAAATTAGAAAAATGTTCCACTACTCAATCATCACACTCCACCTTGCTGTTTCTGTTCTACTTTTCTTCTCCCACACCATAGGCCTCCCTTCCTACAAAGATTTGAAGGCATAATCAGGTTTTCCTTCCAAGAGGCAGGAGGCAAAGACAAAGTTGATAAATTATGTAGTGTATCAAAGGTGGAAAAATTATAGAAAACTTTGTGTGAGGTGGGGGTTGTTGAGAGTGCTGTATGTTGCAAATCAATTGGATTCACTGAGAGTGGTATTTGACTAAGGTGAAGGAAGTAAGGGAGTTGGCCATGAGCAAGGACAAGAGAAGGAAGCATGCTTGACACGTTCCTGTCAGTGAGGAAGCCCATGCAACTCGAACAAGAGTAAAAAGGTGAAGTCAGAGGGGTGAGGAAACTTTGGCTTTTACTCTGAGAAAAGTGGAGAATCATTAGGTCTTTTTAGACCAAGGGCTTACTGAGGCCTAAGTGCTAGCTGTTCCTCTCCACCACAGTAGAAGTATCATAAATGCTGGTGCTTGCCACCCCTGCCAAGGATGGTGCTGAATTCTGCAGTTAGCACAGCTCTTCTGTTTTTAGTCAAGACACTTCGGTATTTGTGAGATATCTTACTGTGTATGTTATATGTGTGTAATGTAATGCAGTACTCTCCAACTTGAAATCAATGTTTCAATGAAAATCTGACAAATTTCTATACTTTAAATAAATAGGAAGTTCTTACCTATCGTCTTTGATTGGAGATTTTCACTAGTTAGTTGATTAAAAATAGATTCTGCTGCCAAAACTCCACTTTTCATTGCTGTGTGGGTACCTTTAATCTTGGGGACATTCATGAAACCAGGGCTACAACCAATTAGTAAACCACCAGGAAAGGTGAGTTTTGGTATAGACTAAGGAAAGAAACATTTAAAGTGTATTGTTAGCTCAAATTAAACATGCAAAACTGACCACTCCACATTATAGCCTCTTAAATAAGTTTAAAGATGTAGAGAAACATTTCTTTAAAAAAGAAGAAAATGAATATACTGAAGGGGAAAAAAAAATCAGAGCAAGGGTAGTATTTTCCCCTCCCCAATGAATGAGGATTAGAATTATTACCATTTTTCTATTACAAATTTTTCCTTCTCCGCCCCCATGACTAACCTATATGAAGCAGATTTAAGACCAGAGGGTTAACATTTAAATAAAATGTTTTCATGTACACATGTCATAGTGAAAAATATTCCCTAAACCTGGATGACTATTATCTAAATTGTGATCTGCTTTTACATCATGATAACATGATATACAAAGGATGGTACCTTACCTCTGTATATACTTTTTTGTTTTACTTTGATATCTAGGGATGGAAATACAGGTTCTAATCCTGGCATCACAATTAGCCATTACCTTAAATAACATTTTAATTAACTTGAGAATAAATTGAATTTCCCCCCAAAAAATTTAAGATAGTTGTTTGGGCCTCAATATACATTATTGGTAAAGAACAATGTAATAAAGGCTGGTGATATTTTTGTGTTAGCCAGTAAAAGCATATATAGACCCCATAATGCGATACCTAAATTATAGGTTGTTTGCATGGGAAAATGTACTATAATCTATAGTTTGAAAAGGAAAGAAGAGAGGCAAGACAGAGTTGTTCATTCCTCCTGCATTTTTTCTTCTCTATGGGTTTCCTAAAGGAAGCCATGTTCTTTGTTGAGAAAATGGTGGGTGGTAAAGTCTGGCTGATGGTGCTGAAAGCACAGATGATTAATGGGGAAACAATTGCCATTAGCTGCAGGAAGACATGATGACCAATCTGTGGCCACAGGTCCCTTCAATTAGAGAATTCTAACTAAGGAAAAGGTGGTAAGAAGCAAAACAAGGTAGAAGAATGCTGGTAAAAGGACCCCATCCTTTTATAGTACATGTGGGAATGAATTTATGACTGCAGTTCTCTTGGACCAAACACAAGAGCATCACATCAGGATCACAGAGCAGACAGTATGGGTAAAGGACTTTCTGGAATGCCATTAGCTGAAACCAGATAATGGCTAAAAACTTGGATAATGACAGCACTTTGCATGGCTGTGATCTTGTTAATTTGATTCAAGAACTAAATTTGATTCAAGAACTAGAAGACAAGATGTGGATTGTTAGTGCAAGTTCTTCCAAATTGGTGCTTAAATCCTAAGAATAAAAATTGTATGGTACAATGAAAATGTGTGTTTTTAAGTTCTGGGAGGATCCCTTGTGTGGACAGTGTTACAGGCACTGTGCATTTTGTTAAGGAACTGTGTTGACCAGTGGTTGAAAAGTTCACTCAGAAATGCTGTATTCTGGAACATTCATTAAACTAGGGCTACAAATAATTAGAAACCTATCAGAAAAAAAGGTGAGTTCTGGGTATAGACTGAAGGACAGTAAAAATAGTCATGTAATATTTGTTAGATCAATAAAAATAAAACAATGTTCCAAATTATTGCTTTTATGGTCTTTAAAACTAACTGAAAATAAGTTTCTGAAACTTTGACTATTTAAACCAGAAAATTTTAAGTTTAGGTTTTTTCCTAAAAAACATCTGAGATGTTGAAGCACACAAAGCAGATGTTTTAAAATGAGAATGTATATGTACTATTGAATATAACAAAACCTAGAATTTGCCTTGGAATTTCCTGGCAGCTGAAGAATAAAAGGCCCAACTCGTGTCACTCAGTGGTTGAGTCCGGTCAGGGCACATGCCCAGGTTCTGTTGTGAGCTCCATCCCCAGTGGGGGCATGTGGAAGGCAGCCAATCAGCGATTCTCATTATTAATGTTTCTATCTCTTCCTCTCCCTCTCTGAAAGAAAAAAAAATATTGTTTATATATATATAAACAATATTATAAAAAAGGATAAAGAAAAATATCTTGGGTCACATAGTTTTACCTTTCTGGTTAAAAAAAAAAAAAAGCCAGTGAAGTCAATATATTCTTTAAATTCATGGTGTAATTTATTTAACTATAGTGTGAGACAGTCTTATAAATACTAGGTGACTTGCTGAATTACCTAAATTTTTCCCCATGAAGTGATTTTCTATTCTTTAAATTTCTAACATATTTTCAATTTTGAATTTATAATACATAAATAAAGAATAAAAAAGTTGGGAGACTTACCTGAAAGCCACCTTCATTGAGAGCTCTGGCTCCATACGCAATCCTTTTTCCACCTTCCAATGTTGGCTGAATGCTAGGATGGTGTTTCCACCTCTGGAACTCTCTAAAAGGACTCAGGTATGGATTTTGATAGTCCAGACCAACCTTAAAATTTTTATAATTAAATTTGATATATTTATGCAATTAGACTTCTATTTCAAGTTATATCAAGCTAAAATGTGAGCAATTTTTATCAGAAAACATGTACATTAAATTTCTTAAAGTACTTAGAGAAATATATACAGTAACCTAAATTTAAATAAATAACTAAATAAAATGGAAAAGGGTAAACAAAAGAATACCTTGTGCTTATAATCATAAAACTTTAAATATTTGGCGTATATTAATAAATCACTGTGCTCTATATATCAAAGTCCATATTAGAAAAATATTTGTAGGTAAGTGTCCCTCACATTGTGTTTCTATAAAAGGAATTATAATTATTCAGTTATCAATATCAACTCTACAAATAAATAAGCTATATGCAGTACTACTGAGGCAAAAATGAGCAGGATGTAATCACACTTAGAAAAAAGAGGACAAGAAATATTAAAGGTTACATTTTAAAGGCATTACTGTAGTGCTGAAATTAATAACCACGCCTTTTTTGCTTTGAAAAGAGTAAGTAACTACAATAACTACACAAAGGTGATGCTACTGAAACTTGTCTGGATTTCAAAAAGCACATAAGTTTAACAATGGTTCATATGCAGGTTTAATCATGACATTAAACAATAAACTGCCACCAATTCCAAGGTGCAGAAATTCGCTATTTTTCTGTTCCTCATGATTTCAAGATGTAATTTACTAAAGGTATAAGTGGCCAAAAAGGGAGAAAATGCTCATGTTTTTAAAAAGTTCTAAGTTCAAACCCAGTGCTGACTAAATTTTCAGGGGCAGCATGCCATATGGAAATGGGCTTTGTAGTGTGTAACTGCCTCTGTCATTTAAGAGGCGTATTTGGGAAAGTTGTTTAACTTGTTTGGACTTCTCATCAGTAAAAAAGGCTAAACCTACTTCATAGGATTTTATGAAACAGAGTTCTCAGTGAAATATCTAGCAGTGCTTGACACAGAGTAGCTCCTATTAGTAAAGCTATGTGTGTTAAGTAGACTAATATCTCTAATAACCATAAGCACTTTACATGCTGATTACATTAGAACATAAGCTTTAAGTAAAGCATTTTACATTCTTCAGATTCAAAACCCTTGTTTTATAACCTTGATGATCCAGTGACTAACAGAACTTTCCATAATGGGCTTATAACTTACCACAAAACCAAGAGCCACCAGGGGTTCCCCTTCATTTAAATGATAGAGGAAAGAGCCTCCATAAGTGTGTCTGTCCAAGGGCCAGCCAACAGTGTGATCTACTCTCCCAGGTTTCCACTTCTTTTCATCAATAAGCCATAGCTTAAAAAAAAAAGTCCTAGAGTATTATTTAAATTTTTTATGTCACTACAATGTATAAAACTTGCCAAGTTTGTCTTATTTATGAAAATTACAAGTAAAAAACTGTAACAAGAGAAACACAAAAAAAGTACTTTAAATGTCAAAGAAAATGATACCAAACTGCAGCATGATGAATCAGAGTAAAGAGAAAGGTGAGAAATGTTATGAACACTTTTAGACATTAAGATGTTCAAATCAATAAGACTTTCATACAATTCTAGAAAAAACCCAAAAGAGATGAAGGAAACTTTTGGGGTTTTGGTAATATTCTATGTCTTAATCTGGGTGGTGGTAACATGGGTGTATTAACCTTATAAAAATTAACTGAACTGTACACTTAAGATCTGGTACTGTACACTCTGTTACTCTTCAATAAAATATTTTACTCTTTCTTGCACAGCCCCCTCCTCAAATTAAGCAAATTATTCATCCTAGTTTTAGAATGGTAAGTTTAAATTTTAAACAATTTCCATCTAAGATACTGTCTAAAAAGCAGGTAATATGTGCAATCTACCAAAACAATTAAACCCTTATTTACAATATAATGAATCTAGTTATATATAGAATTAAACCTTTCAGAGCTTTACCCTAAAAATAAATTTAAACAAAAGGATATAATGAAACTTTTATATTCTAACTAGAGGCCCAATGCACAAAATTCGTTCAAGAGTAGGCCTTCCTTCCCTTGGCTGCTGGCACCGGCTTCCCTCTGGCACCCAGGACCCGGCCTTCCCTCTGGTCGCCTGCAGGCACCCGGGACCCAGGCTTCCCTCGCAGCCCTGGCCTCATCCAGAAGGATGTCCGGAAGGCAATCCGGTTTAATTAGCATATTATACTTTTATTATAGATTATTATAGATACCCTAAAGTTTGAAAAAACAGTCTAGCAACTGGATAAATTGAGAAAATATACAACACTTAACCTAACTAAATTTTAGGTTTCACGTCAATATACCATGACTAAGTTTCATAAACAAAGTTATCTTCACATTACAATTTTGAATGAATAATTCTTATAGGATGTGGTCATCCTATAACTAGCATATGAATAGCAGGTCTAATACTATTATGGGAGATGACATTACAATAAAAAAAATCAATGTTACAAATATTTTCAAGCTCAAGACTTCTTTCAGCAATATTTGATAAAACAATTACAACATATAGATGCAATTTAGATAATAATGAATTTTGATTGTAATATTTTCTAGCCCTTTGAAAAATATCCCAAATATTTTCAGTCATACCATTTCAAGTCAATAGAAAATATAACTGTAAAATTAAATCAGCATTATAATACAATGAATTTAATGTTCCATATTTCAACATAAGAATTACAAAAACAAGCCAGGATACCTCCTTCAGTCCAATTCCGTAGGTTTGGGGTTCACAATTGGCCCTCAAATCAAACTTCTTATACAGTTGCTTGGCTAGATGTCCATGGCAACCCTCTGCAAAAATTGTAACTTTGGCATGTAGTTCTAGTCCTCTCTCAAATGTTGTCTAAAAAATAAAGACATGTTAAATTGCAACATTTGATAATTTAAAAAATATTCACATCCTGGTCAGTTTTGAATTGAACTATGAGTCAGGTATAGTAGAGACAATGTGCATATATTAGAAGTAAAATTAAGTACTGTTAAAAGTGGAATCTAATTTAAATTTAATAATATATTTTGTGTCTTTGTGATATTTTTCTATTTTACATCAAAAGTACTTGGTTGAGCAGTTAAGTTTGTAAGAATTAAAGTTTGTAAGAATTAAAACAGCAAATAAAGCACTTTTGCCCCCCCTCCCAAATTCCCTACAAACAAATATAAAGCGAAAAGTGAAAGGCCATTTCCCCACTGTTCCTGACTTCCCAGTCCCATCATTTGAAGCAAAAAATAAGTTTTCTTGTGAAATTTTCATGGCAGAAAATTTCCATGAATAAAAAAGAGCCTATTGCCCTAACCGGTTTGGCTCAGTGGATAGAGCGTCGGCCTGCAGACTCAAGGATCCCAGGTTTGATCCAGGTCAAGGGCATGTACCTTGGTTGCGGGCACATCCCCAGTGGGGGTGTGCAGGAGGCAACTGATCGATGTTTCTCTCTCATTGATGTTTCTAACTCTCTATCCCTCTCCCTTCCTCTCTGTAAAAAAATCAATAAAATATATTTTTAAAAAAGAGCCTATTTATATCCTTCTAAGACAAATAGGATCATCCTATTTAATAAAGAGGGAATATGGTAATTGACTGTCCTGCCCTCAAAGATGGCAGCACCCACAGCCAATAAGGAGGGAATATGATAATTGACTGCCGTGCCTTCAAAGATGGCGGTGCCACAACCACAAGATGGTGGCACAAGGTCCCCTCAGCCCTGCTGGGGCAGCAGGTGTGCAGCAAGCCTGGGCCTGCCCCCAGTCCCCTCATCTCCCCAGCCACCCCGGGCTGCCCGAGGCTCCGGTAACCATGGCTGGCCGAGGCTTGAGTTGCTGGCAGTGGCAGCAGCAGAGGTGTGATGGGGGCATCGCCCTCCCCTGATCGCCAGGTCACCTCCCGCCCGAGGGCTCCCAGGCTGTGAGAGGGTGCAGGCCAGGCTGAGGGACACCCCCCTCCAGTGCATGAATTTTCATGCACCAGGCCTCCAGTACTAAATATATTCATCTAGTTGCCTTTTTCACTTTAATTTTACTTGTTCTGTATTGCTGAATGTATATTTAAAACAAATGTGTTTCCCAAGGGGGAGGGAAAAAGCTATGATTAAAATCTTATCTCTTTTGCTCTCTTATATTTTAGTAGAGGCCCCGTGCACAAATTCATGCATGGGTGGCGTCCCTCAGTCTGGCTGGCAATCAGAATGATTGGGGCCTTTGGGGCCACTGGGGCTCGCCTTGGGGAGGGACTGCAGACGGTTGGCCAGCCAGGGGGAGGGACCGCAGGGAGTTGGCTGTGGGAGTGCACTGACCACCAGGGGGCAGCTCTTGTGTTGAGCGTCTACCCCTGGTGGGCAGTGTCATCATAGTGAATGGTCATAATGGTTGCTTAGGCTTTTTTATATATAGACTAGAGGCC
The DNA here is from genome assembly GCA_026230045.1 of Corynorhinus townsendii. Taxonomy (NCBI): domain Eukaryota; kingdom Metazoa; phylum Chordata; class Mammalia; order Chiroptera; family Vespertilionidae; genus Corynorhinus; species Corynorhinus townsendii. The sequence continues at coordinate 105,912,316 of JAPDVU010000006.1, read as the reverse complement.
CAGTGCATGAAATTTGTGCACGGGGCAGGGGGATGTCCCTCAGCCTGGCCTGCACCCTCTTCAATCTGGGACATCCCTGTTGCAATCTGAGACCGCTGGCTCCTACCGCTCACCTGCCTGCCTGCCTGCCTGCCTGCCCCTAATCCCTCTGCCTGCCTGCCTGATGCCCCTAACCTCTTGGCCTGCCTGCTCATCCCTAACTGCCTCTGCCTGCTTGTCACATCACCCCTAATCACTTGCCTGCCTGCCTGATCACCCCTAACTGCTTGTTTCAGGGCGGGGCCAGCCCTGCAAGGGACTGTCTGCCTACCTGATCACCCCTAACCACTGGCCTGCCTACCTGATCAGCCCTAACCACTCTGCCTGCCTACCTGATCACCCCTAACCGCTTGCTTGGGGGCAGGGCCAGTCCAGGCGGGGCCGTCCGCCTACCTAAACATTCCTAACCCCTGGCCTGCCTACCTAATCACCCCTAACAGCTGGTCTGCCTGCCTGATCGCCCCTAACCATTCTGCCTGCCTACCTGATTGCCCCTAACCAGTTGCTTGGGGATGGAGCCAGCCCAGCGAGGGGCCATCTGCCTACCAGATTGTCCCTAACTGCTGGCCTGCCTGCCTGCCTGATCGCCCTAACCGCTTGCTTGGGGGCGGGGCCAGCCAAGGGGCTGTGGTGGTTCTGGTCTAATGGTTGTTATGGTAGTGATGCCTTATGGTCTCTGGCCTTTTTATAAGATACTTACGTCTAGCACATGGTAGGTACTCAATAAAGTTACTGAATAAAGAAATACAGAATAATCAGGAAAGTGTCATGAAATATATCATTCCTGATATTTCTCTACACACATAGTTGCATATGTGAGTATGCAGACATAGTCACACAAAAAATAGGTTAACACTGACGAGTTGTTTTATAACTGTTTTTGTATTATATCAGAATCAGAGGCCTGATGCACAAAAATTCGTGCAAGAGTAGGTCTTCCTTCCCCCGGCTGCCAGCACTGGCTTCCCTCCAGCACCCGGGACCTGGACTACTGGCACCAGCTTCCCTCCAGCATCCAGGACCTAGGCTTCCCTCCTCCGGCTGCGGGCAGGCACCCAGGACCCGGGCTGGCTTCCCCTGGGCCGCCTGCAGGCACCCAGGACCCGGCTGGCTTCCCTCTAGCCCCAGCTTCATCAGGAAGGACGTCCGGAATGATGTCCAGAAGACATCTGGTCTAATTAGCATATTACCCTTTTATTATTATAGAAGTGATTTGCCTAAGTGGCCTTTTTAGAGAAACGACATTTAATATGTGGACTGAAGAAAAGGTATCCAAGTATCTTTCCGTATGATTAGTGATCACTGGGACTTGCCATTCTGGGAGTTGTCAATTTTTGAGATATTGCCCATTTTTCATCATGTTGTCTTTCTTTTTAGTTTTTTTATTTAAATTTTATTTTTAAATTACAGTTAGATTCAATATTATTTTGTATTAGATTTAGGTGTATAGAATATTTGTTAGACAATCATATACTTTACAAAGTTATCCTCAGATATTTCAAGTACCCACTTGTATTCCAAATAAAGCATTCATTTTGAATGCTTGAATAGATTCCCTTAATTTTTCAACCAATTCTCAATAGTTGGACATTACCTACTCAATAGTAGGTTGTTCTGGTATTTCACTATTGTTATAAGTACTGCTCAGATAAATATCCTTGGTGTCAAATATTTTCAGTCTAAATGGTGAGAATTATTTCATTATTAATTTAGTATTTTTGGTTATTAGAGAATTTGAACATCTTTCATATGTTTACTGGTAACATCTATATTTTCTTGTACAGTGCTTATTCCTGTCATATATATGCATACATGTATATTGTATATGCACATACATCCTACAAATTACTCAGAAACTTTTAATTTTGTTCTTATCTCCTTCCTCTCATTACACCTCAGTCATCCATAAACTATGTTAACAACCTAGTATGTAAGGTTTTACCCAAATATATATACACATACACATCTAGAGATACATATACACTTAAACTCTTGGGGGTTTATTTTACAAACATAGGATCATATAATACAAATTTTTGTGTGTCTTAACTTTCTCACTTAATATTTCCTGGGAATCTTTTCAAGTCACTGTATAGCTCAAATCTTTCTCTTTATTGGCTGATAGTAGTCCATGTGGAAATACCATAGGTTATTCAGCTAGTGGGTGATAGCCATTCACTCTGTTTCCAGTTTATTTGCAACAATAAACAATGTTATAAAACATACACCCTTATGTACGTGTGTATCCTTTTACTATTGGTGCTTTTATTCCTGTAAGATAGACTCTGAGGACTGGCACTGTTATCTCAAAGGGCACACCTATTGTTACTTTATCAGACATTGCCAGATTGCCTGTTAAAGAGCCAGAAACAGTATTTCCACCAGCAGTAAATAAAAAGACCCTTTTCCCTAAATATAACTGTTCCTCATACATCTTTGCTATGTATAGGAATAACTCACTGCTATGTTAATTTGCATCTTTCTGACTACTATTTTCAGCATCTCTTTTTGATTCAAGAAATATTAAATGAACACCTACAATGTTCTAGGTTCTATGTTAGTCATTGGGAATATAGAGATGAATAAAAAAAGACATGTTCTTTTCCATTGGGCTAGTCATAGAGGCAGACATTATGTAAATACCTGAGTATATAAAAAGAAAATATGACTTAATGCTATAAAAGAAAGCACTGGTGTTATGAGAGAAAATAACAGAAGGGAACTATTCTGGACAGGAATGGCCTTTTTGGAGAAATGACATTTAAGATGTGGACTGAAGAAAAGGTATCCAAGTATCTTTCCGTATGATTAGTGATCACTGGGACTTGCCATTCTGGGAGTTGTCAATTTTTGAGATATTGCCCATTTTTCATCATGTTGTCTTTCTTTTTAGTTTTTTTATTTAAATTTTATTTTTTAATTACCGTTACATTCAATATTATTTTGTATTAGATTTAGGTGTATAGAATATTTGTTAGACAATCATATACTTTACAAAGTTATCCTCAGATATTTCAAGTACCCACTTACATCATACATAACTATTACAATACTAGAGGCCCGGTGCATGAAATTCATGCACGGGAGTGGGTGTGGGGGGGCGGGTCCTTCAGCCCAGCCTGTACCCTCTCAAATCTGGGACCACTCGAGAGATGTCCGACTGCCCGTTTAGGCCCGACCCCAGTGGGATCAGGCCTAAACGGGCAGTTGGACATCCCTCTCACAATCCAGGATTGCTGGCTCCCAACCATTCATCTGTCTGCCTTCCTGATTACCCCTAGCCACTTCTGCCTGACAGCCCAATCACCCCCTAATCGCTTCCCTGCCAGCCTGATCGATGCCTAACTGCTCTCCTGCCAGCCTGATTGCCCCAACTGCCCTCCCTTGCCAGCCTGGTCATGCCCAAGTGCCCTCCCCTGCAGGCCTGGTCACCCTTAACTATCCTCCCCTGCAGGCCTGGTCTCCCCTAACTGTCCTCCCCTGCAGGCCTGGTTGCCCCCAACTACCCTCCCCTGCTGGCCCAGTCACCCCTAACTGCCCTCCCCTACTGGCCTGGTCCCCCCCACCAATCTGCCCTCCCCTGCAGGCCTGATCCTCCCCAACTGCCCTCCCCTGCAGGCCTTGTCCCTCCCAACTGTTCTCCCCTGCCAGCCTGGTCACCCCTAACTGCCCTCCCCTGCAGACCCAGTCAGCCCTAACTGCCCTCTCCTGTAGGCCTGATCACCCCCAACTTCCCTCCCTTGCAGGCCTGGTCCCTCCCAACTGCCCTCTCCTGATGGCCATCTTGTGTCCATATGGGGGCAGCCATCTTGTGTGTTGGAGTGACAGTTAATTTGCATATTAGGCTTTTATTATATAGGACTAGAGGCCAGGTGCATGAATTCATGCATGGGTGGGGTCTGGCTGGCTCTCAATGGGGGTCGATCAGGGCAGGGCTGGCAGCGGGGAGGGGAAGGGGCCACGGGCAGTTGGCTGCCACAGTATGCATCATAGCAACCAGTCATTCCGGTCGCTTGGCTTTTAGATATACAGATTATTGACTATATCCCCTACACTGTACTTTACATCCCCGTGACTATTCTTTTTTTTTTTTAATTTAAATTCTTTATTGTTGAAAGTATTACATGTCTCCTTTTTTCCCCATTGACCTCTCCCCGGCCGCCCCCACCCCCCAGCACATGCTCTTGCCTGCCTAATGTCTGTGTCCATTCGTTATGCTTATCTGCATGCATACAAGTCCTTTGGTTGATCACTTACCCCTCTTCTCCCACCCTCCCCTGCTTTCCATCTGAGGTTTGACAGTCTGTTTGATGCTTCTATATCTCTAGATCTACTTTTGTTCATCAGTTTATGTTGTTCATTATATTCCACAAATGAGTGAGATCACATAATATTTATCTTTCTCCAACTGGCTTATTTCGCTTAGCATAATGCTCTCCACGTCCATCCATGCTGCTGTGAATGGTAAGAGTTCTTTCATTTTTACAGCAATGTAGTATTCTATTGTGTACGTAGATGTACCATAGTTTTTTAATCCACTCATCTGCTGATGGGCACTTAGGTTGTTTCCACATCTTAGCTATTGTAAATGTGTTGTCTTCTTTCTTGTCAATATATAAGTGCTCTTTGCTATTCCTGATAGTCAATCCCTCCCCGCACCCAATTTACTGTTTATCCACAGACTTCATAGTATCCCTCCCCGCACCCAATTTACTGTTTATCCACAGACTTCATAGTATCTTCATATACGTGTTTTAATTTTTACATAGTTCAAAAAGGTTTGTCTCTTGTAAGTTTTTAATTTTTTGTCACTATCAGGGGTGGGGAACGTCCGGCCCACAGGCTGTAAAATGCTGGGAAATCTTTTGGCCTGGCCTTGCCAAGACATTAGGGGTGATTTAATTAAATGTTTGACCAAATATAGCAGGCATTTTTAAGTTGATAATTTTGTATGGCCCACGAATGATGTTATAAATATCCAAATGGTCCTTGGCAGAAAAAGGTACCCCAACCCTGTGCTATAGCATGGTTTAGCCCTAGGTTGTAATTATAATCTAGGTTTCTTTCTCCTTTTTTTCACTGTTTTTTAATTTATTATTTATTTTTTAATATATACTTTTATTGATTTCAGAGAGGAAGGGAGAGGGAGAGATAGAAACATCAATGATGAGAGAGAATCATTGATTGGCTGTCTCCTGCATGCCTCACACTGGGGGGATCAAGCCCGCAACCCAGGCATGTGCCCTGACTGGGAACATTGACCTCCTGGTTCATAGGTCGATGCTCAACCACTGAGCCACACTGGCCAGGCTTTTTCATTGTTTTAAGAAATCATTAGAATTTTTAAAAAATGAAGGTCCAATTCTATTTGCTTCCAGATGGACATACAGTTTCCCGGTAGGTACCAATTATAAAACAATTTAATTTGAATAAACTAAAATATTACTTAGTATGCTTCTGTTTCCTCTTAGAGGAAACGTGTCCTATAGTTTTCAAGGACAGGTGTTGGAGCCACAGTGCCTGTAAGCAAACCCCAGCCTGACTACTTAATAGCTGTCTGACATTGGGTAAACTACTTAACCTCTGGAACTTAAAAATGTCCAAGTCAGAATTCTTACAATAAGATGCCTACTAGACTTGGGAAAAGTACTGAATAAGCAGGTGAACATATGATTCTGGAAGTCAGAAAAGGTAGTTAAAACCATGTGACTGGATACAGTCACCATGGAGAAAATGTATAAAGAGGACCCAACACTGAGTCCCAGAGCCTCCAAATTTATTTAGAGGACAGGAAGAAGGTAAGTGAAGCGACAGGAGAAGAGGCCAGTGAAACAAGGAAAGCCAAGAGAAGGTGATGTTAAGAGCCAAGTCAAGAAAGTGTTTCAAGGAAGAAATTATTTGTGTCAGTGCTGCCTAGTAAGGCGGTCAAGTAAGAGAAAACAGAAATGGTGGGGAAGGGAGCCTAACTACAGTGGTTAAACAGAGAGTGGAATAGCAGAGTAAACAGAATTCTTGGTCTTCTCACTCCAAACCTGTGGTATTAAAAGATCTATTTTAAAAACTGAGATTTTGGAGTTCAAATGGTTAAGACTCTACTGTAGTTGTCTATATGAATACAATATATAAAATATAAATGTTTCACAAAGCACAGAACACAAAAATATATATCTGAACAAATATGAGAACACACAAAAAATGAAATATCAGATGACAGAATTTGTGTGCTTCAAATTTGTTGTAATATTAAATATAAACATTTCTAAAAAAATAAAATATAGCCCCGCCGGCGTGGTTCAGTGATTGAGCTTCGACCTATGAGCCAGGAGGTCACGGTTCGATTCCTGGTCAGGGCACATGCCTGGGTTGTGGGCTTGATCCCCAGTGTGGGGCATGCAGGAGGCAGCCAATCAATGATTCTCTCTCATAATTGATGTTTCTATTTCTTTCTCCCACTTCCTTCCTCTATGAAACCAAAAAAAAAAATATTTTAAAATATCCTATATAATAAAATCCTAATATACATATCAACTGAATGGCAGAATGATGGGCAGAACGATCAGTCGCTATGATGCACACTGACCACCAAGGGACAGACGCTCAACACAGGAGCTGCCCCCAATCAGGAGGTGACGGGCATCTGCCCTCGAGAGGAAGGCAACCGGCAGCGGCAAATGGGGGAGGGGCCGGCCGGCCAGGGGCAGCATCAGGCTGTTAGTGAAGGTGGGTGCCAGTGGGGCCCCCCCCCCGATTGCCCCGCCTGCCAGTCGCCCCACAGAGGGAGGCGACAGGCGGTGGTGGTGGCAGAGGGCAGGGCCGGTGAGCCACCAGCACCAGGCTGCCAGCCAAGGCAGGTGCCACCGGGGGCCCCTGAACGTCCTGCCTGCTGGTTGCCCCACAGATGGCCCTGATCTCTGGCCAGACCTAGGGACCCTACCCTATATATTGGAAACAGTCTCTTAGATTTAAAAATTAAAACCTGGCAAGACTAGTCTAACACTGAAAAAACAGGATGATGCAGCGATGATATGCATGGACTCTGGCCTGGACATTTTGTCGTCAGCCCTGATTCTGACACTTATAACTTTGTGACAAAGCCAATTACTTAACTTCTCTCTGCTTCAATTTTTCCACCCATAAGATGGGGAAAATGGTACTGCTACCTTAGAAGGATCATGTTATGTACTACTTTTTATAATCAGGAAAAAAAAAATGTAGCTTCCCATAAAACAGCAAGATGTCTTTCACCTGTATGAAAAGTATCGTTATTGGTGTATGCAGCATCCGGGATTGCAAGAGGGATGTCCAACTGCTGGTTTAGGCCCGACATCCCTTGAGGGATCCCGGATTGCAAAAGGACACAGGCCGGGCTGAGGGTCCTCCCCACTATATACGAATTTCATGCACCGGGCCTCTAGAGTGTGTGAGTGTGTGTGTGTGTGTGTGTGTGTGTGTGTGTGTGTGTGTGTGTGTATTTTATTATGATCACAGTATAGAAAAAAATAACCATAACAAAAAAAAAAAGAATAGCCCAGGCCAGGTGGCTCAGTTGGTTGGAGCATTGTCTGTACACCAAAAAGGTTGCAGGTTTGATCTCCATTTGCAGTGCATACAGGAGGCAACTGATCAATGTTACTCACATTAATGTTTCTTTCTCTTCCTCTCGCTCTAAAAATCAATAAACACATCCTGGGGTGAGGATTAAAAGAAAGGATAAATATAAGAAAAATAATATTCTTTTATCATTATGAGAGGCAGTATGAGATAACAGTTTGTTTTCAAACTTAGCTATATACCAGAATCCTTGGGGACCTGTTAAAAAAACAGCTTTTGGCTCTAGCCAGTTTGGCTCAGTGGATAGAGCATCAGCCTGCAGACCGAAGGGTTCTGGGTTTGATTCCGGCCAAGGAAATGTACCTCAGTTGCAGGCTCCTCCCCCACCCAGGCCATGGTTCTGGTTTGTGCAGGAGGCAACCTATCACTGTGTTTCTCTCACATCGATATTTCTCTCTGTCTTTCCCTGTCTCTTCCACTCTCTCTAAAAAAATCAATGGAAAAATATCCTCAGATGAGGAAAAGCAACAACAAAAACAAACAAACAAAAACAGTTTTTGAGGCCATAATTATGAGACATGCTAAATCTCAAGACCTCATTTGATACTGATTAGCCAGTCAGAATACCAGAAGAAGCAATGTAATAGCTAAAGCTCCAGAGCTTTAGTATTAGACAGCAATGCAAATGATTCTTGTCTATAGAAATGAAAATTGTTCAGGTGACAATGCAGTGGATTGATAACCCACCTATGTATATGTTTTTTTAATGCTCTTTGAGTTGATTGTAATATCTTCCTGATTCCCTCATTAATGAGTGAAATAAATTCTTTGACACGTTTGTTTTATATCTTAAATATGTTTTTATTGATTTTTAAAAATTATCTTTTTAATAGGTTTTCTTCTTGATTTTTAGAGAGAGGGAATGAGAGAGAAATATGTATCGGCTGCCTCCTGCAAGCTCCCCAGTGGGGATTGAGCCTGTAACCTGGGCATGTGCCCTGGCTGGGAAACAAACCAATGACGGCTTGGTGCATGGAATAATACCCAACCAACTGAGCCACACCTGCCAGAGCATGTTTTGATCTTTTAAAATATTATTCTTAAACATGTTTTATCTATTTATCTAAATGATGTTTAATTCAAAGACACCTTTATAAATTTTTAATGTGAGAAAAATTCCAAATTAATAATTCTATTCTAACATACACTTAGCATGCAGTTTGTAGCAAGACTAAATTATTAAGTTTAAATTGATTCATTTTTTTAATTTGTCAATTTGTTAAGCACATAATTATTAAAACATTTACCTTTGGTGCACCATCCTTTTGTATGCCTACATCGTTAGTGGCAATTCCTTTTATACTACCATCTTCATGAAAAAGGACCTAAAATGAAAACATATTTCATTATCACCTTAGGATTCATAATGACCTAGAAAAGAAACAATAAACAGCCTTAGACTTTTTTTAGAAAGTGAACATGTTCTCTAGATTATAGAAATACAGGCTTTAAAACACTCAGGCAAAAGGAAGTATGTTCTTAAAATGCTGCCTTTTAGAGTATAAAAGAATACAGCTCCAACAACTGTAAATGAAAGACACGCCACCACCTTGATCAGGAAGAAAATGGGGAAGCTACCAGAGAGCTCACTAAAACATCAGTAAGATGAAACCAAAAGCTGTTTAAAGAGTTCAGATATCAAAAACATGCACAGAACCTGAAATCAAGGCCTGTAACAAATGAAGACCATCAGTATGGATGGAAAGAGAAGAGTGTCAGGAAAGCTTCTGTCCCAAATGAGTGAAGACTCCCTCTCTTCTCACCCCCCCAAAAAGAACCCTCAAACGAAAACATAACAACAACAAAACAGGTTTACAACAGCCCAGAGCTGATTAAAGTTTATTTCTGGAGCAAGAAGAAAGGGGAAAAACTGGTCAAAAGTATACTTCTGAGGATGAGAAATAGGTTACTCTGCTGCTGTTTCCTCTCTGGAGGAAAATGCTCTTTGGATAGGAAAGTACAAAATGTACATTAGAAGCACATAACAGAAAGCACAGGAGTGGAAAGGTAAAATAAAGATTTGCAGCAATGGAAATGAAAAGAAAGAAAAAATATTTTATTTGATACTTTGAAAATGAATTAACAGAATATAGCTATGAATTAGAACTGAAGTCTGGTTCAAAGTCCCCCAAAACTGATATCTTATTGATAACTAGAGGCCCAGTGCACAAAATTCATGCACTCGGGGGAGGAGGTAGTCCCCTCAACCTGGCCTGCACCCTCTCACAGTCTGGGGGCCCCGGGATGGACACCCCAAAGAGGTAGGCCCCACCCACCGGGCCGGAGCTCCGCAATGTATTGCCCGTGCAGGAGGTCCTGCCCACCCGCCACCGTGGGGTAGCCTGGGCCTCCCTCTTTGGGGCAATTGTGGAGCCCCCCCGATTGATTGCCCCACCAGCTGGTGGCCTGTGCCTCCCTCTGTGGGATTGATCATGGGGCGATGGTGGGCCCCCCCGACCAATCGCATCGCACCCGCCTTGGCTGGCCTGGTGCTAGTGGGGGTCATAGCGTGGTCGTCCTGAAGGTCATTCCGCTGTTCGGCCATTCGGTCGATTTGCATATTACGCTTTTATTATTATAGATGATCTTTAAGGAAGTACGAAAAAGAGGAGGTATTAGAGATTTAAGTGTGTGTATACTCAAAAAGTGAAAATCATGGATTCTACACACCACCTATTTGTGATTTTGACACGAATCTCAAGACATTTTAACCAGGAGAAATGTAAAGCCCCAACCTTGGACCCAAAATACAAAAGGCATATATGTATGGGCTGGGAAAACAAATTAGTAACAGCAAGTATAATACAGGGACCTAAGGGTTTTTATTTGACTTACATACTGTAAGGGTAAAAACAAATACAAAATTATTTTGAATTTTCCCTGGCTCTAAAATAAGAGATTCTTTCAGCCAATCTGTTAGAAAACATAACTGTAAATTCATTCTCTGAGATATACGTGAATCATTTTATTTTTAAAAACTGCATTTTTATTGATTTCAGAGTGGAAAGGAGAGATAGAAACATCAATGATGAGAGAGAATCACTGATCGACTGCCTCCTATACACCCCTACTAGGGATCAAGCCTGCAACCTGGGCGTGTGCCCTCGACCAGAATCTAACCTAGACCCTTCAGTCAGTAGGCTGATACTCTATCCACTGAGCCAAACCAGCTAGGGTGAAGATTTTGTATTTAATAATTTCCCCAATAGTACTTAGTGAATATCAACAGTATGATATGATTGCCAAGAGTTATTTTGAGAGAATGAACGGAATAACATTTTCCAGAATGAAGATAATAGCCCTTCTCCACACTAGGCTTGAAGTAGTGTATGCATTCTGGGTGCCACCTTATAAGGGAATAAAAGAGAAATGTATTCAGAAGAGAGCAGTGAGAATACTGAAGGTTCTCAAACTATTGATGCGATTGAAAGAATTGAGAATATTTAACCTGGGAAAGAAAAACCACAAGAGTAAAGATAAGGAAGAAGAAAGAGCAGGGTATAATTATAAATGAAAGGTTTCTTTCCAATTGGAAGAGAGCATAGAATATAAATTTCTATTCAATATGAGAAAGAGTGCATTACCAACAATGCACTACCAAATGAAAATTTAGAGGTCTTTTCATCCCTGATGAGGTTCAATCATTAGTTGGACCATCATTTGATGTGGGTACAATATAAAGAATTCAAGTACTCTTTGGATTAGATCTTTCTAAGATTTCTTCTAATTTTGCAATTCTAAAATCCTATGGCTTTTCCGACATATTTATTTCCTTACCTCTGTACCATTTTTTGTTTATTCAAAAGAAATCATCACTTTCTATAAATATTAAACACAAAACAAAACTATACAAACCTCTGCAGCAGCATAACCAGGGTATACTTCAACACCAAGGGCTTCTGCTTGCTCTCCCATCCAGCTTACTAAATGTCCCAAGCGTACAATGTAATTGCCATGATTATTCATTGGAAGACCTACAAGTAAATGCTTACTTTATAAATCTGACTTTTTATTGATAAAACTAAAAAACATAAATACTTAATTTAAAAATTCAAATCAATGTATAATTTCTGCATAAATATACATAGTCTCTTATGGTCACAATTTTAATTTCTATAATTTTGGTCTAGAACTCTATTAAATTAAAAACAATATTACAGCATTAAGTTAAAAATTCGTAGTTGGCTTTCAAGACTATCTCAATTCTTCTAGACTGGAAGACAAAATAACTGGGTTCCACTCCTGCTTTCCCATAAGCTGTGTAACTCTGGATAACGCAGTGGTCGGCAAACTCATTAGTTAACAGAGCCAAATATCAACAGTACAACGACTGAAATTTCTTTTGAGAGCCAAATTTTTAAAACTTAAACTCCTTCTAATGCCACTTCTTCAAAATAGACTCGCCCAGGCCGTGGTATTTTGTGGAAGAGCCACACTCCAGGGGCCAAAGAGCTGCATGTGGCTCGCGAGCTGCAGTTTGCCGACCATGGGGGTAAGGAACAAATCTCGGGCCTCAGCTTTCTCATCTGTAAAAGGACGGAATTTCATCAGATGAAATGTTGTTCCTTCCAGCTGTAGAATTCTATAATTCTGTGATTACTTATCATATCTTACCTGGAAGAATTGGAACAGGAATTCTATATTTCTGTGTTAAAATTGCAAACCTGTCTTCTGTTACAGGGGTGTTAAGTGGAGCCTAGTAATAAAATATGTTAAGAAAGGGAAATTTTAGTTCATATTTGTAAGGGTAAATACAAATAAAAAACAAAAACTATATCAAAAAGTAAAGAGACAGCATGGATGGACCTTGAGAATATTATGCTAAGTGAAATAAGCCAGTCAGAGAAAGACAAATATCACATGTTCTCACTTATACATAGAATCTAATGAACATAATAAACTAACCAACAAAATAGGTCCAGAGGTATGAATGCATGGAATAGACTGACAAATCTTAGAGGGGAGGTGGCTCAGGAGATGCGAAGAGAATAACCAAAGAACTCATATACATATATGTATAGCACATGGACACAGATAATAGTGTGATGAAGGCATGGGGTGGAGCAGGGGCTGGGTGGAAGGGGATCAATAGGGAGGAAAAGGGAGACATCTGTAATACCGTCAAAAATAAAATATGTATAAATAAAAATTAAAAAAAGGGAACTACCCTCCTCAATTTTCTTTCATCATTTTCTTTAGAAAATTTGGACTGTCTTTGTCTCTTTGAGATGTATGGGGATCTTTTTAAACTTAAATAAGCCAGTTTTGCATCCCAGGAATGTCTTTCTTGGGGACCTTGGAGACATCTTTGAAATGTGAACATCAAGGAGGATGGCTTCCTGTCTCCCTGTCTGTGGGAGTTTAGCCTAGGAGCTTGCTCCAAGTTGTAATTTCCTGCTTGATGAAAACATAAGACAAGTTTTATTTTTCCTTTGGAAAAAGATAATTAACATGTATACAATAGATTGTTTCTGCCTAGCTACATAGAGCTTTGATGTGAAAAACTTTTTCTCTCTCTTAGAATTGATATTAGTCAATAATCATTCACTGATCTCTATTTCTGATATAATATTGAAAAGAGAAAGTTAATTAGGAATAATTAAAGTTTTTCTACTTTAAAGGAGCTTGACATTTTAGAAAGAACAGCAGAAGTTAAAATTTTTGGAATTTCGTTTACTACACATGGAAAAAATACAGAAATATTTATACAATGTTTTACCTTTACAAAGCATATTCACAGATACTAAATATTCTAACCTTAAAGGTAGGATATATATAACATAACCCATCTCACAAATAAGAAAAAACTGAAATATATAGAGTATAAAATTTTAACCAAGGTCATACCATTATGAGAGCAGAAAAACCAACACTTGGTTCTCTGCATATCATAACAGTACCTTTTTGGCTTAGATATGGGTGACCATGATTCATTGCTTTAGCAAATTAGATTAGATTATCCTCTTTGGCTTTAGATATTGCAATGTCCCAGGAAATTTAGATAACACTTTATTAAGAACAATGATATAAACACTTATAAAGTTAGGAAATACCCTCAAAATCAAAATGCTGTATTTTTTTCAGTGCAAATATTAAAAGATCTTCTCAAGATAATGCCTTCTCATAAACCCAGTCCATAAATACAACATGTAGAAGGCATTATACAAAAATGAGTTAATATCTTAAAATTATAACTATATTTGACATAATTTTATCTATTCTTGCTCCTTTTAAATAAAAAAATCAGTAGTTATGCTTTACAAGATAGAATTAGATGATAAGGGTTTCCATTATTCCAGTAATTTGGAAACAGAGATTCAATAAAAATTAGACTTTTCATAAAAAAATTTTTTTCATACTCCCTTCTCCTTCCAGTCTGGGAATAGTTCTTCAAAAGAACGTGGATCAAGGCAAGCCCCTGAGAGAGTATGAGCTCCTATTTGAGAAGCTTTCTCCACTAGACACACACGGATGTCCTTTTCATGTTGAGCAGCCAACTGCTTTAGCCGAACAGCAGCAGATAGCCCTGCAGGGCCCGCTCCAACTATTACTACATCTGCTTCTTCTGCAAACCTCTCCATGCTCACTCCTGTGAGGAAAAAAAGTTGAAGAAGTACATAAAAAGTCTTGGATGAATATGAACTGCTTATGAATACCCACTATGCTCTAGAGTGGTTCTCAACCTTTCTAATGCCGCGACCCTTTAATACAGTTCCTCGTGTTGTGGTGACCCCCAACCATAAAATTATTTCCGTTGCTACTTCATAACTGTGATTTTGCTACTGTTATGAATCGTAATGTAAATATCTGTGTTTTCCGATGGTCTTAGGCGACCCTGCTAGCAGTAGAGCCTAAGACCATCGGAAAACACAGATATTTACATTAGGATTCATAACAGTAGCAAAATTACAGTTATGAAGTAGCAACAAAAATAATTTTATAGTTGGGGTCACCACAACACGAGGAACTGTATTAAAGGGTCGCGGCATTAGAAAGGTTGAGAACCACTGCTCTAGAACATTATTATTTTCAGAAATTGCCCCTCTCCTTTGCATGAGAAGTGTATTAAGGATATTACTGTATTAATTGTATGTTCTCTTACTTCTGGTTCCAGTGCATGTTTTATTTTTGCTTCCATAAATGAACTTTTGGCTTTTAGATTTATTATTATAAATTAAGCAAATATTTGTTTTTCTAAATATTAATATGTAATTGATTTTATAAATCTACATATTATTAGATATTTTTACAGTACCATGAAAAATATTTCCCTCTATGATACAAAGTATCTATAAAGTCTGAACAATTTTGCATAAATTATTACCTACCTTCCCATCGTTTGTCCTTATCCCGGGGATAAATAGTATAGTGGGTAGTAATTCGAGGTACAACGGAAGTTGAAGCCCATCTTGTAGCACACAGAGGTAGATAATTTTTCTTAATTTTTAAGGCATGAAAGCACTGATATGCTGCACAAAAATTATGAACATTATTTTTTCAATTAGCTTTCCTTATAAATAGACTGAAAAAATATATTTAAAAAATCTAGGATTAAGGATCAGAGCTGGTTTCTAGTTGGTTTTCTATTAATTAATCCTAACACCTTAAAAAAAAAATCACTTGATT
Source organism: Corynorhinus townsendii (assembly GCA_026230045.1). Lineage (NCBI taxonomy): Eukaryota > Metazoa > Chordata > Mammalia > Chiroptera > Vespertilionidae > Corynorhinus > Corynorhinus townsendii. The sequence continues at coordinate 105,897,040 of JAPDVU010000006.1, read as the reverse complement.
TGTTTCCTCATCCAAAAAAGTCTGTTTTTGATAACCACTCTTAAGTTGGCAAGTAAACTAAATTTCTCTATTGCAAATGCATACTAAAAATGTTTTATTGGGAATCATTTTTTAAACCTTAAATAATCCTTCACATATCCTAAATCTAAAAAAAATAAAAGATACATAAAGAAATTATAGAACTCAGTCCCAGAGTTCAAATATAGTAATAGTATTATTCAAAAGAGCATTTAAGAATATTTATTATTTATATTTTATTAAAAGACAGCAATATTTTAAGTTTTAGTTTAGTATAGCATTACTGTAGTTTAATGTTTATAAGTTTTCATCTGCTTCTGAAAACTGATGATTTGCTATCAGACAAATCTGTAATTCTATTGCTTATACAGCTAGTGATTTTCTTGAGAATATTTGGAACTGGGTAGTCTGATATCCTCTGGGGGGTTAAAAAAATATCATGACCTTTACTCCTTTTCTGAAAACAAATCTGATATTTCACTTTAAAGTGTATACTTAGGCACCTTGGCTTAATTTTGGTAGAGAAGTGAGCTCAAAAGTCCATTGAACTCATAACATCACCCTATCAAAGTCACACTGACAGTGCATTTGTGCTTGTCTCTTTGTTGCCAGTAGTAGTAACACTAGGCTGTGAAAATGGCAATGATTTAAGCACCCAAGGAAAATGGAAATGGTAAATTTGGTGGAATTATATTAGCACTTGGCCCAAGAATGACTTCTAACTTCAACTAAATTAGGTAGTAGGGCAGATAGCAGCATCTGACTAGTTTGATATTAAAAACAAGAACAAAAAAACCACAACATATCTACACATTAAATGTAGTAATACATGCATGAGTAAAATGAACTTGAAACAAAATTTTACTTATTTAATATACATATAATGGCCAAATTTTACAGAATTCCACTTTAATGAAATTTACATAATAAGAACATCCTTGAAGTTGCAATATGTATACTTGTTTATTCCATAACCGAAAATTAACTTAAATAAGATTTAAAAAATTAAGCCAGATGTGAGAGAATTCAAGATCCTGTGGTGAACTTTTTTTTGTGTGGAATTTTAAGACTTTTTTGTTTTATTTGTAAGTAAAACAAAACAAAACACCATCCAAGTGCATCATTCTACCTTTAAAAAAAAAAAAAGTGACAGGAGAGGTAATGTGGTATTTTCACAAGTCATTGTGAGGGTTCTAGGAACACCCATAACACGATAAGCCCCTAGAGTTAATTTTACACAATGTAGAAAAATTCCTGGCTCTCGATATAATTTGGTGACTTAGGCAGCACATATGAATGTTCATCATCATGATGAACATTCATATGTTAGGTTGGCGGCAAAGACGCAACTCAGGTCAAGACCAAGGAGAAAAACTGTGCAAATATTCTTTTACCCATTTCCAACAATGCAACAGATAACACCTGAGCTTTGCGATAAGGGTCCGAGCCAGAATTTGGGACGATTCAGTTCAAGAGTATGATGAACATTCATATGTTAGGTTGGCGGCAAAGACGCAACTCAGGTCAAGACCAAGGAGAAAAACTGTGCAAATATTCTTTTACCCATTTCCAACAATGCAACAGATAACACCTGAGCTTTGGGATAAGGGTCCGAGCCAGAATTTGGGACGATTCAGTTCAAGAGTCCACAAGGGGACCGTGTTGATAAATTTCCTGGGCTCATGACCTTTACCCTAGTTGTCAATTCTTCGGCTTGGGACAACCAATCCCAGGAGGATCCCAGGGCCCACCACCAGGTGCAGACAGCGTGACCTCTGTCATAGGTTAGCTTGAGAAAGCGGACCAGGGGAGAAATGGGAGGAGAAAGGTGTCTAAATCCCCAGCTGTGACCCTTTTTCCCTAACTACTCGACCTTTCCCCACTAATTCCCCTCCGGAAATTCCCTCTCACCCGGGCAGGACAGCTTGGCTAGTGGCACCAACATGTTCACTGTCATCAGGACTCTCGTCGGACACAAGCGGAAGGAGGACTGCCAGTGGCTCGCCGCGGACGCTGGACCTCTTAGGCCTCGGGGGGCGCCATTACCTGCCGGGAAGCACCAACCCCTCTGCTGAAGTCTGCCTCTCTGCTCAGCCCACTCTGGCTTCACGGCGTTCCCGCCTCTTTCTCGTTCTGCGCCGGCGCCATGCATGACGCAATGGCTAGCCGAGGCTTCCGGGTCGTGTCCCCGCGGCCTCTGGTTGTGGATTGAGTCTGTCCTGCCATCTCTCAAGCCCCAGGGTGCACCGCGTTCGCAGCAAAAGGCAGTGAGAGGCGAAGGACGAGTACGGCATCCTGGGAGTTGTAGTCTTCCGCTGAAGAGCCTGGTAAACCTATAAGGAGCTTTGCGCTGGAGCAGTGAGCTGCCCACGGTGAATCGACTGATATCTGATAGGCTGTCCTGGAAAAATGCAGTTTTCGGTATTGGGCAGACGCCCACAGGAGACTGGGCGGGATTTCGGGGGAGAGGAGGCGGGGCCTCTGGGCTTAGGGCGCGAGCAGTTGAAAGACGGTTGGTGTGGGTTCCGATAAGTTCCAATTCGGACGTCCCAGCACTTCTCCATGGCAGACCCTGAGGAAGCGCGGGTTTCATCGCAGCCCCCGCCACCTTCCCTCTCTCCCTCGTCTTCTGAAGCCTCTTCCACATCTTCCCCCGGCATGCCAGTGAGTTTGGACTGGCCAGTACCGAGCAGGAGCCCAACAGTGGACCGGCTGGAGGAAGTGGAGCTGCAGATCGGAGACGTGAGTGGCGGGGACAGGTGCCCCGACCGCGTCCCCACTCCGCGCCTGTTGGCAGACAGACCACGGCGGGGTCGGGAAGCGAGGGACTGGGAATCCTAACACCCAGAAGGACGGAATCCGCCTTTAGATTTAGCGTTGAGGAATTAGGGGTATGCCTCCACTATCCCCATCCCTCAGTCTTTTTGCCTCTCCCTCTGGTTTCCATCATCCCTGTAACCCGAAACCGCGCGCACTGCTGCCAGGACTTGTGCTGGCTCTGTTTGCCCTCCCATTCTCCGCCCCCCGCGTCCCCCCCCCCCCGTGCCGTCTGAGGGCGCTCAGGATCAGCCGGTGACTTCTCGCTCCGTGGGACCTAAGAGCCCGCTGTTCTGGTTGGCCACCTGCCCAGAGCCAGCTGACCAGGCTATTGTCTTTCTCAGGCTTGCTTTGCGCTGGACCCAGTTTGGAGGGGTTAGTCCCCGCCCCTGTAGCCCAGATTGTTTCATTTCATGGTTCTAGGAATCAAAGGGAGGGATCTTTGACTGGTTGGTTTCTGTTGAATCTCGAATTTCCAGAAACTAACCCCCCGCCCCCCACACACACACCTCTGAAACCCTAACACATAGACATCATCGGAGAGGGTCACCGTTTCTGTATTTCAGGGCTCCTGAGTGGGTCAAGTGAATGAAGTATTTAGTGAATGAGGTGTGATCTTCCTGGGAGAAGTTTGAGGAATAGACCCGCTTGTGCAGATTGGAAACTGGGGAATGAACTGGATTATATCATGGCTCAAGTATCTGTGTGTTGTTTTTTTTTTCTTCAAAAACAAAATGCTGACACAGCTTCTGTTTTTGCTGAGCAAGACTGGTTTCAAGTGAATATGTACAAAGAAGTGCAGATGTGTTATCTAGGAACAGTGTTATTTTATATCAGTGTTGTTTATATGAAGAAAACATTTAAAAAGTAAGTTTTCCACCAAGAGTTGGATATTTTCTGATTGTGTTGATTTTATTTGTCAGCTCAGAGTATCTGTTTTTAGTTTGCAGATTTTTTACTTTTAAAGAAAATAATTCAGGCATTGTTTTTAAGCTATTTTTAGACTACTTATAAGATGAAATGAAAATTTAAAGAATAAACTTCTATTGTTTGACTTTTTTTTAAAATATAATTTCAGGCAGCATTTTCATTAACCAAACTGCTTGAAGCCACATCTGCAGTATCAGCTCAAGTGGAAGAGCTTGCCTTGAAATGTACAGAAAATGCACGTTTCCTGAAAACATGGCGGGACCTCTTGAAAGAAGGCTACAATTCTTTGAAGCCTGACAACTGATTTAGCTGTGGATTAACTCATACTTCCTCATTTATGATATTTTCACATGTATTATATGTATAGGAGAATCCCCAGTAGTTCTCAAAATGGAATTTTTCTTGGTTTCCTTTACTTTTGTGAAAGCAGAATACTGATGATATTTGTGATGCTGGCTAGTATTTGTTTAATCTTCTGACTAAACTTTCATAGAATCTTTTATGAAAGTTAATTTCACCAGTAGACAAAAAACCAGTGTTACCAGGAGCAAGCGAGGTAGAACATTATTTTATTTGATTTGCAAGGGATGCTAAGAATGGCAGAGTTTAAAGTTACCAAAGAAGGTAACTTTAAGGTTAGTAAGGTTAGATCCAGCTCCATTAGGCTAACTTCTCTAGACCAATCCCCAGCACCTAGGACAGTGTCACATAAAAGAGTCAATCTCATTGACTTAAAGGAAAACATTTTTTTTTTAATGGAGATTTGAACTTTTACTGATGATAGCTTTTTAAAATATATGCTAAATATTTTTTGCCCTCTAGGATGCTTTTTTAAAAAGCTTTTACTTCAGAAAATGAAATCATGTATAGAAAGAATGCATATTTCCCCCCATATTTATTTCTAAGATTAACTGCTTCTACAGATATTTCTGGCATTCCATGTTGTTAGGTCTTTGATTGTTCTCTTTAAAGTGCCTTATCACAATTATGGCTCTGTATATTACTTTGGGAGCTTTGTAAGTAATAATTCTGAATTCTAAGTATAATAATTTTAAAGAAGTTACTTTGTTTTTAATACATCAAATTTAAATGATGTGATTATTTTCATATTATTTGACTTTATTGACAATGTTCTATTTTAATTGTCCTGAAGCTTATGTTGCTTTTCTCTCTCTCTTGGTTTATATCATATGTCAATGAATAAGCCCACTAATTCTCTACTATATAACTCTGGACATCTTTGATATAGCATCTTATTCTTTGTAGTTGTGGAGATGTGTACAAAACTGTATTCTAAAACTCCACAATGGGGCTATGAAAGAGACAAATGGATGAGCAAATAGTTTTGTTTAGCATAATAAGTGATAGTGCTTGATTAATTTTTTAAAGTTAAAGATAACACCTGGTATATACCTGTACCATAGAGATGCTTATTTTGATATTAGAAAATATTTTTTTATATATCATGAAAATTGAAATTAAAATGTACAAAAATAAATTTGTTAAAAGCAAGTTTCCATTTCCTTGGGTTCATTACTCTAAAATTTTTTATTGAAATATTTTCAAACATAACAGGAAAGGTGAATGATTTAATGGACACCAATGCATTTCCCCCATACAGATTTAATAAATGTTGGCTATATTTTCTTCAGGTCTATGTATGTATAGAAGTTACACTATTTGGAGAGGTGGAAGGATGGAAGAGTGAGTGAATTAAACAGACAAGAAACCAAATGGCTTCTAGAAAAACATTTGAAAATATTTTAGATGTTAACAGGTAGTTTCAGATGTATATTTTTATAACACAGCAATTCAGAGACCCTTAATCCTAACAGAATTTCTAAGACAATCATAATTTTCATAGGAATACACTTTATCTATTATGTCTTCATGATTACTGCTTTTTATTCTTTTCTACTCTTTTTAAGAAAAATAATTTTCCATTCTATCCTAATATATAAAAACCCAGAATCCTTAATGATCGACTGAGGGATCCACCAAACACGAGAAGTCAGTCCTGCAATCAGTGCTGGGTTGCTGACTGCCACTGGTGCAGGTGCAGTGACCCAGCACTGACTGCTGAGAGAGCTGCAGATCAGGCCCGGACAGAGGCCCATAGAGAGAGGCAGGGTCTCATCTGCAGCCTCCGTGGCAGCTGTTGATCAGCCATTGACTCTCTCCAGGCTTAACCAGCAGTCGCCTCTGTTTCTCTTCAGGCCTCAGTGGGGGCTGCTGATCAGCCCCCCCTCTCTGATCAGGCCTGGAGATAGACCTGGAGATGCTGACTGGCATAGAAAATCAAGACCAAGTCTGGGTGAACTGTGAGAAGCCAATGGCTGCCTAGGAGATGGAGCTTTTGACGCTGACTGGCATAGAAACCAACCAATCAGAACCAAATTGGCTGGCAGGGGAGGGCAGTTGGGGGCGATCAGGCAGGCAGAGGCAGTTGAGGGTGAGAGGTTGGCAGGGGAGGGCAGTTGGGGGTGAGATCAGGCTGGCAGGGGAGGGCTGTTGGGGGTGACATCAGGCCAGCAGGGGAGAGCAGTTTAGAGCAACCATGTCGGCAGGGGAGGGCAGTTGGGGTGAGATCAGGCTGGCAGGGGAAGGCAGTTAGGGGTGATCAGGCAGGCAGAGGCAGTTGGGGGTGAGATCAGGCTGGCAGGGAGGAAAGTTAGAGGCAATCAGGCAGGCAGAGGCAGTTAGGGGCAATCAGGCAGGCAGGTGAGCGGTTAGGAGCCAGTGGTCCCAGATTGCGAGAGGGATGTCTGCCGGTTTAGGCCTGATAACCAGCAGTTGGACAACCCCCAAGGAGTCCCTGATTGGAGAGGGTGCAGGCTGGGCTGAGGGAACCCCCCACTCCGTGCATGAATTTTGTGCACCAGGCCACTAGTTATTTAATAATAGTAATAATACTTTAGTCCTGTCCAAATAGCTCAATTGGTTAGACCGTCCTCCTCATATGTCAAGGTTGCAGGTTTGATCCCGGTCAGGGTACATACTAGCATAAACCAACGAATGCATAAGTAAGTGGAACAACAAATCAATAAAAATAAAAAATAAAGTTATCAAGAGGTGTTAAGAAAATTTAAAAAAATAGTAAAATTTAATAATCCAAACAAATAACTTAAATGTATTTGTACTTTTGTAAGCTTATTAAAAATTATAATCTAGGTAGTTAGAGAATTTAATATTATAAGCAGAATTATAGCTTTCTATTTGATTTTTAGTGAAAGTATACCACATTCCTCATGCAGAAAAACTAGAACTATTTCAAGTGAGAACAGAAAGGACTCAAAGCAATCCATGTTTTTAATAGAATTAATTTTCAGGTAACTTATTTTAAAAATAAACCTATACAATTATATATTCAATAAATATGTTTTTGAGTCCAGTATTTTCATGTTTCAAACATTTTTGTTGCAGTTAAAACTACTTGAACATTTTATTCCTTTTTAAAGGTTTTAAATTCTGAAAGCATAAGATTCCTATAGCTCAGAGACCAGAAGAATTAACTAGCAAAAAAGTAGTATCGTATGATCTGGTTAGCCGTGCAAAGAGAAGGTGAATCCATCTCTTGATGACAACTATTTTGTCTTTGGAGCAAAACGTACATAGGTTTTTTTCTTTCTGAAGTTAAGTCCCTGAATGTACATTTTACCTCTTCTTTCTTTTCCTTTTAACTGCTTTATTGAGATATAATTCATGTACCATAAAATTCACCAATCTAAAGTATATAATTCAGTGGCTTTTAGTATAATCACAGAGTTATTTATTCATCATCATAATCAATTTTAGAACTTTTTCTTTTGCCCAAAAAAGATATTCTCCACTTCTTGGGCACAACCCTCCCAAGCCTCCCACCCCCAGTAAACTCTAATCTTTCTGTCTCTATGACTTTGCTTATTCTGATATTTCATGCAAGTGGAAATCATACAGTATTTGTCCTATTGGCTGGCTTATTTCACATTCATCATGTAGCATGTGTCAGAACTTAATTCCTTTTTATGGCTGAAAAATATTTCATCGCATGTATAAACTACGTTTTGTTTATGTGTTCCTCAGTTGATAGGCACTTGGATTGCTTCCATATTTTGACTACTGTTTATAATGCTGCAAAGAGCACTTGCATGTAAGTATCTGAGCCCTGTTTTCAACTCTTCAGTTCATACCTAGGACTGAAATTGCTGGAGCATATGGTAATTGTATGATAAGCTTTTGAGGAACCACTGACCTGTTTTACATTCCAAACAGCAATGTGGAAGTAGTTTCAATCTTCATATCCTTGCCAACATGTTATTTTTTAAAATTATAGCCCTCGTAGTAGGTGTGATGTGTTAGCTTACTGTGGCTTTGATTTGCATTTTCCTAATGATTAGTGATGTTGAGCATCTTTTCATGTGCTTATTGGCCATGAGTATACCTTCTTTGGAGAAATGTCTGTTCAAATCCTTAGCCCATTTTTTGATTGAGCTGCTGACTTTTTGCTTAGTTGTAGGAGTTCTTTAAATATTTTGTATATTAACCACCCCCCTCAGATATATGATTTCTAAATATTTTATTTCATTGCATAGGTTGTCTTTTCACTTTTTTTTTTAGAATGTCCTTTGATATACAAAAGTTTTAAATTTAGAGGAAATCCAATTTATTTTTTCCTTTTGTTGCTATGCTTTTATTGTCATATCTGAGAATCAGTTACCAAGTCAAAGGTCTTAAAGATTTACCCAAATGTTTTCTCCTAAGAGTTTTATGTCTTATATTTTGATTTTTGATTCATGTTGAGTTAATTTTTGTATATGGTGTAAGGAAGGGGTCCAACTTCATTCTGTTGCCTGTGAATTGTCCCTGCATCATGTGTTGAAAAGCCTTTTTTCTTCATTTGATTATTTTGGCATTTTTGTTGAAAATCAATTGACTGTAAATGTGAGGGTTTTATTTTTAGACATTCAAATTCTATTCCACTGATCTATATGTCTAGCCTCATCCTAGTTTTTCTGATTCATTCTTTAGCAATACTTTCATTCTCATTTTCCAAACATATATGATGGTTCTCAAAGCAAAAAGACATTTGGGCAGAGAAGTGCTATTTTGGGTTAATATCAGAACATTTTTTTTCATAGTAATAAATACATTATATTGGCTCTAAAGTGTATGAAGACTTGAAGAGAGTTAAGATGAATTCTTAAAACAGAGTATCTGTATGTTGCAAACAATCAGACATTTTTCTGATGCTGTTATACTGAATATTAAATCCTTATTTGAAAGTGTCCATGACAGATAAAGCTCTACCTTAACATAAGAGCTGCAGATGCACTATATATATTCTGTTGTAAACATAATTTCACATTGAACATTGAGAAGGTTCTCTACTGTCTACTTCCAGGAATTTACTGCAGTGCCATGCATATAGTGGGTACTTAAGAAATGCAAAAAGAATGAATGGCCCGACTGGTGTGGCTCAGTGGTTGAGCGTCAACCCAGGAACCAAGAGGTTATCAGTTCGATTCCCAGTCAGGGCACATGCCCGGATTGTGGGTTTGATCCCCAGTGTGGGCTGTGCAAGAGGCAGCCAATTGATTATGTCCCTCTCTCATTGATGTTTCTACCTCTTTATCCTCTTTCTTCCTCTCTCTCTCTCAAAAAAACAACAACAAACGTATTTTTAAAAAAGAATGAATCTTTCTGAAGTAGATTTTTCTTAAATTTCCTATGCAAAATATGTGCTAATATATACAAATTATCAAAATAATTTATTTCCCTAATTTATCTTAGCCATTAATGTAAATTATTAATTTTGTGGCATTCATTTTATACTAATAAATCCATTTTGAAGCATCCCAGTGGGGGTCAGAGTCAGTTATGAATAGGAATTGAGTCTGGTTGATTGAGAAATTAGTGACAATTCATAGGGGTCTGTGAAAAGAGCTGGCTTCATTAATCTAGGGGGCATCTCCTGCAGCGGCCACATTTCTATCCACATAAGTGATGGAGTATGTGTTTTCCGACTTCTTTTGCTGCCAACAGATCTTTGCCTGTAGTTTTTCCAAAACTGATGGATCATTTCTTTGAATGGTCTTGTAGTCAAAGTATAGAGAATTGGGTTCAAAGCACTGTTGATAGGCAGAATAAAAATCACTACCCAAGAGGTTATGGTACCTGGAAGAGAAAAATGACAGTTTAGTATTTATAGATGTTTTCAAGTTATAGAAACCCCTTTCCCTTCTTTGTACCTCAGCCTCTTTCAAGTGTTTATTTTTCCATTTGGATGTCACATAATTAAATACCAAGTCTATATGTGTTTCCAGGATATCTTTCCAGGGTGCCAGTGTTCGAGGGGAGTGTTTGTGCTACAAAAAAACCAGGGTTCAGTGCTAAATAGCTTTTCTTGAATACATCAGAAAAGTATTCTATAAGGTAGAAATACTTTCCATCGAATGACTATATATTATTAAAACATGATTCCATTTAATATTCTGATTCAGGCTTTTTAGCACTACTCACGTAAAGATTATTTTTAAAAAATCCTCAATTGATATTTTTCCATTGATTTTTAGAAACAGTGGAAGAGAGAGGGAAAATCAGAGAGAGATATCAATGTGAGAGAAACAAAAAACTATTGTTTAGTATTAAATCATACCTTTTGAAATATTTTAATTATTAGTACATATAATATTGCTCAGAACACATATTTAATAAATTTCTTTTCAACTATTTATTTGGTTCTTAAAAATAGGTATGCATTTTTAGACTTTTCACTATCACAGTAAAAACATCTTTGACTAACCTTATCTTAGAAAATCACTATATTATGTATGCATCTACCAAATGCTCAAATTTTTACTAGAATTTAATTAATGCTGTTTTTCTTCTTTGTTGCTTATAAAATGTCAGATACTATTACCACAAACCATGGGATAAAACAAAATTAAAAATGTATGTTTATAAATTTTAACCATGTGAATACATACTGCACTATACATACGGTTAACAGGATTTTGCACATTTCTAAAATTGTAAAATACACATAACATAAAATTTACAATTTTAATCATTTTTAAGTGTATAAGTACATTTCACATTATTGTGCACCATAACCACCATGCATCTCCAAAACGTCTTTATCTTGCCAAGATGAAACTTCGTACCTATTAATAACTCCACATCCCCTTTCCTCCCAACCCTTAACAATACCATTTACAACCTTTCTGACTCTATGAATTTGACTACTCTAGTTACCTCCTAGATGTAGAATCTTATAATATTTGTCCTTTTGTGATTGGCTTACTTCACTTAGCATAATGTTTTCAAGGTCCATCCATGTGGTAGCATGTATCATAATTTCCTTCTTTTATAAGTCTGAATAATATTGCATTTTGTGTATGTGACACATTTTGTTCATCCATTCATTCATTGATGGACCCTGGGTTGTTTCCACCTATGGCAGTGGTCGGCAAACTCATTAGTCAACAGAGCCAAATATCAACAGTACAACGATTGAAATTTCTTTTGAGAGCCAAATTTTTTAAACTTAAACATCTTCTAACGCCACTTCTTCAAAATAGACTCGCCCAGGCCGTGGTATTTTGTGGAAGAGCCACACTCAAGGGGCCAAAGAGCCGCAAGTGGCTTGCGAGCCGCAGTTTGCCAACCATGGACCTATGGTGATTATGAGTGCTGCTGCTATGAACATGGGTGTATGAATGTCTGAGTTACTGCTTTCAACTCTTTTGGGTATATACCCATTAGTGGAATTGCTGGGAAATATGGTAATTGCATGCTTAATTTCTTGAGAAACCATCACACTGCTTTCTATAGCAGTGGTGCCATTTTCCATTCCTATCAGCAAAGCATAAGAGTGCCACTTTCTCCACATCCTCACCAATACTTGCTATTTTTAAAATGATAACCATCTTAATGAGTGTGATACACATTATTTTTAAATGTCAAGAGTGTTTTCTTCTGTCACCTCTCATACTCTGGGGTAACATTCTTTGAATTGCTATGCACTCAGGGAAGAAGAATGTCTTACCTTCTGAAATAAATAATTATTTGATCATTGTTTTCATCTATGTTCCTTTCTGGTCATCTTAAGCATGGGATTACCAGAAATTCACTACGTTGAGTATAATTTATTTGAGTCATTGTTCCTTTGTCCCAAAAGTAATTGTGGTTTTAGGTATTTATGGAAATAACTGAACAGCTTCCTCCCAGTGAACATTTTATTTGTGAAGAGAACCTGAAGTTCATGGAACTGACTTACATTTCTTAAAACGAGTTAGTGTTAAGGATCTTAATTTTCTTTCCTAGAGGTATACTGCAGAAACAGATACATTATTTTTGTTTTTACATGAAGAAGAAAAAAGTAGTACCTGGTATTTCTACTTGAAGCAATGAAAGAAATTTCAGTACAAAAATGGGTATCCAGCACAATGCATCAGTAAATACAATAAAGAAAAACCGTTTGGCAAGGGTCATCTCTTTTTTAACTTGATTCCGTATTTCAGTTGCTGTTATGGCACTTTGATGAACACTGTAAAACATGCTTCCATAGGAAAAAACTACGATGATAAATGCCACCAAGTTAACACCTATTTAGAACATAAAGGTTATTGTTAATGTATATAAATATTCTTTCAAAACAAACAAAACATACTCTTAGCTGTTGTTAAGAAACAAAGACCAATACTTTTTTCTGTTCTTCATAATTGCTAGGTATATAGAAATCATGAATTTTTAAGACTTTGAAGTATTTTTGAAGTAATGAGGAAGGATAAAATGTTTAATTTTGAAATGGCATATTAAAATGAGATTATAGTGATTTAATGAATATATTGGGCCTATTAAATTAACCTTTCTAGTATTATTTTTGTAATAATTCAATTATTTTATTATATTTTGAAAAAAATTACAAGAGAAAACACTTATATGTGTACTCATGCCATAAACTTGTCTGGCTACTTTGAATTTGTTTATAGTATAAAGGCAAAGAGTTAAAATATATTTTGCTTAGTATTATTAGGGTGGTTGCATAATATACAAGTGTTTAGTGTCTTGTCTTTTATTAAGGTGCATAATGTTGGAATTTATATGATTAAAGGAAATTTAAAAAAATCCCTTTAGGGTATTCTGATAGAATTCACCACCAATGTTAATGAGAAAAGCTGGTTAGAAGAGCTCATATAAAATTTTTGTAAACATTAGAAGGTATAATGAGGTTCATGTGATTTATTGTAACATTTGTATGAAAGGCTCATAATACAGAATTTCTTACCAAGAAAAATTGTCACTGAATAAATCTGGGCTCCAATACTTTCGGTGTCTTCTGAATGAAGAGGGAAACATACTCCATTGTTGCCATAGTAATTTTTGAAAAATTCCTTATTGCTCAATGGCATGAAAGCCACTATAACTCCAATAATCCAAATGAGAATCAACATTGTAATTGTTCTGCATTTTCTAGGTCTTAAAAATTGAAAGGGATACACAATACAGATGTATTTTTCCACTGTCAGAAATGTTAAAAGTAATACTGATACTTCCGTAGAGAGGATGGCCAAAGATCCCACAAGCTGACAATGAAAACTCTCTATCCACAGCTGTGCATGCTTATTGTATTCTCCACGAAACTTTAGGTCAAAGGCTCCAATCACAAATAAGTATATTCCCATTAGGCAGTCAGCACCTATAGGGATCAGTAAATGTCACAAATTTAGAGAAATAAACAGGTATAATAGACTTATCAATAAGCATTAATATTTGAATATATGTAATATATATACATAATATATCTAATATTTTAGCAAAAATAACAAACTAGCCAAGTTTCTTCCATCTTGGGGCAGCAAATTTTTATTCTAACAATTCATTTATGGTTAAGAGCCTCTTCAACTCTCTTTGATAACCATATTTATAACATCCTTCACAACTAAAAAGTAATAATTTCTCTGTTCTCCTTGAACATTTATGTCTGTGAGAGCAGGGATCTTGTCTGTTATGTTTTTCATTCTAGCTTCATCACCCAGAAGCGTTGAATAAATGAATAAAATGCAATTATATTGAGCATTGGGTTAGGGACCAAGATGGGGATGTTATTACTTGGTTCACCTCTTCCACTGAAATTCTCTCAGCTTAACAACCAAAAGATATCATCCAAAATCCCAGAGAGAATAAGTCAGAAGTTGCTGTGATGGAGTAATGACTCTGAATTTTGAGGCCCATAATTTAGAATACAAATAATTCTGACATGCTTTACAGTCAGTACAATTTCAGGGGGCTTACATTATTTACCCAGAGCTAGCCTAAGCAGGCCTGTTCTCTTGGATTTTCAGTTGCCATTTTTTTTTACCTTTCTCTGTCTCATTTTAGGCCCTCCCATCCCCCCAATCAGCTGTGAATATAATGCCCTACTTGGTGTATTTGCTTTTTAAGCAAACATCACATATCTGAAAGGAGATAAGATTTTTTTGACTGCACAAGCAATCTACACAAAGTTCCTAAAATCACATCTATGTATAAATCATAAGGCTGACCCTGATCCTTAAATACTGAAATTACATTCTGGCCTTCACCAAGGAAATTGAGAGTCCTCAAAATTTTGTAACTAACAATACAAAGTAGTAAATAATTTCTTAGGTAGCTTGCAATGAAAAAACCCTCACACAATTGGACATTAGACTTTGAATGAGGATAGGATTAAGACACAGGACAGCACACAGTATGTAGATTGATGCTTGCTTGAGGGAATATAGGTAAATTATAGACCACTTTACTTACACTATGAACATCCTGATGGCTAGTTTCATGCTCATTTTCCTTTGGAATCCTCATTTAACATAATAGCTTGCGATCACATTTCAAAAAGTTTAAAATATTTCATGTGAACTAAAAACATTTTCTTTAGATATTTCAAATTATGACTGCAAAAGATTCTAGGATCTCAGAGTCCAGAAAAATAACTAAGTCAATATTTATGAATTGGACATTCAAATAAAAAAGTAGATATAGCTCTAGATATAAAAATATGACCATGAAAGGTTTTATCCATAGTAAAAGATTTACAAGCTTTAATAATATATTATGTCTCCGGAGAAGAAAACTCATAAATAAGAGCTTATTTATGTGGCAAAGTAATAAATGAGAACTTCATTAATCTGTGTAAAGCGATTGAGTTTTCTTCTTTTAAAACTTATTTTCATATTCACCAATGATACATTAAATAAGGGGTTAATCTCTAAAATATATAAAGAACTTATACACAACTCAACACCAGGAAGACAAACAATTCAATTAAAAAATGGGCAAAGGTCATGAATAGAAACTTCTCCAAAGATGACATACAGATGGCCAATAGACATATGAAAAATGCTCAAGGTCACTAATCAGCGTGATAAAAAATTAAAACCATAATGAAATATCACCTTACACCTGTTAGAATGGCTACCATCAATAAATCAACAAATGACAAGTGCTGGTGAGGATGTGGAGAAAAGGGAACCTTAGTGCCCTGCTGCAGACTGGGAATGCAGACTGGTGCAGCCACTGTGGAAAACAGTATGGAGTTTCCTCAAAAAATTAAAAATGGAACCACCTTTTGACCCAATGATCCCACTTCTGGGAATATATCCTAAGAATCCCAAAACATCAATTTGAAAGAATATATGCATCCCTAAGTTCATAGCAGCGCAATTTACAATAGCTAAGATCTGGAAACAGCCCAAGTGCCCATCAGAAGATGAGTGGATTAAAAAGCTGTGGTACATATATACAATGGAATACTACATGGCTGTTAGAAAGAAGGAAATCTTCCCTTTTGCAACAACATGGATGGACCTGGAGATTATTACCCTAAGTGAAAGAAGCCTGTCAGAGAAAGACAAATACTGTATGATCTCACTTACATGTGGAATCTAGTGACCAAAACATACTGATGAACAAAATAGAACCAGAGCCATGAATGCATGGAACAGACTGACAGCTGTCAGAGAGGAGGGGGATAGGGGGAGTGGAAAAATAAAATAAAACTTATTTTCTTTCTCATCACTAAAGAAAATTTATTTTCATTGTAGTGAATGTGAAAACAATATATAAGCAAAAAGGAGAAAAAATAAAAATCTCATAATTCTGTCTGTCCCTGTTTGCTAATTTTCAAATAGCAATGCTTTTCTATATTTTAAAATTAGAATTCCTCTCCAGTCAGGAAATACTCACAGCAGAGAGATACGATTGACATGGCATGCGGCTTGTTCTCAGACCTTATACAAGGTCGCATACAAATGACAAAGATGTTTCCCAAGAATGTAACTGTAGACACAACCCAGACGAACACTCTCTGAATGATGCTTGCCAAGAGATTCTCTAGAGATGAGATTCCATCAGTGTTTGGTTTGCAGCTGCGAACATGTGGTGCATATCCACAGTACTGGAATTTCTTAAAATAGCTGGTGTGCAAAGAGGGAGTTAAAATAAGATTTTAAATTTAATTCGGCCTCACTACCCATGAATATGTATTTCCTACATTTTCTCAGTAGAAAGGAAATGTCTTACTAATGAGACTCAGTGGAATGTAAAACATTAGAAATACTGAAGCTTTAAACCTAAGTTTAATTCTCATTAACTTGATTTTATTGTAAAAGAATATGTGGGTGAGAGCAGCAAGTAGGCATATGAATATCCAAATGCTAGACATGTCTTAGAATATAAATAAGCTGTTAGCATTGATCAAGAGAACCCAACAATGGCCAAAACCGGTTTGGCTCAGTGGATAGAGCATTGGCCTGCGGACTGAAGGGTCCCGGGTTCAATTTCGGTCAAGGGCATGTACCTTGGTTGCGGGCACATCCCCAGTAGGGAGTGTGCAGGAGGCAGCTGATCAATGTTTCTCTCTCATCAAAGTTTCTAGCTCTCTATCCCTCTTCCTTCCTCTCTGTAAAAAAATCAATAAAATATATAAAAAAAAAAAAAGAGAGAACCCAACAATGAAACTATTTGGGGTTTTTAGTGTTTGGTATATTGTTGCTGCCACTGATCTTGCTTTTGAACCCTCTGGGGAAGGGAGAGGTAAGTGCTCTCTTCTCTGTGCTTCCATGGCTTTTTTGTTATAGCAGTTGTGTGTCCTATAACCACTTTTTGGAACATATTTGTGGAGGGAATTCTTTTATCAATAAAGAGACCTCCCTTGCTGGATAAAGACATTAACTGGATAATAAAAATTATTATTGTGTTACCACCAACACCAACACTATTTATTGAGCATCTTCTAGGTTTCAGGAACAAATTCTCAAATTAACTCCATGAAGTAGGTATTAGTACCACCAGGAGGAGATGAATTGTCAATGGAAGCACATTATTTGCTAGGAAAGTTTCTAATAAATGTAGAAATTGGATAAAATGAGATCTTTTTGCCTTTAAAGTTATGTACTCTGGCAAAAAATATAAATGATCTTTATAGTATAAAGAGTTAGTAGTAATCCTATATAATAAAGAGCTAATATGCAAATGGTCATCATGTCCTCATGCCTTCACACCATAATGGCTCAGACACTCAACATTGGGGAGAGAGGATTGGGGACCAGCCAGGCACAAATGAGCTTGTGAGAGAGGAATGGGGCCAGCCAGGCTGCCACCCGGGAGAGGGACAAGCCGCCTGCCCCACAGTCCAGGGCACCAGTGGCTGCGCCTGCGCCTGCACCTGCTGCCCGGGAGAGGGACAAGCTGCATGCCCCGCGGTCCCGGTTGCCAGTGGCTGGGGCTGTGGGCCCAGGAGAGGGACAAGCTGCCCACTTCGTGGTCCCAGGCTCCTGTGGCTGCAGCCCTGGGGGAAAGCTGCCCTCCCACGATCCCCTGTGGCTGTGGCCAGACCAGGCAAAGCTGGCCTGGGTCCTGGGTGCCTGTGGCTGGCTAGAGGGAGGGAAGCCTGGGTCCTGGATATCTGTGACTGGCTAGAGGAGGGAATCCTGGGTCCCAGGTGTGGGACGAGGCAGAGGCAGTAGGGGAGCAGTTAGGGGCGATCAGGCAGGCAGAGGTGGTTAGGGGCAATCAGGCAGGCAGAGGTGGTTAGGGGCGATCAGGCAGGCAGGTAGGCAGGTGAGCAGTTAGGAGCCAGTGGTCCCGGATTGGAGAGCCAGTTGGACATCCCCCGAGGGGTCCCAGATTGGAGACGTTGCAGGCTGGGCTGAGGGACTCCCCACCCCATGCATGAATTTCATGCACTGGGCCTCTAGTACAAGATAAAAGCTTGGAAATTACAGTAAATTGTCTTGTTTAACTCTTACTGCATGCATACCTAGATCTGCCATGGTTTCTGCTTAATTCAAGTTTGTTTCTTGAGTTGTTTGTTGGGTTTTGGGATCTATATAATTTTCTTCTAATAAATTCTGATTTGCATAATTTAGTCAAAGTATTTTATGTTGTATGGAACCAAGGAAACTTTTATAAGCCTTAATTTCTGAGGAATATTGGAAAACAAAAACAGACTGTCCTGTGTTAGATTTAAAATGCAAAGCAAGATTATAGAGTGGTAGTGGCTGACATGACACTTTCTAAATGGTTGAGAATTAATTATCCTGACAAGGAGATCATTCTAATTCCTGTTATAAGACTGCATTCAATGAAAGAAAATGTTTCTAAAGCCTGTAATCAATGGCACAATAAGACACACTGTTTGCATAAAATATTTTTTGTTTACTGTGGTATCTATACACACTTGCTTCAGTTATATCCCAACATTGAGGGCAATTTTAGCTTCCTCCATTTATAGCAATTATTTCTTTATAATTTTATGTTGCTCATAATTCCTACTTTATTTGGTAGCACTTATACTATGTGTACAACTTACCAGATCATTGGGCAAGCATCAGTATTTATGAGTGGTATAAGAATGAGGAGAACTTACAAGGCTGAGTGGGTTCCCTCCATACTCATGTTCTCTGACATTAAAAAATCTTTGATTCTACCAAACCATGGAAACTAAATGTCACCCCATTCAATATTAACACTTAAGAGTTAATTATTGTAGAGGCAACTTAGTCACTGGAAAATGTTAACAGATTGGATGGATTGGGGGTAGGGTTGCATTAGCCCAATATATGTGGAAACATAAAATATTAAAATCAAGGTGAAGAACAAGAAAAACATCTGCTTACATGTGAGAGAGATTCATAAGTGGTCTGAACATCCTTTGTTGGATATTTGAAATTTCAATTCCTTCTAGACTGCTAAAAATATCAAATTCATGATCAAAAAAACATGTTATACAGGGTAAAATAAGATGAGGTTTTGCAAAGGACAATTTAATAAAATGCTGTTAGTTAACATATACTCTAAACCAAACATTCAAACTCAGCCTGCCCTAGGCACTTCCCCAACCCCTTTTCGATTTTATTCTTCACATATACTCATATATGTCTCCCTTATTTGAATTTTTTTGTATGCTCATAGATCATGACACAATGCTTTGTGATAGTAACCACTCAATAAATGTTTGCAGAATAAATGAACAAGCATTATCTTTTAGACCAGTGGTCGGCAAACTCATTAGTCAACAGAGCCAAATATCAACAGTACAACGATTGAAATTTCTTTTGAGAGCCAAATTTTTAAAACTTAAACTTCTTCTAATGCCACTTCTTCAAAATAGACTCGCCCAGGCCTTGGTATTTTGTGGAATAGCCACACTCAAGGGGCCAAAGAGCTGCATGTGGCTCGCGAGCCGCAGTTTGCCGACCACGGTTTTAGACAATATTAAAATGACAGAGGAGTTTTATATTTTTGAAAATTTTCTAATAATCTTGAAATATTTTTTTTCTAATAAAATATCACTTTGCTAAGGGAACACTTAAATGAACTGAAGCTTATCTTTTAAGGCAATTCTTAGATCCTATCAGAATATGTTTTTATGGTACAAGTGATGATTTATGTAATCTAGAATATTTTCTCTTCGAATAAAGATGGGCATATAAATCCTAGAAATCCAGTGCTAATGGAGGAATGAATATGCATAGATGCCTTCAGAGGATTGAAGCAATCAATCCAATATAAGCTCCTGGTGATTATAGAAAAATTTGAAATGATTCATCATTATCTAATTTTTAGTTTACAAATATATAAGATAAAACTAATAGTTATCTGTTTATAGTCCAGTGTGCACTCATCATATATGTTTTTATGGAGCTTAACTAATATCCTGGGAATAAAGCTTCTGATTTGAAAGATTTCATAAATCTTATTTCATAGAACTTATTAGCTATTAGTATACAAATAACAATTTTATCATAAAACATCCCCATAAGCATATACTTACAGAGACTTGAGTTTGACAAGAGAATCAAATTGATTTGCATGAATTTTCTTGATTGGGTTATAGGAAAGATTCCTGTTTTAAAAAAGGAAGCAATAAGTTATTACTAGAAACTGCTTGAGGAGACATAAAGTATATCTGCTAACTTTGGGTTACTTTGAAACATTAACAAAAATGTACAGTAATAGCACATGCCTCAAAGTGTACATTAGCATTTAAATGAATTAATGGAGATAAAACAGTTCCTGGCTCTTAGGAAGTACTCTATAATTGTGTAAATGATCTATCTATCTATCTATCTATCTATCTATCTATCTATCTATCTATCTATCTATCTATCTGGGATGAGAGAGAGAGAGAGAGAGAGAGAGAGAGAGAGAGAGAGAGAGAGAGAGAGAGAGAACTAAGACATGAGCATGGAGGTGGAATTGTCAAGAAATAGCTCCCACCAGAAACACTGTAGGGTATCCAGAGAGGAGCTACACCTACTTCACATTTTGCCTAGGATCAGGCAAATGATAGAAAAACCTAGGCAGAGAAGCATGGCACAGACTAACAAGTTTCAGAGAGAAGGTGGGGGTAGGGTGGGTGAGTGGGGAGAGATTAACCTGGGGAATTTATATGCATGTATGCATAGCCCTTGGACACAGACAATAGAGTGGTTAAGGCCTGGGCCTGGTGGGAGTGGGGTGAGGGGGGGAGGGCGGTCAATGGGAAAAACAAACAAACAAGTGGACTGGAATAATTTCAATAATAAAGGTAAAGTTTTAAAAATTTGAATTCATAGAATCACATTGAGAATTTTTTACATAAATTATATGTCAAAGAGTGGTATGTTGTACTAGCAATTTGTGAGGTTCTAGCTAGGAAAAAGAGGCAAATCAGATAGTACAGCAGAATGTGAATGTAGAAAATTTCTGAATCTTTGTAAAACAACACCTTGAAACAAGAAGCATTGATTAAAAGGAGTTTCTCAGGGCAAGTTCTCTTTTAAAGACATTTATTCTAGATTAGACCATTAGTTAGGTGGGGTTGGGGAATAGGGATGTCCCTGGGGTGATTACGGAATGAAGGAAAGAATTACATTGAAAAATTAATTGTTTAAAAAAAACAAACAAAAGTGGACTCAATAGTTTAGGAATTGAAAGAAACCATCTTAACATAATGAAGGTCATATATGAAAGTCCACAGCCAATATCATAGTCAGTGGTGAAAGGCTGAAAGTTTTTTCTCTAAAATCAGTAATAAGACAAGGATGTTCATGTTCATCACTTCTTTTCAACATTGTACTGATAGTCCTAGCCAGAGCAATTAGGCAATAAAAAGAAGTAAAGAAGCACCCAAATTAGAAAGGAAGAAGTAAAATGACCTTTGTTCACAGATGACATGATCTTATATGTAGAAAGCCCTAAAGATTTCACACACATACAAAAACACCTGTTATAACTAATAAACACATTCAGCAAAGTTCCCACATACAACACCAAATGTATTTATGTACACTGACAATGAACAATCCAAAATAAAATAGGAAAACAATTCCATTTATAATAGCATCAAAAGGATAAAAAATTTAGGAGAAAATTCATTATATAGGTGGAAGAATTATATTTTGAAAACAAAATGTTGCTGAAAGAAATTAAAGAGGACATCAATAAATTCTGTGCTTATGAATTGGAAGACTTACTATTGTTAAGATGTTACCCAAAGTAATCTACAGATTTAGTGCAATTTCTATCAAAATCCCAATATAGATTGCAGAAATAAAAAAAAATTATTCTAAGGTTCATGTGGAATCTCAAGGGAGGCTGAATAGCCAAAATAATCTTGAAAAAGAAGGACAAAGTTGGAGGTCTCACACTTCCTGATTTCAAAATGCACTACAAAAATACAGTAATCAAACCATGTGGTACTGGCATAAAGACAGATATACAGGGGTGGGCAAAAGTATGTTTACAGTTGTAATACAAATAAATAATACAATAATCTATAATAATAAAAGTGTAATATGCTAATTAGACCAGCTAGCCAAACGCCCTTCCTGACGACCTTCCGGACAAACTTCGGGACGAAGCCAGGGCTGCAAAGGCCAAGGCAAGCCACCGCGGCTGTGAGGACCGAGCCCCTTGCACGAATTTCATGCATCGGGCCTCTAATAAATAAATA
The DNA here is from genome assembly GCA_026230045.1 of Corynorhinus townsendii. NCBI lineage: Eukaryota > Metazoa > Chordata > Mammalia > Chiroptera > Vespertilionidae > Corynorhinus > Corynorhinus townsendii. The sequence goes on along the minus strand of JAPDVU010000006.1, from coordinate 105,874,818 downwards.
ATAACATAGGAATAAATTGTGTTTCATGTACTCACAATCAGAAACCTATTTTTGCCCACCCCTGTGTAGACCAATGGAATAGATAGTCCTGAAATAAACTCTTACGTATATGGTCAAATTGTTTTCAACAAGGGTGCTAAGACTGTTTCATGGGGAAAGGGTAGTCTTTTCAACAAATGGTGCTGAGAAAACTAGATAGATATCCACATACAAAAAAAAAAAAATGAACATAGACCCTTAGGTTACAGCAGCGATTTTCAACCCGTGTGCCACAAGAATTTTTAAAACATGTAATACCTGACTATTTAATGAGGGACACTGACTTCTTTTCCCTTAGATTGTCAAATAAAACAAATGACAACAGCCAACTTAACAATAGCTGTCTGGTGTGAATGAATCAAAATTACACCTATTTTTTTTTCAGATTGGCCAAAAATATATTTTTTGTGTGCCACAGAATTTTAGTAATTAGTTTATGTAGAAAGCCCTAAAGATAAATAAGGTTGAAAATTGCTGGCTTACACCATTTATAAAATTAACTCAAAACAGATCAAAGATTTAAATATAAAAGCTAACACTATAAACTATTGGAAGAAAATCTAGGGAAAAGGATCATAACATTGGATTGGGCAAAGATTTCTCGCATATGACACCAAAAGCACAGGCAACAAAAGTAAAGACAGAAAAATTGGACTACATCTAAATTAAAAACTTTTGTGCATCAAAGATACTACCAACAGAGTGAAAAAGCAACCTACAGAGTAAGAGAAAGTATTTTCAAATTATATCTGAAAAGATTTAATATATAAAATATATAAAGAACATCTATAATTCAAGAACAACAATAATAAAACACAAGTTAAAATGGGTAAAATACTTTAATATTATATGTTGTCCAAAAATATATACAAATGCATGAACAAATTAAAAGGTATTCAACATCATTAATCATTAGGGAAATGCAAGTCAAAAACACGAGATGCCATTGCATATCCATTAGGATAGCTATTATTAAAAAAACAGGAAATAAAAAGTTGTTGAAGATGTGGATAAACTGGAACCATTGCATACTACCAGTGAGAAAGGAAAATGGTGTTGCCACTATGGAAAACAGTATGATATTTCCTTGAAAAATTAAGAATATGTGGCCTCAGAGTTGATCCAACAACTCTGAGGCTACATATGAAAAGAACTGAAAGCAATGTTGTTGTTTTTTAAAATACGTTTTTATTAATTTTAGAGAGTGGAAGGGAGAGAAAGAGAGAGAGATAGAAACATCAATTGGTGTCTCCTGCACACTGAGCCTGCAATCTGGACATGTGTCCTGACCTGGAATTGAACCAGTGACCTCCTAGTTCATGGGTCAATGCTCGACCACTGAACCACACAGGCTGGGTGAAAGCAAGGTCTTGAACTGATATTTGTATACCCATGTTCATAGCAGCATTACTCACAATAGCTAACAGGTGGAAACAACCTAAGTGTCCATCAATGGATGAATGGATAAACATATTATGGTATGTACATACAGTGGATTGTTATTGTGAACAATTATATTAACTAATTAAGTATAAAATTAAATAAATACAATTATAGAATTAATATTATTATTTAGAAAAATAATACTCAGAATTCTAACACATGCTACAACATGGATGGATCTGAAGACATTATGCTAAGTGAAATAAGTAAGTCACGAAAGGACAAATATTGTATGATTCCACCTATATGAGGTACCTGAGGGAATCAAAATCATAGAGACAGAACTTAGAGTTGGTGTGTGTGGGGAAAATGGGAAATTATTGTTAAACAGGTATGGAGTTTCATTTTGGGAAGATAAAAAAGTTCTAGAGATAGATGGTGGTGATGTTTTTATAATAATGTAAATGTAGTTAATGCCACTGAACTGTACACTTAAAAATAGTTAAAATGGTAATTTTATGTTGTATATATTTGACCACAATTTAAAATATAAAAAAATTAAAAAATGAAGAAATGAAATGACAGAGTATCAGTCTTACAATTTCGAGAGCTCCTTTAGATCCTTAAATACATGCGGTGAAAGATGTTCAATGTTATTATTTCTTAAATCCCTAGGGAAATAATGGAAAAAGTCCAATTATTTTTAAGACTTTATTTATTGTTCTATACTTGATTAATAGCACTTTTAACAATGCTATTAATGACTAATATTAATTACCAGAACTCTAAAAGTTTAAAAAAAGGAAGTGACAGTCTGTTCCATGCCTCCATGCTTCGGGTCTTATTTTGGAATTGTTACTGGTTTTAAAAAAGGGACATTATAAATAGCTGATTTAATTTACCTCTCTCTTCTATTATTATAGGTTGGGATGTTACCCATGGCAGTGTTTAATTTCTTTATGAATCAGAGGTTATCCTTTGGTTTCAGAATTAGCAAAGTGAAGTCCTTTTATCTTAATGGTCTCTGAATCCTAAATCTTTAGGAAACTTCAAGACAAATTTGCTGTCTCTCTAGCAGTGGAACAGAGTGGTGTCAGGTGTATTTTATTTATTAAATTTACCCTAACTTTATTCTTTTCTCTGCAACTATGTTTCCTTTACTTCACTTTCCTCAAATATCTATTTTTTATTTTCCTTTAACACACATTTTTATATGCTCTCAGAATTCCTTTGTGGCCCAAGGTGTATATAAATTATGCTAGGAAAAGAGATAATAAATATTTCTTAATGTATAAAAGCATACATGGTTAGCAAATATGAACTACAACAGTAGAAAGAAAATTTTTATCATTATGTTTTTTATCAAACTTACAGTTCATCTAGTTTCTGGAGAGGTGCAAAAGTATTTTCTTTTAGGTCATTAATTTTGTTTTCCCCCATTATCCTGAAAGTGAAAAAACAATACACACATTATAGCTTCTTGATAAATGAGTTATTAGAGGAGATTAACAGCCTGCAAAAACAAAGGTAATTATGTCTATATAGTGCACTTTTCATATCCAGATAATCTGAAGGAGTATGATAAGCTACTCAACCTAATTTTAATCTCAAATTTCCAAATCTTTTAATAATGTCAAAAATAAAGCATTGCAATGTTAAAGTGAAATAGGGAAGACCTTTGCAAGGGAAATAGTGACAATCTCAACTCTTGAGAACAGTCTGAATATCAGATTATCGAGAGCATTAGAGAGCTGTTTTAGAGCCGCTTCTTCAGCCCGTGTAGCATGTCTGTCTAGCAAAATATCCCCTAAACGATATCACTCATACATATGTGGAAGTTGATGTAACTTAGGGTAGAGTTGCCAAAGGAAGTCTAGCCTAAGCTGGACCAAGTTAGAGCTCTAGTTTGGGATGCTGAATGATGACTGTAACTCTTGGCAGTTCACTTCTGCAGGATCTCATGTGGACGAGCTGGCATAAAGGACCAACTCATAGAAAAATCAAAGGATTCCCAATTCTTTAAACGTTGTGTGACATGCTTGGAAATTGGCCTTGAAGTTCTAAGTTTTTTGTATATATATATTTGATACATATTCTTTAGGTGCAGTTTGGTTTCTTTTTTAAAAAAATACACTTTAACTGATTTCAGAGAGGAAAGGAGAGGAAGGGAGAGATAGAAACATCAATGATGAGAGAGAATCATTGACTGGCTGCCTCCTGCACGCCCCACACTGGGGATCAAGCCCGCAACCCGGGCATGTACCCTGACCGGGGAAACGAACCAGTGACCTCTTGGTTCCTGGGTTGTTGCTCAACCGCTGAGCCACACCTGGCTGGGCACCATTTGGTTTCTTTAGGACAATTAATATGGACATCCATACGAACTATTTTGCATGACTGATATAGAGCATCCTGCATCTGAAGACTGCTGAACTCACTGCAGAAGAGTTCAAATATTTCAATGGCCTGAATCCATTGCAATGGGAGGCATAATTGGAGAAAAGTTATTGTTTTAATGGTAGCTATTGCATTGCCAATAAATAGGGGTCCTGCATATTCTAACATGATGGTTTTCAAAATTTTCTATGGTAACCTTCAGTAAAAGAAATAAATTTTGCTTTGGGACATAAAATACAATCACACAATCCAAGACTCTTGAAACAATACATTTAGTTATGGAAATTACACTCTGATCTTTTTATTCAATTCAATTTTTTAAAAAAATTATGATCAGGACATACTACATTACTTTCATCACTCACTTGTGAGTTGCAACTCACAGTTTGAAAAACACTGTCCTGGAAAAATCAGCTGTGAATTAGGCAGCTATATTTTTATATTAAAGAAAGCCCCAGAATCCTTCACTTTCATGGAAGAGGCAGTGTGAATTTAAAATAGGCCAGTGAGGCATACGGATAAATGAAACTCAGTAACATTCTAAGCTTTATCCTGGTGTCCACAATTATATACGGAGGGTGTGGACATTCTGCAGTATTTTTTTAGTTTTGACTATCATTATTTCTGCCCCTTACAATCTTTGCAGTAATAATTTGTAAAGAGCAAACAGTCATAGATTAAGACTTTTTCTTAGTGTTTCTCATGCTGAGGCCCAAGGACAGAGCTATGTGGTCTCTAAGATTTTCTTTCCACTAAAATGGGTTTTATTTCAGATTGGGAAAAACAGGTCTCAGATAATACAGTGAAATTGTGATGGTTTATATATATTGAGACTCTGTGGTTACTCTTAATTTGAACTTTAGCAATTTTGCCAATGTGCTTCAGTTTCAAAAAACTTCAAGCCGATAGTGAACATTTGCTGTAATTACTATGCATGTTTATGCTAGCTACTGTTCACATAAATGATTCATTTTCTTTGTAAAGAGATATAACATTATTTGAAAAGGATAAAACATTACTTACAAAACAGTTAAACTACTGCAGGAGGTAAAAGTCAAATTTTTTAAATTATGGATATGGTTGCCTTCAACATCCCTGAAACATAAAAGATGATAAAGCTAAATTTTAATCATAGACAGAAATAAATTGGTTGAGAATTATTTGCTTTTTAATAAAATCGCTTCACATGCTGTTTATTTTATATAGATTCTTACAGGTAGCCACTTACATAATAGCTGAAATAATATTTATATAGATTTAATGTTTCTTTTTTCACTGTTAATTGTAAAAATTGTTTGAATCACCATATCTATATCATGTGTTCATATGGGCACATATGTTATTCTGAGAAATGTGAAAAGAATGAGAAGTCAAACTGAAAATCTTTGTTATGGTAGACACTATTAACAGAGATTTCATAGTGGACTGTATTATGCATCTATCTAGAGTTACCAATGGCATTTCTCTAAGTGGTGTGACCCTGTTTTGCTACAGCCTGCAGAAGCTGCTACTGCCAAAACAATACTTAGCTTCTACCTCCCTTGACTAAATACTCCCCAGGAAATTTTTTCACTAGCCTTTCCTACTATAAATAACCTCATTGCTTTATTATATTGCCACACAGTTTATTGCAGAGGAATCCCCACAGGCTATTCTTGGCTGTCCACTCCCAGTTTAGGGATTACATATAGAGGGTGTCCCAAAGAAATGCATTCATACTTTAACAGCTGATAGCTCAGTATTGAAGATGAAATGCATTTTAAGAAACACTGCCTTTATAATTATTCAAAGTATGTGTATACATTTTCTTGCGACACCCTATTGACACTCCTTGAACTCCCCTGCTACGTGGCTCAGTCACTGTCAGGAGTCTGGTCTAAGCAGCCAAATTTGTCAGAAACTTTATGCTTTATTATTCTCTTGTAGTTACCATGAAGGTATTCTTTTATTGTTCCTCTTTTATTGTTTGGTTTATGGTGAAAGTGTGTAGACCAGAGTTAGCTGAGGTTAGAGATATATTTTCAAAAGTAAATGCTGGTTCTTAAATTTACTCAGTCTATACCAACACTGAGTTTACTGGTCACCCTATAACATAGGCCTATAGGAATAATCACGACTCAAATATACGAGCTAAAGTGTGACACAGCTACTAAAATCTGTAAGGGAAACGTGAGTAGCAATAATGGAAATGCGATATTCTGCTGGCTAGGCTACATCTGGGAGAGTCAGTTTTATTTTGGGCACTGCAATAAAAAATAGATACTGACAAATCAAAGTATATCTGGCAGATTTGGATGTAAGGGATCTAGAAATCAAGCCAGTCGGAGAAAAGGGTGTATTTATTTATTATTATTTTTTAAAAGTATATTTTTGTATATTTCAGAGAGGAAAGGAGAGGGAAAGATAGAAACATCAATGATGAGAGAGAATTATTGATTGGCTGCCTCCTGCATGGCCCCTACTTGGGATAGAGCCTGCAACCCGGGTATGTGTCCTTGACCAGAATCGAACCTAGGACTCTTCAGGCTGTAGGCTGACACTCTATCCACTGAGCCAAATCAGCTAGGGTGAAAAGGGTGTGTTTATAACAGAGAAGAGTAAAATGAGAGATATATTTGAAGTGAGGCTGTAGAAGATATAGGGTTTCCCTATGTCGCATCAGGTTGCAAAATTAGATTTACTGGTTGAAGGACACAAAACATTTTCAGTTTAAGCTCGCAATCCATGGTGTTCAGAGAAGCAGCTTGTTGTCACTATAGATATTTTACAGAGGCAGTACCATAACTCAAGAACTTTGTAGAAGGGATTATTGTACTACATGGAATACAATACTCTAGAACATTCTTTTAAAGAAAAATTCCTATTATTCTCTTAAATTGGAAACTAAGCACTTAGGGTCATTAGGTTTGGCCAGGGTCTTGGCCTTTCATAATACTTATTGCTGTTCCATGAGTCTACCACCAGGTGGTGATGCTCTCTTAAGCCTCAAAAAATATCCTTAGGTGATCTTGTTAGTTACTTAAGAAACTTTTTTTTCTAGTAAGCTAGTATCTATATTTAAGTTAGTATTATTTATTAATTTGAAAAATCAGTGGAAGGTACACATAGAGGCACAAATTAGGGATTTTTGATTACATTGTTAGTTTTACTTAATTTTAAATTTATTTTAACCTTGAGTTGTAAGTTTGCTTTGGCTTTCTTCCTAAAATTAGAGGCTTTGGTCCTTGATATGCAGGGATCTGGTTTGCAGCATACATATTAGCTGAAGCATCCAAACCTGCTTCTTGTTGTCCAGCTCCTAGCTTTTAGGGAGTTGAAAAGGATGATGTTTTGTTGTTATTGTTGGTTGGTTTGTTTGTTTAGACCACTTTTCCAACTTGATGAGCCTCTGAATCTAATCATATTATTTTTCTCTTTATACATGACAGAACTTGCCGAAAATGAAAATTTGGTTCTTTAATCTGTAGAACAACAACAACAAAACAAAAACACCAACAATCTTGTCCATTCCTTCTCAACTTTCTCTCTTATCCCCTAGTGGCATTCTAACCATGCAAACCTCCTTATCTTCTACTTCCTCTCAACCTTTTAAACATTTCTGGCTCCTACTTCACAGAAAATATTGAGGTGATCAAGGAGGGAAAAGCCTTTGACTTTCTGCCCAACATCTATAGACTTACCTGTAAATGCACCTGGTCTCTTTCTAGTCTCAGAGGAAGAGATGGCCCTTCTCCTGCTTTAGGCTAATCCCTCCATATGTTTTCTCGGGTTTGGTTTGTGTATGTCCTAAAATATATGGTCAATTTCGGTGAATGTTCTTTGGGCATTCTTTGTTTGCAGTTTTATATCTATTAGGATTAGGTGCAGATACATATAACAGACACCCAACTATAACAGCAGAAATACATAAGGAATTAGTTTTAAGTAAAAAAATCTAGAATTAGGCAATCCAGAGCTACTATGGTAGTTTTACAAAGTTGTTAAAAACTCAGATCTTTCACATTCACCGTTCACATGTCCTAGTCTTCATGGTCCAAGATGATGCTTGGCCGTAATATCCATTTGTTCTAGATAAGGAAGAGAAAGGTCTGCCTTTTTCTCTTCAAGGAGATTCCCAGATGTGCCACACTATACTTCTTAAGCCTCATTAGTTAGAGGTTAGTCATGTGGATAGATCTAGATGTAGAGAAGTTTCGGAAAGTAGTGTTTTAGTTGGGTACATTGTTGTCCCAAATAAACCAGTTCTGTTATTGAGAAGGGACACTGCAGTTTGATATACATCAATTAGAGTTAACTTATTAACTATGGTAATAGTTCTCCATATCCTTGTATGCCCAACCTGCATATTTTATTTGTAATTCATATTATGTTCTTGAAATTGAGCCATGTTGATTGTAGTAAGGTTAGTTCATTCATTTCATTGCCCTATGTGTATCACATTTCCATCCTGTTCCACGTTTTCCAGTATCTTGCTCCGTAATATAGCCTCCCTGTTTCTATATATTCAAATTATTTATCTTAGCTTCTTCTACCCATATATAATCTTGCTCAGTCTTATCTCACATTAAAAGTTTACTTCACTCTCTTGATTTTTAGTTCACCTTCCTTCAGCTATTGCCCATCTGTCCATATGCTTATTTATTACCTATGTTGCTTCCTTTTAAAATTTCCCTACCCTTTCATCTCATGGTAAAATTCCTGAATATGCAATGAACCTAACGCAGTCATATGTGTGGGGGAAAAAAATTCTAAATTTAAAGTTATCAAGACTGTATTATAAAATTTACAAAAACCTCCATTAATAAAAAAAAAGGGGGGGGATAGTAGGGCAATATCATGTAAGGAAAAATATCCTATAAGTAAATTTCATCTAGAAAATTTTTACTTTACCAAATTAAGTTTCATTTGCAATGCTAACAGCAAGACGGCCATTAAAAACACACATGGTGTCTAAATGTGTGTTTTTGAACAAAAATAAAAAGGATCCCAAATCAATTATATAGAAAAGATTCCTTTATTAACTTGTGGTCGAGAATATATTTGTATATTTTCAGAAAACAACCCCAAGACCAGATGGATTCCTGCAACAGAGAGGAATTGACAGGAGTGCTCCAACCACGAAGACAAGAGGAAAAAACAGTCCAGAGATGGAAGACGCTGACAGCGCCTTGCCATGGGAGCAGTCAGCAGCTGTGCACCGCTGCAGGTTGCCTAGGACCAAACCAGAGAGGGTCAGACCTGCATTGCCACCATGTGCCCACCATCCAGATATCAATGCTGACATGTATACATAAGGAACTGTTGGACATTGAAATTGGGACTCAAACATTTTTTTGTTTTGTCTTGTTTTGTTATTATATGTTTATTTCCAGTCTGCAAAGGCAAAACTTTTTAAAGGAAAGAAATGGTGGGAAAAAGATACAGAAGCAAAGAAGCATTGAACAGACTGTCAAACTACATTGGGAAGACAGGGGAGGTTGGGCGAGGAGGGCTGTAAGAGACCAACCGAAGGACTTGTACGCTTGCATATAAGCACAACCAATGGATATAAGACACTGGGGCGGGGGGGCAGGGTGGGCAGGTGAAGGCATGTCCTGGGGGGTAGGGGAGGTCGGGGGAAGATCAAGGGGGAAAAAAAAGGAGACATATGTACTACTATTTGTAATACTTAAAACAATAAAAATAAAATAAAATTAAAAAAAATTTCCCTACCTTTACTATAGTGTTTACAGTTTTAAAAATTGCTTTGAAAGTGCTATATTAAAAGTTTTAATCTGTTGTCTGTCATATAATTTGCAAGCATATTATCCTGGGCTATCATACGTCCTTTTATTTTATGTGTATTTTTCCACTAAATCAGAGTTAACTTTTTTTTTCCCAACACATCTATCAGATTTTCTAGTTTATACTTGCTAAATAAAAGTTCATGGGCAAGGTAAATATACTATAACTATTTTAAAAGAAATAAATACTTATAAAGTAGAAATTATTACTAGAATTAAAATTGGGGTAACAAGGGGAGGTTGGGCGAGGAGGGCTGTAAGAGACCAACCAAAGGACTTGTATGCATGCATATAAGCACAACCAATGGATATAAGACACTGGGGTGGGGGTGGGGGGAGGGTGGGCAGGTGAAGGCATGTCCTGGGGGGTAGGGGAGGTCGGGGGGAGATCAGGGGGAAAAAAAAGGAGACATATGTACTACTATTTGTAATACTTAAAACAATAAAAATAAAATTAAATTAAAAAAAATTGGGGTAACAGTCACTATCAGGAATGTACACGGAATGAGTTGTTTGGATAGCTAAAACTTAAAATTTTAAAAAGTCCACTTTTTAGTAATAAATCTTAATCATTTTTATCTGAAGTGATATATGGCTGTCTTTTTTTAAAGCAAAGGGAAGGCTTAGTACCTGCCATATTTGCTTCTGGTCTCAATGCATGATTTCTTCATTGCTAATTTACTGATGACTAAGTTTGGAATACTGAGTATGGTTAACTATTAATGTATTGATCTGAACCAAAATTTACTTACAACACACGATATTAAACTTAATTTGCCTTTACCACAATGACTACACCAAGATGACCTCTGGACTAAGTCATGATTTCTGAGATATTTGCCTTCCCCTAAATAGTTCCAACATACACTGAGTAGCCAGCTTATTATGATCTCTGAACGCATAATAATCTGCCCACTCAGTATAAATATATATATATTAGAGGCCCGGTGCATGAATTCGTGCATGGCTGGGGTACGGCCAGCCTGGCCAGGGGGAGTGGACATGGGCAGTTGGCCAACCTGCCTGATGGTTGAACTCCTGGTCGAGGGAAAATGTGCATATTAGCCTTTTATTATATAGGATATACACCGAGTGGCCAGATTATTATGCGTTCAGAGATCATAATAATCTGGCCACTCAGTGTATAGTATGTTTTGAATTACTATGTCTGCTTTTTGTAGTACTTCTCACTTCTCCTGCTTTATTATCAGGTTGATAGTTGTCACTTCTTACAAAAATTGTTTCTTACTCTAACTTTCCCCTTACTTTTTTTTAAAATCCTCATCCATGGATCTTTTTTTCCATTTATCTTTAGAGAGAATGTGGAAGAGAAGGAGGGGGAGGAGAGAGAGAAATATTGATGTGAGAGAGACACATTGACTGGTTGCCTCCTGAGAGCTCCAACCTAGCCCTGGAATCAAACCTGAAACCCATCTACATACCCTTGACTGGGAATTGAACCTCTGACCTTTTGGTCTGTAGGCCGACACTCTGGTAACTGAGCAAAACCAGCCAGGGCCTCTTCCTCCTTACTTTTTTTTTTTTAATATTTTTTTATTGATTTCAGAGAGGAAGGGGGAGAGAGGGAGAGATAGAAACATCAATGATGAGAATCATTGATGCCCCCTACTGGGTGGGGATTGAGCCCACAACCCAGGGGTGCCCTTGACTGAAATCAAACCCAGGACCCTTAGTCTGAAGGCCAACACTCTATCAATTGAGCCAAACCAGCCAGGGCTTCCCCCTTACTTTTAATTTGGCATTTTTAACCTACTGTGGGCTTAGAAATTAAAGAAAAATTTGAGAATTTCCTACACAATAAGAAACAGATGGAGTTTTCATATGATACTGTATTTGCCATTTATTGACCAAATATTTCAATAGTTATTTTGGTTATTTATTTCTTCATTTTACCTGTATTTTAATAGGCAAATTTACAGGGTAATTGAGTTCTGAATAGTGGAGTGATACTTATTACAACAAGCAAAGCTATTTGGTAACAAATTTTATGGAACATATTCTATTGTGATTAGACTTCAAAATTAAATTCTAAGTTTCACTATGCAGAATTTAGAAAATTTAGTCTTTTTGTACATATTAATAGGTGAATAGGTCAACAGGGAAAAGTGAGAGAGGTTATATAGATACTATGCCATCCCTTCTGTCTTCTTTCTGCCTCCAAGTTCTTTTGTCTGTTTGCTTGTTGTTGTTTTTGAGATGTTTTATTTTGGTGAGAATTTAGAGGGGTTAGTTTGATAATGGGGATGTTTAATAACAAAATTATGTTAAAGTAAATTGAGGAAATGTGATATGGCATTAACAATTTACCATTTTACAAAACCTAATATCCAAATGAACTAGGCAAAACTAAAAAAACTAGTGACTTCTTTAAGAAAAGACAGAACAACTTACAGCCAATTCAGTCTTGGCATGTGCTGACAAAGAGGTCTGTCAGGCAAATGGGTGAGGACATTATTCATCAGGCCTCTGAAAAAGAAAAGAAAATTTTAAAAAATCACATTTTTTTTCTAGTAATTTTATTTAACTTAAGCCAACCATGGCATTATCATTATTCTTATGAAACCATGAAAATCTATTAAGTTAGTTGTTTTCTCTATTTTTGTCCTGTGTTTTATATTTCAGTGCTTGTTAGTGATAAAATTAGATAAATATTATCTGTCATATGGAGGAAGCAGTAATGTTAGTAACTAAAAAAAAAAAAAAAGCCAGTGCCTTTCAATAGTGGACAGTAAAAAGGAGGTGATGTTATTTTAAATTTTTAATTAAAATATTTTTATTGATTTCAGAGAGGAAGGGAGAGGGAGAGATAGAAACATTAATGATGAGAGAAAATCATTGATCAGCTGCCTCTGGCACGCCCCCTACTAGGAGTTGAGCCTGCAACCCAGGCATGTGCCCTGACTGGGAACTGAATTGTGATCTCCTGGTTCATAGGTCAACACTCAACCCCTGAGCCACGCTGGCCAGAAAGGAGGTGATTTTAAATGAATGTTATTTTTCTTTACAAGATTAACGTAAGGTAGTAATGGTGTGCTTAAGAATATTTCAATAAAATACCACTGTGAAGATGTAGTCAAGTTTGATGGGCTCAAATTGTAGAAGACAGAAAATCTTAAAAATTGTTAAAACTACAAAATAGCCTTGTAAACTATAACTAAGTAATGGTTTTTAGCTGTAAAGCCTTTTTTAGGGTTTTAACAATTCCAAACTTAATGCTGTTAAACTTAAAGCAGTAATTTTAAAAAAAATGTAGATTTATCATTTACATGGATCAAACTCACTGAAATATATAAATCATTTTTATATCTTGTTGTGCATTTTTAAAGTTAGTACCACTAAAATAAATACGTTTACATAAACTTTCAACCTATTATTCAAATAAGTTATAGAATGAGAAATAATGCCACAGTTGATAATATGGAAAATTATAAAAATAAAAAGTAGAAATAAACCAAAATATTTAATATTTAAGCATACCCCCCAAAACATACCAAAACATGAATAACAAACAAAACAAAACAAAAACAGAATAGGAACTATAGGAAGATTACTCCCCCCCCCCAAATATTTTTGTTTCTTATTCTTTAAAAAATATCTTTATTGTTGAAAGACATATGTCCACCTTTTTTCCCCATTGACCCCCTCACTGTGTATGGCCTCCCAGACTTTCACCACCCTATTGTCTGTGTCCATGGGTTATGCATAGATGCATAATCTCTCCCTACCCCACCTTCCTTCTGAGAAGCAGTAATTTTTATACATGTGTTTTCTTTTAATTAAAATATTTGCTTTAATTTTAGTACTTACAAGAGTATAAGAGAATTTAATCCATAAAATGTTAGTGGGGAAATTTGACTGAGATGATTATTGTCAATTACCCTGCCAGCCAGAAGAAAAAAAAAATCAATTCACTTATACATTTTTAGAACATAAAAACAAAACCATAAAATGCCACATAAATTAAACGTACAGCCACTCTAATTTGTGGAGATCTTCAAAAACACCAGGCTTCAAGAAGGTTATTCTGTTATTACTAAGATGCCTGAAAAAGGAGAAATGACCACATTAAAATTGGTATTCTTGATATTTTATAATAAGGAAATGAAAAACAATAATCATACATCTTAAGTTTTTTTTTATCTACTCTTCTCATCAAGCCATTTCCCTGGCTTTGGATCTCTAAAAGTTCTTTATCATTTACGTTTTTATGTCTAGTTTTTAATTCTCTCACAATCAATCAATAAACCAATCAGCCATGTCTTCATTCATCTATTCATTTATTCATCAGTAGGTTTTGAGCACCTACTCTATGGCTTTATGATAAGCATACCATTTATTTCTCTGAGGGGCCTTGAGCCTCAAGGGAAGACAGCATGTGAACAGCAACGAGGGGAGGGGAGAGAAGTGTACCTTGCATGCTGCTCTGACAATGCAGAGGAGAAGGTACCTGGCATTGCTGGGGTCGGGGCCACAGAGCATGAAAGTGAGGAAGCAGGAAGGCTTTACCAAAGGAGGCACGCTCGAGAAGAATCTTGGACAAAGACATGTCATTCACAAAGAAAAGACTGGGCAGACGTTATTCTGGTTAGAAGAGATTGCTTATGCAAAGGCAAGAAGTGGAGAGTGACTAGTGAAGGGATCGCCAGATAATTCAGTGTGGCCTCGCCATGGGGCTGTGAAGACAGTTAAGAGATGAACCGGGGGGGCTGACAGGGGCCTCTGTTGTGGTTAAAAGGACATGGCATGTCTTACTAAAGAGGGTGACCCCACCATACCTACCCAACCTCGCACACTTTTACAGAGTAAACCCCTTCTCTTCTATGTTGATTTCCTCTCGCCGTGTTTATTTCTAGCTCAATTTCTTGTGTATCAATTCACTGCTCTGAATCTGAGGCCAGTTTTGATTCCTAGCGTTGTTCCTTATTTATAGTGTGACCAAGCAATTAACTTCTGAGAGCCATTGCTTCTCCAACTCTGAATAATATTAGTACCTGCTCCTAAGGGTTGTTGTAACATTTGAGGCAATGCATGGCATCAGCATTGGCAAGTCACAGTACTCAGTACTGTACATATTACCAGTATTTGTTATAACAATGTTTCCATCCATGCCTCCCACTTCAATGTCTTTCCTCTTCTTTTTCCTCTCTGCCTATGCTTCATATACAAGTATTAGTTTAAGTTTCACTTCCACTGATAACAAGGACCACACTGATTTCTCTTTTCTCCACTCTGCAGATCTTAAGTAGACATCCTGTAAAATTTCTCCTGACAGGAACCTCCCCTTCCTCCACCAAGTTTGACTTTTGCTTAGGGGCCAGTAAGGGATGATGCCCCATATTAGAACCACTTCCTTCCCTCCCTTTCAAACCTGGAACCTCAGGTGGGCACAAGAAGAGGTAAAGAATAGCTTCTACACTTCCTCTGAATACCTTGGGGGGCTCCCTTGAAAACTAGTGGAAATCCGCCAGGTACAGACATTTGATCCACCCATGCAGTCCGTGTTCATCTGTTGAGCCCAGTCCCTTTTCAGAGCCACTCTTCACTGCTCTGGACACAGAATGGCCCATCCTTTCACTGAATCATCGTACGCAGCAGTTTTGGTTTGAACGACACAGGTTTAGGACTTAAGTAACCTCTTCTATCATTCTCTCTTGTTGGGTGCATGCTGTGATTGTTTCTCCACCTAAGACTAAGTAAGCTTCTGGAGAATGAGAGGCCCATGTCTCCCCAGCAGTAGTACAAGGCTGTACCGGAAACACTGATGTGCAGGCTGCTAGAAGAAAGCTGGTCTGACTTTTCTTTCTTGGCTCCCCATGAAGTCTAGCTGAAGAACTTGCACATTATAAGGGCTGGTGAATATTTATGGTTGGATGAAGAGCACATAAGTGAGGATTATCTATGAAAAACTAAATGTCTGTGACATCTTTAGTAGCTGAAAAATATTCCAGTTTTATGAAAACAAAAACAAAACAAAACAAAACAACAACGACAACCATGGAAAGAGATGGAAGACACTTTTAAATTTACTCTCTGGGTCTGTACCACCTTCCACATCCATGCAACATTAAACCAAGAAGATGCGGTTGAGTACATTTTGAACAGTTCATAGGGGGTTTGGAGAGAAAGATAGTGAGGAGGCTGATGAGCATGAGTCGAATATTGACTTTGGCTAATTTGCTAAGACACGAAAGAGCAGGGATGGGACAGGAGGGAAGGGAACATGGTGAACGTGATTACTGTGAAGGCTTTGAGTCTGCAGTGGCTTCTTTAATTTTGCTTGTAAAATGATTAGGTGGCCTTCAATCCTAAACTCTGATACCACAAGCTAGGAATCTGCTGGAGTCTCTTGGGTTAGGATGGAAAGAAAAGGGGGAGAAAGGAAAATAGAGGGAGTTGTTTATTCATGTGACTTTTTGTTGTTGTTATGTTTCCATTCAATGACTACAAATGGAACTTTGAGAAAGCCTATTTTATTTATTTATTTTTTATATTTATTTTTTTATTAATTTCTTTATTGATTAAGGTATCACATATTTGTCCTCACATCCATATCCCAAACCCCTCCCCATGGATGCCCCACCCTCCTGTTGTCCATGACCACTGGTTAGGCTTATATGCATGCATACAAGTCCTTTGGTTGATCTCTCCCTCTTAACCCCATCCTCCCCTACCTTCCCTCTGAGTTTTGACAGCCTGATCGATGCTTCCCTGTCTCCAGGTCTGTTTTTGTTCATCAGTTTATGTTGTTCATTATTTCCCTTAGATGAGTGAAATCATGTGATACTAGAAATACACTTATAAGAACTGAAAATGAGATAAGCGATAATGGTTATACTGAGAGGCAAATGAATCAGTCTGTAGTGAGTTTCTGAGAAAACCTATTTTAAAAAGCTTTACTGTTAACCATGACATACTAGCTCACACCCATTAGGATAATGGTTATAAAAAAAAAACAACCATCACCACACCAACAAAAGTCCAGAAAATAACAAGTTGGTGAAGATTTGGAGGAATTGAAACCCTCGTGCTTTGCTGGTGGGAATGTCAAACGATGAAGATGCTGTGGAAAACAGTATGGAAGTTCCTCAAAAAAAGAAAAATCAAACAGAAATTACCTTATGACCCAGCAAAGCCACTTCTGGGTATATATCTAAAAGAACTGAAAGCAAAGACTCAAAAAATATTCGCGCACCCATGTTCACAGCAGCAACATTCACAATAGACAAAAGGTGGAAGTAACCCAAATATCTATTGATGGAAGAACGGATAAACAAAATGTGGTGTATACATACAATGAAGTACTACTCAGCCTTAAAAAAGGAAGGAAATTCTGACACATGTTGCAATATGAATGAACCTTGAAGACATTGTGCTATGTGAAATAAGCCTGACACAAAAGGACAAATAGAATATGAGTCCACCTATCTGAGGCACCTAGAGTCATCAAATTCATAGAGACAGAAAGCAGAATGGTGGTTGTGGGAGTTCAGGGGTGGGGGAGTGGTGAGCTATTATTTAATGGGTACAGAGTTTTAGTTGAAGAAGACAGAAAAGTTCTAGAGATGGATGGTGGTGATGGTTACACAGCAATGTGAATGTACTTATTGCCATGGAACTGTACACTTAAAATGGTCAAAATGAGCATATTTACCACAACTGAAAAATATTTTACTTTTTCAATCTTTGTATATTCATAAAAGCAGGATTAATAGGAAAAGAATAACTAGGGAAGTCTTTGGGTCTTTTCCTTCATGAATTTTAATAATCATCAGACTTTCTTATTTTGGTTAAATTTATTCAATCATTATTCTTGTCACCATGACTAATGCATAATATAATAACTAGTTTCCTGGTGCACAACATTCATGCACTGGTGGGGAGGGGGTCCCTCAGCCTGGCCTGTGCCCTCTCGCAGGGACCCACTGGGGAATGTCCACCTGCTGGCTAGGGAGTGGGCCTAAGCCGGCAGGTGGACATCCCCCAAGGGGTCCTTAGTGCCTCCATGGAGGCGGGAGAGGCTCCTACCACCAATGCTGTGCTCACTCACCAGCCATGAGCCCAGCTTCTGGCTGAGTAGTGCTCCCCCTGTGGAAGTGCACTTACCACCAGGGGGCAGCTCCTGCATTGAGCATCTGCCCCTGGTGATCAGTGCACGTCATAGTGACCAGTTGTTCTGCCGTTTGGTAGATTTGCATATTAGGGTTTTATTATATAGGACTAGAGGCCCAGTGCACGAATTTGTGCATGGTTGGGATCCAGCCAGCCCGGCCCCAATTGGGGTGGATTAGGGCTGGACCTGTTGCGAGGATGAGATGGTGGGAGGTTGGCCAGCTGGCCTGCCCCAATTGGGGCCGATTAAGGCTGGGCTGGCTTGGGGGATGGGCTGAGGGCAATTGGCTGGTGAGCCCCACCCCCAATTGGGGTGGCTGGCCAATTGGGGGCTGGGCTGGCTGTGGGAAGGGCTGTGGGCAGTGGGCTGGCTGGCCCAACCCAAATGGGGTGGTGGGGGCCCATCAGGGGCAGGGCTGGCTGGGGGAAGGGGCTGCAGGCAGTTGGCTGGCCAGCCTTGCCCTGATTGGGGTGGGAGAACCAGTCTGGGGTGGGGCTGGGCAGGAGGAGGGACTGCAGGAGATTGACCGTCTGGCCCCACCCCCGATTGGGGTAGAGGGAGCAATCAGGGGCAGGGTCGGCTGCGGGTAGGGGCCAAGGGAGGTTGGCTGGCCGGCCCCACCCCCGATTGGGCGGGTTCACTGGCCTCAGTGGGCTTCATAGAGACTGGTCATTAGGGTCATTCCAGTGGCTGGCTTTTTGTACACATAGATAGTTCTTGTTATATGTCAGGCACAGTGTGCCTAATTCTTTCCATAAATTTTCTCATTTGTTCCTCACAACAACCTTGAAGTAGGTACTGTTATAATTTATATTTCACAGGAGAGGCAACTGATGCTTAGAAAGGAAAATAAATTTCTAAACTTCACACACTTAAGTGAGTGATGAAGTGAAGACTTGAAAGCCTGTATGACTCAGAATCCCATGCTCTTAGCTGTAATGCTATGTGACCTTTCAGCTCTTTGCACATCTCCTAGGCATTGTTGTGGGCTGGAGGGCTGGTATGGACTGGGATGGGACAGGCTGACAACCCACTGTGGAATGGGCAAATTAATTGGTACTTACAGTTTAGTAAGATTGTACAGTCCTCTGAAAGAATACTTGGATATGGATCTAATCTTATTGTTTTGCAGGAACCTGTGAAAATGATTATTAAAAGGAAAACATAATGATAATGATGATGTATCTATATTAATTCATTAATTGTAACAAGTATGCTATAATAATAGAAGATGATAATAATTGGGGAAACTAGGTGAGGGGTATGTGGGTATCCTCTGTATTATCTTCATGATTTTTCTGTAAACCTAAAACTGTTCTAAGATTAAAAATAAATAAATAAAAACAATGAAACTGACTTTCAGTTCTGCAAGATGAAAAGAATTCTGTGGCTAAATGGTGGTGATGGTAACACAGTGTTGTGAAGTACTTAGTGCCTCGAAACCTACACTTAAAAATGGTTAAGAGGGTACATTTATGTCATATGTATTTTGCCACAATTTAAAAATTTTTTTAATTATAAGAGGTATATATAATGAAATAACTTAGTGAATGTGGACATCATGTAACTTTGTTTTGCTATTTTAAATTCATGCATGATTAGGCTAGTTTTTAGTTTAGAAATACTAGTTGTAAAGGTAAAAAAGATAATAGCTAAAATTTAATATTTGAATTTTCTGGGAATGAAATTTTAATGCACAGTAAGGCACAGATAGTCAGACTTTTTAGCATTTCCTGCTATAATTTTTCAAACTTGTTGGTGTTTGACATAGTGCTGGCAAACATACAAGTATGTGACATCTTTAAGGCCCCCTGGAAATATTCCATGTTCATCACAAATCTGCTAAGCAAGTCGACTTTAATCTTACTAATTTGACACCCAAAGTCTTGCCCCCCACAAAAAAATGTTTGAGGACACTTATGAGGAATATACATGACAAAGAGAAAAATAAAAATGAAAAGAATCAGGACTAGAAGAATATAAATTAGATAGGAATATCAGGACAAGAAGGCAGGCTTACTTAGTTAATAACTAAAGTCACATTGATAGTTCGACCCTGAGGCAGCTGGAGGTCAAAGGAAATAGGTCACAGAGCACAAGCAATTGCATCATATTCGCCGGTGAAGCTTTGTGCTTCTATGACCCAGGTGATGGGAATGACCAAGGAAGGACTCCAAGCCTGACTTCTTGCTCCGAGAGCTGTCCTTTAGGGTAGTGTGAATATATGTAAACATTTTGTAAATTTTAGGAATGATAAGGGAGAAACCAATACAAACACTTAATTAGAAATTTTGACTAAAAGAGATCCTCTATTTCTGCAACATGCTAGAAAACCTAACTTTGATTATAAAAGTGTTGTTATTAAATTTATTATGCATAGCAATTTCACAGATCATGTGGCCCAAACACATAGTAGGTAATGCATCTTTCTCACTAATACATAGACTTTAATATTTATTTATTTATTTATTTATTTATTTATTTATTTATTTATTTATTTATAACTATTGTAATGAGCAAGCAATGGAGTATATTTTCTGGAGCCTGAGCCAAGTTATACATCTGATAACCAATTAGAATTCTTTTTAAATTAGGCTATTTTGGTTTTTTATTATTTGGAACAAATTGGCTGTTTACAAATTAATTTAATGTTCATTGTTTAAAAATCCTAAACTACTGTGTTATATAAACCTGAATTTTGCTATTTAAATTTGAAGTCCTAACTTCTTTTAAACATGTGGACATAAGGTGGTGCTACAGATCAGAAAAACTCTTCATATTACAGAAATCAGAAGATAACACAAAGAAGTATCATCTTGAAATTTTTGTATCAGGCGTAATTTTGACAAGTTCTTTTTTGTTGATTGATAAATGTCCAGAATAAAATTCTAAAAAGTAATTTTTATTGAAATTTCTGTTTTCAAATATGAAATATACCTTTTTTTTGCAGATTATCTGGGTTTTTAAGAACATTTCATTGAAAAGGATTAATTTTGCTTCTTCTGATTCTGCTTTATTTCTGTCTGCTATTTTAAAGAAAAAAATATATATATCAGGTTTCTCTAGTGTAAAACCCAAACTAAAATCAATACAGATAGCCCTAGCCAGTGTGGCTCAGTTGGTTGGGTGCACCAAAAGGTTGTTGGTTCAATTCCAGTTAGGGCATATGCCCAGGTTGTGGGCTCAGTCCCCGGTGGGGGACATACAGGAGGCAGCTGATTGGTGTTTCTCTTGCATCTAATGTTTCTCTCTCTCTCCCTCCCTCTCCCTTCCTCTCTCTCTCAAATCAATAAAAACATATTTAGAAAAAATAAAACTAATACAGGTATGAAAATGAAACTAGAAAATTTGAGATGATTTCTAGATAGTAAGATTCAGACACAAAATATTTAAACACAAGCATATGACAATATGATTTACTTACATGTTGACCTAAAATACTCAGTTAACATCTCCTGGGTCATTTTGGATTTTGAGAGTACATACATCACTCTAAAGTCCACTAAACTAAAGAGAAGCTAGCATGTTGAGGCCAAAATAAAACTCAACCTGCAAGGCAGATGTGAAAATGGAATTTAGTTCCCCAAACAACATGCTCAGTGGTTTCAATGCGCAAGGACTGACTATATTAGGTGGAGACTGAGTTTGCCAACCTGGGGGCAGGGGAAGCTCTTTTTATTTTATTTTATATATATATATATATATATATATATATATATATATATATTTTATTTTATATATATATTACAGTGTGTGTGTGTGTGTGTGTGTGTGTGTGTGTATATATATATATATATTTCAGAGAGGAAGGGAGAGAGAAATAGAAACAGCCTATCTAATAAAAGAATAATATGCAAATTGACCATCACTCCAACACACAAGATGGCTGCCCCCATGTGGACACAAGATGGCCGCCACAAGATGGCCAGCAGGGAAGAGCAGTTGGGAGGGACCAGGCTTGCAAGGGAGGGGGCAGTTGGGGGTGATCAGGCCCGCAGGGGAGGGCACTTAGGGGCAAACATGCTGTCAGGGGAGCAGTTAGGCATCAATCAGGCTGGCAGGGGAGTGGTTAGGGGGTGATCAGGCTGGCAGGCAGAAGCAGTTAGGGGCAATCAGGAAGGCAGGCAGGTGAGCAGTTGGGAGCCAGCAGTCCTGGATTGTGAGAGGGATGTCTGACTGCCCGTGTAGGCCTGATCCTACTGGGATTGGGCCTAAACATCCAGTTGGACATCCCTCGAGGGGTCCCAGATTGGAGAGGGTACAGGCTGGGCTGAGGGACACCCCCCCCCCCACCCCGTGCATGAATTTCGTGCACTGGGCCTCTAGTCAATGATAAAAGAGAATCACTGACCTAGCCTGTGTGGTTCAGTGATTGAGCATTGATCTATGAATCTGGAGGTCATGGTTCGATTCCCTGTCAGGGTGCATGCCCAGGTTTTGGGCTCCATCCCCAGTGTGGGGCATGCAGGAGGTAAGCTGATCAATGATTCTCTCTCATCATGGATGTTTCTATCTCTCTCTCCCTCTCCTTTCCTCTCTGAAATCAATAAATATTATAATAGTATGTATTTTTAAAAAGAGAATTATTGGTCAGCTGCCTCTTGCACACTCCCAATGGTGATGGAGCCTCCAACCCCGGGCATTTGTTCTGACTGGGAATTGAACCATGACCTCCTGGTTCACAGGTCGATGCTCAACCACTGAGCCATGTTGGTCAGGCTATGGGGGGAAACTCTTCACTACCTAATCTTGACTGCAGATGTAGTACAAGTTCTTCATAGCTTTCTTTCAGGTGTGTGTTGAGGTGATCCATTGTTAAATAGTGCAGAGAGTGAAACCTCCTGATGGTCCTCATTTTGGCAGAGTAGGACAGGAAAATTTACATCACACATTCTCTAGTCTCCTTGGGGATAGGTATATAAGATTTTTCTAGAATGGCTTCTACAACTACTGAAAAAAATTGTCTGGTAGTCTCCAGCAAATAGCTAAATAAGTCCCCGAAGAGGGATTAACTTTAAACAGTGGTAGTGTTGGTGTTACAGACATGGGAAGAAATAGATATGCCAAAAATGTTAATTTTAATACCAGTAATTAAATTTTAAAAAATTAAAAATTTTTTCTTACAGTGTCCGAAGATCATGGTACTTCTTGAAGGCATCAGGAGGAAGTTTTCTTATTAAGTTCCTCTGAAGTGACCTGAAATAAAGGTAAATTTGGATTCTTACTTGAAGTTTGCTTTTCTTTATTTTAAAACCACAACTATATGGATAATTATAAACTTTATTTACTGTAGCAACAGCTTTCAGGAAACATTTTGTTTCATGATGCTATGCTCATATTCATAGTATCATTTAAACATGGTCTAAGTGTTGGTTTTGTATTAATTAAATATATCCTCTTTTCTTAAATTAGATTGCAGCACTATAAATTTGACATACAAATTGAAGATAATAAAACTGAGAAAACAATTTTTAGTTATGTTCTCCTTTTCTACTTTTATTTAACAAACATTAGAAAACATCTCAGTTTTTGCATGATAATAAAAATAGTGTTTCTTTTTAAAACACATTCAAGGACTTAAATAACTTTATATTCTTCAATATTTCATTGCTCAAATTCCACTACTTTTACTTCCTTTTAAAATTAGTTGTGAAGAAAACTGTCAATTGGTACATACAATTGAACCATCCTTATTCAATAAGTGGTCCACTTCAATTTCTAATAAATCATATGGAAAGATTTTGCCTTGCATCACAATTTGAAAAGCAGCTTGACACAGATCAGATCCACTTTAATTGTGGTTGTGTTGAGACCTCTAAATTTTTTTTTTAAGAAAAGCAATATAAGGTAGTGGT
Source organism: Corynorhinus townsendii (assembly GCA_026230045.1). NCBI lineage: Eukaryota > Metazoa > Chordata > Mammalia > Chiroptera > Vespertilionidae > Corynorhinus > Corynorhinus townsendii. The sequence goes on along the minus strand of JAPDVU010000006.1, from coordinate 105,851,230 downwards.
AACAAAATAAAACAAGCAACAAAATAAAACAAAACACACACACAAAAAAACCCCACAAAAAAATCCCAAAACAATTGCAGCTGGTATCCGAATCATACATAATCTTTCCATGTCAGTCTTTTTCTTTAATTGTGAAAGAATGGATTACCTCTCATAATATGATGCTATTATTATTACTAACACTGGAGGCCGGGTGCACAAGAAGAATCTTCGATATACTTAAAAGAGACACAAGTGAGGTCCCATGAGAGAACACAAGAGGAAGAGGTTAATTGCATTTGGTCTGGCCCTGCCAAGGCATTAGTGTTGAGTTAATTAAATGTTTGATCAAATATAGCAGGCTAATTTTTAAGTTGATAATTTTGTGTGGCCTGCAAATGATGCTACAAACATCCAAATGGCCCTTGGCAGAAAAAAGGTCCCCACCCCTTTAAGGGAAGGGAGGATCATTTAAGGTCTCTTAAACAACGTTTCTTAGAAATTTGGGTTTTTATTAATGGTGCCTAGAATTTATAGGCTCTTTCTTTCTAAATGATGCCAAATATTTTCACAAATAGCATTCTCCATATTTTCACAGGGCCCCAGGAAATGGAAAGAGGTAGGTGTTATTATTCACACTTAATAGAACAAACCCAAATACTTTTTAATATAATAGATTTTTGTATTTTAAAATTAAAATCCCAAGTTTGACTCTTCACAGAGTGAAGTATGTGACTGAAAGAGAGCAACTGCCTCATCCTCCTCTATTTCTCCAGCCCTCTTCTGTTTCTCCTTTATAAAGATTAGCTGAATTGCTTAAGAATGAAATGAAATTTTATTTTGTGAAAAAATAAAAAATAAGATTCGTAGCATCAAGGAATTCTTTGGTTTGGATTTTCGAGTAATTTGATATAAGCATTGGGGCGATACTTTTTTCTTTGAATATAGAATGAAACCATCATACATTGTAAAAATCCAGCAGTTCCAGCCAGAATTTAAATCATGGAAACTCTCCATGGGATCTCAGATTTTTTGGGGAAGAGATTATTATTATTTTTCTAGTAAGGCTAATTACTATAACAAAGAGCATTGGTGATTTGAGGCTAGGAAAGAATGCTATCCTTAGTTTAGGTGGGAATGTTGCTTCCTTTGGAAAAGTCTCTGTAGCTTACCCTGCTGGATGCTCTCAGCTCATTGTCAATTTGGGTAAAGTCCCCAGATGATATCACTTGGGTAAACTCCCACATTCTATTAATTTGATGGCACTATTATCATCATAGCTATTCCCATCCCTTATATATACACCAAGCATATGATTTGCTGGGTTATGTGGTTTAGATTAAAACAAGGCAGAACTTGCCAACATTTATAAATTTAAGAATCACTTCTATTTTGCCCTCATATACACAGAGCCATAAGTCACTAAAATATCTGGATGAAAACAAAAAACCTCAGCAAAAATATTGGATTAAAATATCTATTTTTTACTGATTTCTTTTGAAAGTCTCAACCAAAGGTGTATATTTGTGGTGCTGAAGTTTGCTGAATTCAAATTTGTACTGGATCAACAAACCACTTATTATCAAGATTTCTGTTCTACATATATAAGTTTGAGTTACCTAAGAAAAAACCTCAATATCAACATCTCCAAACCAAATGTGATTCAGAAGAGTTCAATCTTAAATGTGAGGCTTTGGGAATATTTAATACCATTCATTTAACTTTTAAAAAATTTATATATCAGAGTGTATTAAAATTTATGTTCAATAAACTCTAAAGAGCTCTTACAATATGTGTCAAGTAAACACTTGATAAAATAAGAAAGCTCTATATAATAGTTTAATTGGCAGCTTTTTTTCTTTAGCAGCACATACAATTGATGGCATCCTTTGTTTAGATGAAATATGGTGACACTATATTGTTATGAGGGACTAAGTTAATACATGGAATAATTTAGAATAAGGGTAGCATTTAATACATGCAAAATAAATATCAGCAACCAGAATCAAGCATGGGGCAATGACATGATATTTGAGTAAAAATGTACTATATCAAGAATGACAAGGCCTTAATTATGACACAGTTTTCCAAGGACTATTCTGGCTCAGGCGAAGCCATTCTTTTCTACTTACATGGAGGTCACATTTGAAGAAACTGATGGGACAGCTCGTAATTTGGACTCAGCACAGTCAAGCTGTAAATCTTGGCAAAGACATTTCATGGGCACAAAACCGATGGCTGAATAAAGAGGAGGAAGTAAGACATGAGGACAGTGAGGGACCAGGAACAGGAGGGTAATGGAAAGTAAGAAAAAGCTATGAAAATTATTTAGTACAAAGTCTATCATGTCTTATCTAAGCAATTTGGTCAAGTGCTTTAAATTAAGGTTCCAAAGTTTGCTTTTAACTTGACATTACATGGTGCTAGAACATTCAGATATAAAAATATACAGATTTAAATAGCAGACCTCAATTTTCCTTTATTTAAAAAAAATTTTTTTTTGCAGATGAACGAAATCATCTGCTCTTACTTACCTCAGGAGAAAAGCTAATCTGAGGGTGATATGATAGTGTGTGATGGCCTTTAATGTCCACATTAAAACTGCTACTTAAGAATAAAGTGTTTACTGACAATATAATCAAATCTTTAATGGAGGACTAAATCATTTTTAACTATCATGCAGGTGGAGAACTAAAGGCTGAGCTATAGTGTTGGTTGATTTTTCTTTTTCCTGAAAAATTCAGGAGTTTTTCAAAGGATTTTAAAGTGATATTTTGGCTTTTGTAGGGGTGTAAGAATGTCTAAGATGTCATTTATGGGATTGAACATATTTTTTACACAAAGCTATTCTATTCTTACTAATGGGTGTTGGAAAAAGGGAGAATGGGATATATGCCTTTGGTTATCATGTGGGGCTAGAGTGATAGTGTTAAAGATGAGACCCAATATTTCTAAGGTCTACATGAAACTTGCAGTAATGCGCCCATCTAGCTAAAGAGTAAAATGGGATTATTACTAGGTGTAATAAATATAGCCTGATTCCTGCCTCTATGAGGAGTAGATGGATGATTACTGAGAGCAATGAGGAATGCTCCCCTTCTACATGTACTTTGAAGCCCTGAACTGTATAGCAGAGGTTAAGGTTACAGGCTCCAATGTCTACAGAGAATAGGCAAAGTAGGTGTAGACTGTATCCAGATGTCCCAGTAGATCAGCTTCTCCTCAATGTTGCCATATTAAGATGGGAACGTGTGTAGCTAAGTCAACCAGCTTCCTCCAAGATTCAGAAGTACAGTGTTTTCTATACAATTACCTATTTTAAAAATGATAACAGCGAACAACATTGTAAAAGATCATAGGAGGATGTTCCTGCTTGCAGGCTTCAGTTGTGACATTTACAGTAGAGCTTTCAGAGACTAGACCTGTGTCTTAATGGCAGAGTAGAGATTCCCGTGACAAAGCTGGTGGGTGACTGCTCACCAGCACGATTGGCTGCAGCCTTGGGAATAGTAACGGTTCTCCTTTGCTCAGATACAGGCTGGTGACAGCTGTACTTCCTCTCCTCCCAAATAACTCTGCAGATACCTTTGCAGGACCACGAGAGATCAAGATAATAGCTTAGGATTTGTGTGTTTTGTAAATAGAGTCTTTGCCAAAAACTAAACAGCTTTATAGTGGTAAGTGACCGCTTTGGTTATGAGTCTCTGAAAACTGATTCTGTCTCTTCACGTAAAAACCATTCCAGCGTGAGTGTGTTTATGTTGTGGGGAAGGAATGGTGAGGGTTTGGCAGGAAGATGAAGGTCCTGGGAGTGAGAGTAAGAAGGGCAGTGAGATTAGCTTAACTCCAGTGGTTATAATATGGTTATGCTTTTAGATTATGCTAAAATACTAATTGAAAATATGATAAAAATGGTTTGAACAGGAAATTCCACGATGTTAAAATAGAAAAGGATGAGCAATGCACCAGCTAGTTAATGAAATTATGGCTGAGTAAAGAATTCTTTCCAAATCTCTGTACTTTCCAAATCCATCAAGTGTTAACTTTATTAATACATTAGTTAAGAGTAGATATATGTTTTTTGTGACACTCTTCTTGAGAGGTACACTTTATAAATGTAAGCTCACCACATTCTGTCATTCAGGCAAAAATGATTATCAGCCATCCTCAGTTTAATTTCCAATAAATCCTTATAACATTCTGATTCAGATAAAGTGGCACAATAGGAACCTTAATTCAAGTATCACTCCCAAATTTTATACTACATTCTATCCCATTTTACATTGCTTGCTTTTAAGTTTCAAAAAGATATTTATTACCACCTCTCCTTGAATTATTTTTAAAAATAATTAAAAGTATATATTTGTTCTTTACTAAGTACTGATAAAAATTACTTCTGTATTTTTGATACATCATTTATTGTATAGTTCCATTTTTGTTGTGTAATATTACTTGTGACAAATTTCTCTCAGAGTTCAGGTTCAGGCAAAAATTAATTTCCCTTGCTTACTTGATTGGTTTTCCTCCCATTTGTTTGTTTTTACTTTAGAAACCAGACTATGAAAGTCATGTAGCCTATTTCCCCTCTCTTTGACCTAATGACTACAAAATTCAGAACTAAGCTTTGGATGCGGCTGCTGAACTTTTCTCAGTGAAGATTTCCTTATTTTCCTTTTCCATTCCTTTCTCTACTCACCACTGAATTTTTGTCATTTATGTTATATTAATGGTTTAAGTATGGTAGTAGCCATAGTTTTATTGTGAACTGCCTAAAAGCCTTTTGGGAATAGGTGAGATATAAGAAGATTCAATTAAAATTTAAGATATGAAAAGTATACATAAAATAAAAAGAAAAGAAAAACTATGTTTTGAGAAATGTGGCTTAGTCCATTGTCATTTTTTCATTATATTAGCAGTTAAATTATACCTGTGAACTTTTTTCTTTCCTCAAGCTTTTTGTTTTTCAATGATCTAGTAATTTGGTCTTCATATTCTGGGAAACAAGGTGAGGCCGAGACAGATTGCTGAGCAGCCTGTGAGACTTATGGGAAGAATGTACCTTAAACTGTGAGACTTATGGGAAGAATGTACCTTAAACTGGGGATTGCTAGTAGTTTTTATTAATCTCATTTGAGTAGTAAAGACAGAAATGTTAAAAATGAAAACAACAGCTATAATTTACAATTTGTGGTAGAACATAAAGGAAACAAAAATAGTAAAGTACCCCTCCCCCCAACCCCTGCCTTTTAATTGAGGGCTTTTTTGTTTTGTTTTGTTTGTTTAAATGTTTTTATTAATTTCAGAAGGAAAGGGAGAGGGAGAGAGAAATAGAAACATCAATGATGAGAGAGAAATCATTGATCAGCTGCCTTCTACACCTCTCTACTGGGGATCGAGCCCACAACCCGGGCATGTGCCCTTAAATGGAATTGAATCTGGGACCTTTCAGTCTGCAGGCTGAGGCTCTATCTACTGAGCAAAACCAGCTAGGGCTCAACTGAGGTTTTGAAAAGCTAGAATCAAAATTATAATTCCAAGGTGCAAATTTACATTGGCACAATTTATTAGAATAGACTAAATTTATTTAAAAGGAATTATTCATATAGATCTTCCTGATCTAAAATATTAAAGGCTTAATCCTCAAGGTTATACCCTCCCACACCACCTCCAGTGTTTTTGTAGGTTTTAAATATATCATTAAACATGGCAGGTTATAATTATAAGGCCTTTTTTGTAGCTCTAAAGCATAGTTTAGACCTCAGAAGATTTTTCACTTACAAGCTTTAAAATCCAAATAGCTTTTATGCTCTTCTATTTTCAGTTTCCTTTATATCAGAGTTTATAGTGACTGTAAAAAGGGGACATATAAAATGGCAACCTTGACTGACAGTAATTTTATTTACAACAATACCTAGCATGATTTATTACTTTTACAGTTAAGATCCCTGAGTCATTTTTATATAAAATTCTCAGATTAAGACTGCATATCTAATAGAGTTTGCAACAGAAAAACTATAACTAGCCTTCTTTTTTTTTAAATGTTGGATCCAACTTTTAAAGACATGATGTCTCATGAACTCATGGAAAAGGAGACTCAACCCCTCTGGTTACTTACAGCATTTTGGTGTTTCAGACTCAAAGAGATATGGGAAGGCCGTTCTGTTGTAATTGATAAAATTTTTCTCAATTTGCAAAAACCATCCATTGTTGTCTCCTAAAATAAAAATCAGAGAGCAGAAAAGTTCAAGAACACGGAAATATTCTGGTGTGTTGGGGGAACAGGTTCTCCCTTTAAAATGAGTGATTCTCAAACTGAGTGAGATAAACATTTTCTGGGAACTTGTTACAAATGTGAATTTCTGGGCCCCACTTCTATAGATCCTGATGTTATATGTCAGAGATGGGTCTCCTAGTCTCCATAGTTAATAGGCACTGGAGGTGATTCTTTGGACCATACTTTAAGATACAGTACTTTAGATGTACTGAAACATGACACACTGTTCTTGGCATGTTAATTATGATTCCCTCTATCTTCTTTAATATGAAAATAGATGTTGGAGATGCTTTAACATGGATAGATGGTCATGACAGTTAGAAAAGAAAAGAAACAACATGAGTTATTGAGAGGCAAATGCGTATGGATGTTGAGTCACCAAAGGAATAGATTATGAGAGGTGTGGCTATTGTATCAGCTGCAATAGTGGATAGTACAGATGGACTCACTCAATCTCCATTCAACACCCGCTTGCCTGGCATGTTCCTGTAGAGCAGAGGTTGGAAGCTAACAGCATTTCACAGCTCCTTTATAGCCAGGGTTTGGAGTGTGTTCACTCATATTTTGGTTGGTAGAAGACACTTGGGGAGCTCAAGTGGAATCTCATGAATGAGATCAAAGTAGTGCATTTTGTTCTGAACCCATGCATCTCAGTGTGGTTTAGTTTTGTGGTCTCATTGTAGAAATGTTGGTGGTACTTTTCAGCATTTTTCTGCCTCTCCCATATGGATTCTGGGGATAGACTCAAGAGCCGTCTGAAGTGTTCTGCTCCACTGGGATCCAAGAATCATCTATTTGTATCCTTGTTTTGAAATTTATGGCATGAAAATGTGTCTTTTTCCTGATTTGGCTGAGTTTGTTGAGTTTTGGCAAGTTTTCACTTTTAAAAACTTGGTTCATATCTTTAGATATAAAAGAGAAAAAATTCTGTGAGAAATTTTAATTCTCCCATTTTAACAGAGATATTGAATATTAGCACTTAACATTGAGAGAACTAATATTTAGCAAGTGCCTACTACACTGTACTGGATACTTTATTTTATCCCCATAATTACTATATTTGGTCATTGTTGTCATTACCATTTACAGATAAAAAACTGATTCTGACAAGTTTAAAGGATTCACTAAGAAATATAATTATTTCAAATAATTAAAGAATTAAAACAGCTATATTATTTTATTTTATTTTATTTTTTCTAGGCCAAAGAAATTATTTTACTGGTAGAAGTTCAACTTTTGTGTGACATCAGGTTTATTGATTTTAGAGAGAGAAAGAGAGTAAAGGGTGGGTAGGGGGGAGAGAGAGAGAGAGAGAAAGAGAGAGAGAGAGAAGCTTTTCAATGTATTCCTTGGTTGATTCTTATATATGCCCTGACAGGAGATTGAACCTGCAAACTTTGGTGTATATGGATGACACTCTAACCAACCAAGTTACTTGTTCAGCTAAATATTTGGTTGTTACTATTTGTTTTTCAGTTGTCTATTTCATTTCCATTATTGAGGCTCCTACATCAGAATTATGTGAATTACACAAAAATTCATTTACATAACAAACAAGTCATTGTTAACTGGAATTTAAACTCATCATTATCATTATTGATGGAATCGGTGAAAATGTTGCAAATCACTAAGGTACTACTAAAAAATCAACTTAAAAATAAATTAATTTTCATATTAGTGTTATAAACTTTTATACGTGGACAAATAATAAGTAACATATGTGAGTAAGGTAAATCACTTGGCTCTGGCCACACTGAGGCATTATTTTTATAAATAATTTTGTGTGTGTGTCTACAGAGGAAGGTGAAAAGTGGGCTTGTGGGTGTCTGAAGGCCTTACTTAACCCTGCAGGCCGCCAGTGCTGTGGCACTTTGTAGGAGGAAGAGGTGCACACACATGTTCATGTTCCTGACCTCAGAAGACAGCAATGGAAATTAGGTGAGGCGATGGAGCGCCAGGGCTATTTCTGTGGGTGGTGCTTGACTGCTGCTATGAAATTCATGAGATGAGGAGGTTGGCTGACTGCCAGAACATGTTGATTTCTCTCTCTCTCTCTCTCTCTCTCTCTCTCTCTCTCTGAAGCAGGCCCTGTATTTCACTGAACTTTTACAAATGATCTATTTCCAATTCGCTGCATGTTTACCGTTCACAGATAGTGCGCAGTGATTAGAATCATGGGCTTTGTCTCTCCTAATTCTTTGGCCCCACCATCAACTCTCTTGCCCTTCTTCTGTTTTAAGGGATTCACTCTAAATGGCCTTAGCTGAAACATTTCAGTCCAACAAATCCAAATGATGTAGTTATTACGTTGCTTTTCTTCTCTGTCTCTTTCTTAATCCTCCTCCTTCTTTCTCCTTTTGTACCTATTTTACCTTTACACCTCCCCCTCTCCCCCCCACACACAAACAGGTGGAAAAAAAAAGGAAAGGAGAACAGAAGTGATGTCAGAAAGGAAGTGGGGGATTTAGAATGCAGAAAGAAACAGGACAAATCTGCTTATATATCCCCAAGTCACTGTATAATGTGTGGAGATCTCTTTTTAAACAACATCTTCAAACGAACAAGCTTTTTAGTAATTCTTTTTTTGCTTCTTCTCTGCCTTTCCAAAGCATTTTCTTCCTTCCACAAGCAGGCAGAACTATAGAACTTAGGGAATGTAGCCCAAGCTGCAAAGTTGGAAAGTTAGCATTTTTAAGAAAACAGTTTTTGGTATATGTGTTTCTATATTTTAAATCCTGTATACTTTATATTTTAAGAACGTATGGGGCAATGAACAGAATGGCTTTTCATACTTTAGCAATAATCCCACTGAAATCTGATCCTTTGATTTTTTTTTTGAGACATCGTAGGTTAATACAAAGAGCACTGTACTAAGAGAATATTGCTAGGGGATTTGCTTTCCAGTACATATTGGTAGTACTATTGAAGTATAGGCACTCCATCTTGTCCTCGTAACCTCTATGCTGGGAAAAACTGCTGTTTGAAAATTTCCACTAAACATACAGTATATAGTCCTTTGTTCTGTGAATTAACTCTGCTATTACTGTCTTCTGTAAACACGCTTGCTTGAATAATAGGGAAAATAAGCTCAATTATCTAGCCTTGCAAGCCGCTCTGCTGCTGTCCCTGGCTACTCCCATGCCAAGTGTCTTAGTTATCTGAATTACGTTGTACTCAAGGTTACTGAATTGTGCTATGCTAAAGGCTACAAGCTTCCTGCAAAGTATCTTCTAGTACATAGGCCTCTTTGTAAAGGCTACAAAAGGTCTGGAAACCCCATATTTGGGGGACAAAGAGACTAATGGGGTATAAAGGGAAAGCTTCCTCCATATTGCTTTACTCAGACTTTGGGAGACAACTCCTTTGAGACCATTAGCATAATAAAGGCTCCAAAATTCAGCTTAGTGATTGATTGATTAAGGCATTCTCTGTTTAGCTCGCTGATTTACCATATAACACTATATGAACAGCATTGTTAAAAATATATACATGGACAAAGCAATATATTTTTTAGCTAAAAATGAATGTAATGTTGCTAGGAATAAAAATTAATGGCATAGATGAATAAAAATCTGGTCTTGCATGCTACATGAACTTAATAGATATTTGCTAGTTGAATGAATGAATGGATAAATGAATGGAAGGATGGACGATGAGGCTCTGTCCTCAAAGATACTTAGAGAAAATTCAGTTTCTCTTATGCTACAATAAAATTTCTGAATCTGGGGTACTTATTAAAAACACAGGTTTTTAGGCTCCTCTACCATGGATTCTGATTTATTTGGTAAGCAGGGCGCCCTAGACTTCTATTTTCCATAAGTACCTTAAGTGAGTCTTAGAACAAGTTTTGGGAGAACTATGTTATGAGATTCACCCCAGTCAGTCTTCTCACAGTGGAGGACAGCTAGCTTTGGTAATGGAAAGCTGTCAACCAGGAGCAGCATATTTCTTTTCTCTAGCAGACTTGCTGATTGTTAACAATCAGGTGGTCCAAACAACCTAAATATGATTAATGCAAGTGGCCCCTAATTTAAGGGCAATTTGCTTATAGCTCTTTTGTTACACTTACTATAATTGTTTCACACTATGCTTATTTATATAGAGTGTCCCCCCCCAAAATGTATACACACACTTTGAATAATTATAAAGGCAGTATTTACTAAAATACATTACATACTCAAAAGTGAGCTGATGGCTGTTACAATGTGTATACATTTGCGGGCGGGCACCCTATGTATTTTATCTCTTTATGAGTAGGAGATAACCTTCTTAACCTAAGTAGTTTTTATTTACCTCAGTGAATACTAAGGTACCTTTAATATAGTTAAAATGTGGCTCTTAATGGCTCTCATGAAGTATATAAAGTACATAAAATATAAAAACATTATTTATACCAAGTATTAGTTATAATTTAGTTTTATGAAAAAAAGTGGGTTAAACCCACCAATCTGAATTCTGGACACTGCACCTCCTTCTCCCAGGTTCTCAGCTTCCCCTAGCATTGTTATGGAGGGGAGGCAGGTTTCCAGGGATAAGGTCTGGATGGAAATGGGACAGTCCAGCATGTTCTCTCTCTCTTTTCCAGAGCATGCCTGCACCTCTCCCCCGTCTTTTGTCCCTCCAAGTGATACCATTATACTTAACCTAGTTATTAATAACAGGAAAGGAGCAAAGGGAAGGCCACATATCGTAGGCGAGTCATGTGGGCAGCTTCACCGGGAAGCTGTACACTCCCCAAGCAGCCACCCGTCTATTCCCTGCAGATCTCTGGGAAAGGGCCTGGACAGGGAGGAAGAGAGACACATGCCCAGTAAAGTTGGGGTGATGTCAGGAAGGCACTTGTCTGTCAGTCACACCTGGGAACAGGTCATTGGCCAGAATAGGTGTGACCACTGCAAGGGCTTGACATTTGAGATATTTAATCCCCTGAAAAGAAGTTCGATCTCTTGGGCTCCTGTGCTCTTGGTGTGTGTGCTCTCTTGCATTTGTCCACATGGCCCACACACAGGGGACTAATGGATTGTAACTAACTTAATGCCGAACTGGACCTGGCTGCAACATGGAACAAAAACTCTGGTCACTGGCTTCGTTTTTAGCTCTACTGCATCCCCAGCTACACTTCTTCCAGGACTGGATTAAGGGAAAGAGGGCTTTGGAAACCCAGGGATGTAATTCCGCGCAAATAAAATCACTCATCCTCTCGTGATTTTTATGAGGGGAGTCTCAGAAAATTCTTTTTCTTGAGATAGCATAAGAAACCCCCTCCCCCAACCCCCAGCACTCAGGGGGGAAAGGGATACCTCAACTTCCCTGTTAACAAAAACATATATCTCCCCCTCTTTTTCCTAAGCTCCAAGGGCCCTTCTACTACTTCTTTCACTTTCTAAATAAATGTTCCTTTATTTAAAAAAAAAAAGGGGGGGGGAAAGTCCAAGTTTCCTGAATGCACTAATTTGTCATGGTGCTATATTAGGCTTTTTCAAGCAGTTTCCCAGGATTCTCCTTGAGAAGAGAGTTCTGTGGTAACATATGTGTGAGAAATACTGCATTTTCTCTCCCCACATGGAATTAATAATACATGTTAGTATGATGAAAAGAGAACTCAGGCAGTAAAGAAATATCTTTAATTTTGTTTAACCCTTTTAATAAGATACCACACAATTTGGAAAGTGCTTTTGCGTTTGCACAAGAGAGAGTAAGTCTAACGCAGTGATTTTCAAAGTGTAGATTCTGGACCAGCAGTTCGACCATTTCTTTTGAACTTCAAAGAAAAGCAAATCCTTGGGCTCCACTCTAGGGGCATTGAATCAGAAACTCTGTAAATGAGGCCCAGCAACCTGCATTTTAACAAGCCCTGCAGCTGATCAGAAGCCCGCTAATGTTTGAAAACCACTGGGTGAGACTAATTCATCAACTGTCTAGGTGTTCTGAATTGGTGATAAAATTGTTTGCATTGGGAAGGGAATCATTTCATAACGTTAACAGGTGTGGTATTCACCTGTGATGTTTGCTAAAATGCAGATTCATGGGGCTCACCAGCCCCCAGGGGACTCTTCTGCAGCTTGTCCTCAGAGTTAGCTTCCCAAATGCTCCCACAGCTGTGCAGAAGCCACTCCCCAGTTCCCTGAATATTTGGATTTTGAAAAATCAAAAGTTGAGGGACTTGTGCGTCTGTCAGCGAGGAGGCCAGAACAAAGGAGGGTGGGATGGTACTGTTTGCTAAAATGGTCTCTTTTATTTAATGAAGGCATAAATCCTATTTGTTACAAAGTTTATACATGCTTTATGGATGAATGAATAAATAGGCGGTTAATCTACAAAGTTCAGATTTATGCAAAGCTGAGCATTCCCGATTCCAAGACATTTACTCAATTCTCAGCACCCATTCTTGGGACACAGTGGAGTATGTTTTCCTCAGAAAGTGCCCTGGGCCATTAGAATAAACCTCTGGATGCTGCCTGACCAGGCAGAGCTGTTCATCAAACTAGTGGTATGGAATGTCCCTAGATTGGAATTACAACAGCAGTTTGCTGGGCAGAATGCCTTTACCTTGTTTGGGGATCTTAGTGATACCATTTAACACACTAGTTATTAATAACAGGAAGGAGCAAAGGGAAGATCAAATATTATAGGTATGTCATTTGGGCAGCTTCATGATGGACTAATGAACTGCTGTTAGCCTGATGCTGAACTGGGTCCGGATCCAACATGGAAAGAAAACTCTGGACACTAGCTCTGCTTCTAGCTCTGCTGAAACCACAATGACACTTCTATAACTGGACTAAGGGAAATGGGACTTAGGAAACCCAGGGAAGTAATTCCACGGAAATAAAGGTCACTCATCCTCCCATGTGAGTCTCAGAAAATTGTTTTTCTCGAGGTATTATAAGGACCCCACCCCCAGCACCCAGTGGGAGAGCGGACACCTCAATTTCTCCGATAACATTACTACCTTTGGAAACAACCCTTTGAAGAAATTAAGGGGTGTGACATTACCTGAGCCCATTTTAAAGAAAATTGAGGCCATTTAAGCAACTGAATTTTGTGTCCTATCTAGTAGAAAGTGTCCTGAGATGGAAAATCCTTGTGGAGTTAACCCAAATATCATTTGAGCATTGTTGGATAAACAGATAAATAAACCTGAGGTCAAAACATATTTACAGAAAAGTCAAGGGTTCAGCTACTTAAGTATTTCCAATGCTATCTTGAGAATGATAAGTAGAAAAGCAATCATTTTTTGCACACACAATGCATGGTTGTATACTAACACACACAGTTATGATCCATACCATTTTTCCTCTTGTATTTTTAACCTTAAAAAAGACAAACCAGCAACTTTAATGCAATATTCTAAAATGAGAACAGCTAAGTTCTACATCAAACTGCTATCATTCTGATAGCTTTATAACAAGCTGTACTTAGGAAATAAAGGAATATTTAGTGTTTCAGAATTTTAAATGCAGGCCCCAATTAACAATTAAAAGAGTTCTTGAATGTACTTGAAACATTCTTATAATTACACTTTAAAAATATATACTAAGATCATTATTATGATCTCTGAACACATAATAATCTGGCCACTCAGTCTATATATAATCACTATTGCACTGATCAATAAATGCTGCTTATCTAATTCTCATAGCTTAGTAAGTGCCAAGCCAGGGACAGGAACACATTTTGGGGCATTAACAAAGCTTTTCTCCCCTTGAATTCCTTGCACTCTCTGCCCTTTTTCCTGTAAGTGGAAAGTAACGTTTCCACTTTCGTTGCCTTGGGAAATGGATGACGCAGAAGCTTGCAGATAAGAAAGGAGTAAAATTCTTAGTATGTGCTTTTCAAAGTCCTAGGTTTGGGCATTGCTAATAGATTTGGGGAAAAAAAGAAAAGAAAAGTGGGCTTTGCTATTTCTAGGCTAGACAAGAAGCGTGGACCAGCAAGGGAGAGTGGAAGGGTCTTCTTTTCCTTCCTTCTTTCTGGGCTGAATCTGGGGGAAACCAGAAACTCTAACCTCATTACATCTGCAAGACTCTATTTCCATATAGAGTCACATTCTGAGGGTCTGGGGGGACATGAATATTTAGCGGATACTAACCAACTGCACCACACAAAATGTATTAGAAGAGGTTTCCATTTCCCCTATGGATTATAGACATACTAACATGGAAACAGAGTGACCTTGCGACTTCGATTCTGGTTAAGGGCACCTGCCTGGGTTGCAGGCTTGATCCTCAGTGTGGATGTGCAGGAGGCAACCCATCAATGATTCCCTCATCATTGATGTTTCTATCTTTCACTCTCTCTTCCTCTCTGAAATCAATAAAAACATATTAAAAGAAAAAAAAAAAGAAACAGAGTGACCAATGTATTCATCCTTTTCCAGTAGACAAGGCTGCTAAAGTGCAGAGCAGGTGAGGGCTAGTCAAAGAGAGTCTGTAGAGGGAAGGCATCAGAACTGCGGCCTAACAGTGGAATAAGTAATACAACCTGCCACCAGCAGGGGCATGAGGTCAGGGTGTTCTAACTGCAATCGGAAACCCTCTTTGTACAACCATCTGTTTATAATGTAGGAGAAGGAATGCTAGCAAATTGTAATCTGGAAATGCAAATGGTTCCTTTAAAAACATTCAGGTATAGCAAATAAATTCCACAGCATCTAAAAATTTAATGCTACGTTAATAATTTATTTTTACTATTAAGTACTCAGTTTAAAATAGATATAAATGATTCCTAAATGAGAGTCCTCACATTTTTGTAATATTTCCTTTGGTATATACCCAGATGTATTCTCTGAAGTAGCTGAAAATATTAACTGAAAAAGTAAAAGGTCCCTCTTTTTGGATTTGTCATTGTCATACCTAATACTGCTCTGATAATAACATCAAATGGAGTAACAGGGGGAAAAATGTACATTTCCATTTTGAAGTTTATCAG
The DNA here is from genome assembly GCA_026230045.1 of Corynorhinus townsendii. Taxonomy (NCBI): domain Eukaryota; kingdom Metazoa; phylum Chordata; class Mammalia; order Chiroptera; family Vespertilionidae; genus Corynorhinus; species Corynorhinus townsendii. The sequence continues at coordinate 105,836,046 of JAPDVU010000006.1, read as the reverse complement.
TAAGGATCAAAGTTATTATAAAAATGGTGCAATGTATATATAAAAATTTGTATATAAATATAAAATTTGTATATATATAAATATATATATAAAATTTGTATTGCCCACATATTTTAGAAAGGGATTCCTGTGAATTCAACAGAAAACTTTAAATTTATTGCTTTGGCTTACATCATGTCCATGAAAAATGTTCCATGATTTGATGTCTTATGCTTTTTGAACTGAGAATTCTTTTTATATTCAGTAAAATGTTTCATTGTAGAGAAATTATGGGTTTTCTAGAAAACTAGAAACTTAATATTAAGAGTACTTGGTGAAGATGCTGTGATAATACAAAATTAACAGTTCTTTCTAAATATAATTAGTTTATATTATAGTTCAATATACAAGGAGTCAATTTAATTTTTTGATCGTGTTTCACTTTTTTCAGTGACTTTCTTAAATTTCATTACCACTATTTCCACTTGACTTATTTATCCATTTTAATAATTATTATTAGTGCCAATGTTTAAATAGCTTAAGAGACTATGGGAGAAGTTTTTGAAGCTATGTTTTTAGATGTATTTTAAAAGATCTAATTAAGAAAAAAGTCTTTCCATCCATTAGAAAATGATTTTTTTATTTGCCAATATACTATTCAGTTACAAATGACAACTCTTTAAAAGTGATTTTTAGTTGTGTTTTAAAAATTTAAATGTTAAGATATTACATTTTAATGACTGTAAATATATTTAATGCTGCTTATTCAAATAAGCCCAAGATTTCCATATTCTAAAAGGAACTAATTTTTTGACCATTTAATTAACATTGAGTAAAATTTAAATATGGTTGTCTTAAAAATGAACAGCCTGGGGAGTATACATTACCCAAATACTATAAAATGAAGGAGAAAATTTCACAACTGGTGAAGAAAATTAAAGCAAGAAGAAGCAAGAAGAAATAACTATATCTCATAATTTTTACTCTAATGACAGTGGTGACAGCAGGAGGATGCCAACTGGCCATCTTTGAGGTTTGGACCAGAGTTAAAAAAATTTTTTTTTTTTGTATTTTCAGATGACTATAACTAGCAAAGTGTCAGTTTTTCTTATAGAGACTAAAAAATTTTAGATAACGGATAATAACAATTTAGTTTGTTTGCAAGCTAAAATGTTTAGATACCATTTTGAAACCTTTATCCTAGTTTACTTCTGCTGTTGGTACCATTTTGCATGCGTTCCTGATTTTCTGCTCACTTGAGTTTAGGTCAGTGGTCCTCAACCTATTGTGCATCAGGATGACATGAAGAGTTTGTTGAAGCATTGCTGAGCCACCAGCAGAGTTTCTGACTGAGTAGGTTTGGGCTGGAGCCTGAGAATCTTCATTTCTAACTAATTTGTGGATGATGCTGATGGGTTTGGTCCAGAACTATATTTGGAGATATGCTGGTTTAGTTGAGTTTCTTCCTTTATTTTTTTAAAAATATGTTTTTATTGATTTTTTAGAGAGAGAGGAAGGGAGAGGAGAGAGAGAAACATCAATGAGAGAGAAACATCGATTGACTGCCTTCTGCACGCCCTCTATTGGGAACCAAGCCTGCAACCTAGGCATGTGCCCTGACCAGGAATCAAACCAATGTCCCTCTAGTTCATGGGTCTTTGCTCAATCATGGAGCAAACCGACCGGGCTAGTTGGATTTCAGGAGAGCTATATGATTCTGACATAAGAAGATCAGGAACAGTTTCGCATAGTATTTGTTACATAGACATGTCTTTATAAGAGTGGTTGACTTGGTTAAAGGAGAAAAGCATAGAGAAAAAGACAAGTATATAATAGAAAGGGAAGTTGAGATAGTAAAAAAAAAAAGGGATGAGGGACAGACAGTCAGAAAGGCAGAATGAACATGGAGAGATACATGAAAACAATGAGACAGAAAGAGAGAGAGAGAATAGCCCACAAACCTGCAGAGATTGAAAAAACACACCACACAAAAAACATTGGGAGAAAGTCAAAGAGGTGAAAAAAAAAAAAAAAAAAGAAATAAGACAGATATATTTCTAATCTGATTTTGTTCTGATTAAGTGTTGTTTTTACAAAAGTTAAGCTCATGCTTGTCATCAGAATTTAATTCTAAGTATAAAGAAATAGGCCTTAATTTTTTTTTCTAGTGTTATATTCTCTCTATTAAAATTCACTAGGCCCTGGCTGGGTAGCTCAGCTGGTTAGAGTGTCATCCTGAAATGCCAAGGTTGTAGGTTTGATCCCTGGTCAGGGCATACAAGAATCAACCAATGAATGCATGAATAAGTGGAACAACAAATTGATATTTCTCTCGCACGCGCACTCTCTCAATAAATAGAAATTTTAAATAAAAAAAAATTCATCAGGATTGAGAGTACTGGATATCATTAAGGGCCAAATATACAAGTCTACATAATTTATCTTCTTTCAAAATAAACTATAGTTGCATTTTCAGATGTGGGAAAGCTTACCCACCTCCTAACTAACTATCCCAGAGTCAGTAGGACACACACACACACCCGTACATTTACATTTAACTATAAAATCAAGAGTATAGAAAACGCATTCCTTCAGATAGTAGCTACTATTTCAATAAGATAGTAAATACATAAACCATGGTTATTCCTAGAAGTACTTAACTTCTTTAACAGACAGGAAAAAAGTCCTGCAGCTGGAGACTCTGAGTCACCAAGTGTCAACATTAAAGTTTGTGAGAAAAGCAATGATAACAGCAACTGTGGTGGAATTCGCAAAAGTGGCTTCAAATGTTGCCTTCCCTCAACCCAAGCCCCAAGCAGTGTGACTGCAGCTCCTCTCAGCGTGGGGGAAAGGGTCCCTCTCATTTCCTGAAACGGGTCTGGCCTGCGGACTTGCTGCAGTAAGCATGGTGGTGGCAATGCCACGTGACATTTCTGAGCAGAGGTTTCAGGAGGTCTTGCAGACTCTCACTTCACTCCTGGGTGTCATGTGTCTACCCTGAGGACAAGCCCGCTTAGCCTGCGGTGGACCGGAGATGAGTCACCGGCTGTCTCAGCCAAGGTCCCAGGCAGGACGACAAAGCTGATGTGCAGAAAACTGCATGGCTGCTCTCAGACAAACCCAGCTAAGTGCTGACTCACACAATTGCTAGCTAAATAAGTAGTTACTGCTTACAACACTACGTTTGTAATAGAGTTATAGCTGACTCACACACCAGCTAACATTTAGTGAGTGCTAATTATATGTCAGGCACCCTGCTAAACATCTTTAGACACATTATCTTACTGAGTCCTCTTAGCGTCCCATGGATGCAAATACTCTTACTATTCCCACTTTGCATAAAGAAAACAGTCATTTTTGCCCTCCTTATAGCCAGGATGCACGCCCAGGCCTCCCAAGCCTGGTCTCTATACTCCAATGCCTCCATCCGAATGTGCTGGTTGGTGAGGCTTGAGAAACTTACATAACTTTAAGGATTGTTACTTTTGTTACTTGGTCTCTTCAAATTTAGCCCTAAGGCAGGAGTTCCCACCCCTTTCTCATGGAGAAATTACTTTTGGAGGCGAATTGGCTGCTCCTACCAGGTTCCCTTGCCTGCTTCCTGCTACCATTTGCATTGGCTGGGAACTCGCAGGTCACTCTCCCTATCTGAACAGCAAGTAGGAGGAAGGGGGCGTGGTTGGCAGGGAGCAGACACTTTTATCTTAGTTTTACAAAATTTTGTGTAGCATTCAGTTATTTTAACAAGATGATCCATCCACCTATCTATCTTATCTATCCATCTATCTGTAGGAAAGAACACATATGTATAGGCATTTAAATCAAAGGTTACCATTGCTTAAGCTCAGCAGTTTAGTTGTTCTTGAGATACTGCCACCATCTAGAGACAGCATTCCAAGAAGTTTAATTTCTTCAAGGGGGTGCATTAAAAAGTCTATGATACTAGAAGGACTGATAACAGCAAGGCCTCTTCAGTATAACAGTTTTTTATGCAGCACTTAACAATTGTCGTGCAATGTCTTTGTCTTCCCCAAATAGTACCTTATTTTCCCATGACTGAGAAATTGCATTATTTTACGTTATTAACCAAAGCTCATTTTCTCACTGTCAGATCTAGGCAATTCAAGTTCTTTTACACATTTGTGTTTTTGAAGCTTCAGACATTTCAAGCAAGTCCTGACAGCCTTGTTTGCCCAGGTATACTAATTGGCCAGAAGCTTTATAGGGTCATAAATATGGTTGTTAAATAGTAGGTAAGCTGGACTTAGTGTGTATTTTTTTTTGGAGGTCTCATTTTTCCTTCATAACTGCAGTAAGCAAAAGATAAGAAAGAGCAGAAACACTTAGCAAGTACCTGCTAGATGCCTGCACACTTACAATCTTTTACATTTAATCTTCTTAAATTCTTTTAGTTTAGATACAATATTTGAACCCTTTTATCACCTGAGGAAACTGAGGCAAAGAGAGAATAAGAAACATTCTCAAGTATGCATATTGGTTATTGTATTTAGGTTCAAACTGGGCAGTCTGGCTCCTGTGCCCATATTCTCAATTTCCATTCCATTCTACCTCCAAGACAGTAACAAGGCAGGTTCTCTCATTAAAAAATTTACTGTGTGCACAATCACCACGTTCCTGAAATATTGGGTGTGATACTAATACATAGAAAAGAATGGATTTTTTAAAAGGAAGGGTTGAGTGGCGCCAACCACTTTATTTTTTAAATATATTTTTATTGACTTCAGAGAGGAAGGGAGAGAGAGAAACATCAATGATGAGAGAGAATCATTGATCGGCAGTCTCCTGCACGCCCCACACTGGGGATTGAGCCTGCAACCCAGACATGTGTCCTTGACTGGAATTGAACCTGGGACCCTTCAGTCCACAGGCCGACGCTCTATCCACTGAGCCAAACCAGCTTGGGCAAGAATGGATATTTTAAGCTAATGGAATAAATGTAAGATTTCCTTAAATGACATATATTTTGTATTTCTATGTAGTTTTCTCTTGGCCTATTTTTATTTTTGTTACAAGAGGTCTCAGGACTTCATGGTCAGTCAGTCCTTTTGCCCCAGATTCTTGCTGTGACTACAGGTGCTTCACTCACCACAGTTTTCTTCATCGGCCTGGTTCCCACAGTCATCCACACTGTTACAATGAAGATACTGAGGCAAGCACTTGGTGATGTTTCCACAGGGGAAATAGCCGAGGGAGCACTTGACCTCCTGTCCACCCCCATGAGAAACTGTGGTGAAGAAAGTGGAGACAAGTTTAATATGAAGGCATTGCAAAAAAGTGGTGCCCCAATAGTTTATAACCATTTGGTCTTCTCACCCTGGTGTTACCCTCCATGTGTAGCATCCTCACCTTGCTTCCTACCACATATTTTCCAAGAACCTCCAATCCAATAGAATGTTCTTTCCCACATCCTCTGAAGAGGCCAGGATTCTCCTCTCTTTGCATGCTCTTTCCCACCTGGAATGCCCTTCCCAGTCCTCTCTCTCTCTTTTTTTTTTCCTATGAAATGCTTGCCAATCTTTTATAGTTTAGTTCAACTCTCCTCTTTCAAAATTGTTTTAGCCAGTCATTTAAACAAATCAGGGATTTATTGCATTCTTACTATCAGCTCAGAATCAAGGCTGGTCTGGGACTAGAGGGAGGAAGACATAGAGGATATAGGGATGCACATGCCCTGTGCTCTTCCATATACTCTCCTAAGTGGGAGGCCCTGTGCCTATAGAGCTGAATGAAACAGAATTCCTGCTCTTTCCAGATTTACTTTTTTCCCCCCACTTAGCAACCTGTATTAAGGTTCCTACATTTCTTTCATGGCTTAGTACCTCCTTTGTTTTTAGTGCTGAATAATATTCCGTTATCTGTACCATAGTTTATTTATCCATTTACCTACTGAAGAACATCTTGGTTGTGTCCAAGTTTTGGTAATTATTATTTTTTGTTAATCCTCACCCGAGGATATTTTTTCCCATTACTTTTTAGAGAGAATGGAAGGTAGGGAGGGAGAGGGAGGAGGAGGGAAAGAGAAAGTGAGAAACATTGATGTCAGAGACACATTGCCTCATTGTCAGGGATCAAATCTACAACCTAGGTACATGCCCTTGATTGGGAATGGAACCCTCAACCCTTCGGTGTGCAGGCAGATGCTCTAACCACTTAGCACATGGGCCAGGGCCAAGTTTTGGTGATTATGAATAAAACTGCTGTAAATATTCCTTTGCAGGTCTTTGTGAGGACATAAGTTAACTATTTCATTTTAAAAGATTTATATAATTTCAAAGGTTATTGTAGACGCCAGTATAATTCTGTTGCTTATTATCCTTACCAAGTTTGTAAATCTTTGTCATATTCTAGAATAATTGTCAATCATAAAGAAACAAAAGCAGAATAGTTTGAACAGTCAATGAAGCTTATTATATAAAAATCTATTTGTGGTCTATCATTAACTCATGAGAAGAATAAAAGAGGCTATTTCCTTGATAAGGAACAGTGGGACATTTTAATAATAGAGCAAATGACATTCTTATTGAAAAGCAATTTATGTCAGGTTACAGCACATAATTTGATAAAGGAAATAGTGAAATCTGTGGAGTAATGAGCTGTGTTGTAAACAGTTTTCGCACATGTGAAATCATTTTAAAATTATTAATTAATTTTTTTTCAACAAATTGACCAAAGCAAAGTCAAAACAAAGGATTTTTATATCACAGGACATCACTGGTAGAACATCACACATTTCAGAAACCTCAGTGTATATGCATGCAAATAAATTGATCTGCATTGAGACTGGATTTTTATATATTTATTAAGATATAAAGATATAAATTACCAGAAAAATTCTGAGATGAATTGTCCTCCTTCAGCCACATTTATTGTTTGAAGAGGTTTTAACTAGACATCTAGGTATATTTATTGATATGGGCGTATCCCTGCTACCAGGCCATTTCAGTGGACAGAATAGCAAATACATGCATAGCAATTCATATATATACACATTTACTTCTGTATTTCTCTCTTTATAGACCTCTAGATACAAAAACTATGGTTTCAAATACAATTCCTAGACAACACTATAAAGTTCAGTCTAGTTTTCTCTCTTTACAATATTGGTAACTCTCTTCTCTAACAACGAGAAACCAGCTTTCTAAAATTCTTATAGTTTTTACCTTGACAAATCCACTTCTGCGTGGATGCCCTCCTCAGCCCCATTCAGCTCTGACTGCTTATACTAGGCATCTTTCCGATGTGAGCACTCTCCTTGCCCTGTTTGGGATCTGATGCACTGTGCCAGGCTCTCTCTGTGGACACCCTCCTCACCCCAGTGGGGCTCCAAAATTCCTCATTCTAGCACAGGTGAGTACTTAAAAAAAAAAAAAAGAAATATATATATATATATATATATATATATATATATATATATATATATTGATTTCAGAGAAGAAGGGAGAGGGAGAGATGGAAACATCAATGATGAGAGAGAATCATGGATCCTCTGCCTCCTGCACGCCCCCTACTGGGGATCAAGCCTGTAACCTCGGCATGTGCCCTTGCCTGGAATCAAACCTGGGACCCTTCAGTCTGCCAGCTGATGCTCTATCCACTGAGCCAAACCAGCTAGGGCTGAATGCCCTTTTCTTATTTGCCAAATGGCTTTAAGACTCAACTATTCAGTAAAAGAAGTGGTGGAGTAAAGGGCCAGTAAGTGATGTTAATAGGAAAATTTTGGAGAAGTTAAAGGGGATGAGAATATGCCACCCTAAAATATGCCACTGTGGCATAAAGATTATTTTGAACTGAAGGCAATTGAGAAAAGGCAGACATTGGGAGAGCTCTCTGCCTTCCCTCATCTACCTAAGAGCAGAGCATACATTCCCTTTGTGAAGGTGTCCCTTCTTCTCTCCCATACCAGGAGAGCAACCCTTTTCACTGGGGATGAAAAGCTGGCGTTGGGATGCATCTGAACAAGCCAACTTTACTTACATAAAATTTTAAAATATTTTTATTGATTTCAGAGAGGAAGGGAGAGAGAGAGAGAGATGAATCATCAATGATAAGAGGAAATCATTGATCGGCTGCCTCTGGCACACCCACACTGGGAGTTGAGCCCAAAACCGGGCATATGTCCTGACCTGGAATCGAATGTTGACCTCCTGGTTCATAGATCAATGCTCAACATTGAGCCATGCCAGCCGGGCCTTAAATAACATTTTTATTCCATTGGTTTCCTATATGTTTACCTTTCTGCGAGAAGCCCAAACCTTTCTTCCCTTTGTGCAGTCACTTCACAACTTGTTCTCCTTTGCTAAAATGTTATATAAGCCCTCAAGCCTAACTGCCTCTTTTGAGTTTTCATTCTTTTATGAGGAATCTCTGTGTGTGTGACATTTTAAATATTAATATCAATAAAATTTATAAACTTTCCACCTGTTAATTTGTCTTTGTTAGTTCAGTTTGCGAGCCTTAGTTACAGAATATAAGGGGATAGAGGAACATTTTTCTTCCCTCTTCCCTTACAAAGTCAAAAGCAAAAATCTAAATAAGTGGGGAAAAATTTTTTCTCTCTACACTATGATTTGTCATGAAGCTATGTCATTAAGAAAAATTATTAGTCATATTATTACAGCACTAATAAGTAGAAAAAATGATATTGAGTAATTCTGGCAAAGTTGCCCCCAGAGTTACACAAGAAATAGTTCATAGTGCAGCAAGGAAACAGCTGTAGGCATATAACCCAGCTAACCACAGCCTGAACGCTGTTTTTGTCCTGTGCTAACCTAAATATTTCAGTGGTTGATAATTTTAAATGGGAGAGAGAAAGAGAGTTTATATTTCAAGGCAGATTATCTTTACTAGACTGACACTTATAAAATCCCTGTGGCTTAGGTGCCAATGGGAATTCATCTTTTTCTACCTCCCAGTAGCTTCCAGACTCCCTGGCTGCAGCCTTGTCTGGGCCTGGATTTCCAGCAACCTCTATATTTCTTAGATCTTTCTCATGCAGAGTAACTTAGCCCTCTTCCAACATAGTAAGGATAGCCAAACCTCGGGGCCCACAACTTCTTTATAAGGCATGAGAAATTATAAAGAACAACTAAAACTTCCCCCATAAGTTTATCCAAAGGATCACAATGTGTGGCACTATTAGCATATGGGATGGAATACAAAAATATATTTAAATTGAAATCAATTTTTTATTGTGGCAAAATGTAAATAACAAAATTTTAACATATCACGAGTACACACTTTAACGGCATTAAGTACATTCACATTGTTGTGCAACCATCACTATTGTCCATTTACAGAACTTTTCCATCATCCTAAATTAAAAGAGGCTAGATGCCACAAAATTTGTGGCAATGCCTTAACCATATATGTGTTGTGTAAGCCTGAGGGACTCTTCCATCCTTGCCAAAGGGAGTGCTAAGCTTCTCCCCTTTCATACACTAGAAAAACATCTTGGATGACATAATCCCTTTGGATGCAAAGCTGCATGGTTACCACTATTTCACTTCAAAAGATGTATTCATACATTAAATAAATAGGAGAATAGCTGTTCTCATATGACTACCTTACTGAGCAAATTGTATTTTATTGAGTCTTTATAGTTCTTCCACTTTATATAAAACTGGAGGCCCAATGCATGAATTCATGCAAGAGTAGGCCTCCTCCCCCCGACCCCGGCTGCTGGCACTGGCTTCCCTCTGGCACCCGGGACCTCATTTTCCCTCGCAGCCCCAGCTTTGTCCAGAAGTTCGTCTGGAAGAATGTCCGGTCTAATGAGCATATTGCACTTTTATTATTATAGATATATTTTATTGTGGTAAGAACAGGTCACATGAGATATATCCTCTTAACAAATTTTCAAGTGCACAATATAGTACTGTTATCTACAGGCACAATGTTGCACAGCAGATCTCTATGACTTATTCATCTTGCATAACTGAAATTGTTTACCTGTTGGTTAGCAACCTCTCATTTCCCCCAGCTTCCAGCCCCTGGAACCCAATATTCTACTCTCCTTTCATGAGTTTGACTATTTTAAAGACCTCATATAAGTAGAATCATGAAGTATTGTTCCTCTGTGATTACCTTATTTCATTTAGCATAATGTCCTCAAGGCTCATCCATGTTCTCATATAAAGCAGAATTTTTTTCACAAAAGGGTATTGGTATTGAATGTGAAGGGTCACTGTTTGCATTAGGATCCTTTAAGTGTGGTTGATATGCCAAATTTTGAATAGTTTTGTATTTGAATACATCTGGGCCTATAAAGGCTGCAAGTTGGATACTCCAATAACAAAATTGGTAAGAATAGACCTAGACTTATTCAGAGCATTGAACCCCAATAATTTAGTAACTGTATTTGATAACTAAGGTTGAAACAGAGTGTGTAGTGGTGAGAACATGTGTCATTGTTTATTGACCAGCCAGTTGTAATGCTTAACAACCCTTGAGAGAGTCCCATGTTCTCATGCAAAATTCTATATATGTATAGGGAGTTGATTTGTTATATAACCAAGAGTCATGAGGTGAAAGAGGAAGAAGCTAAGCCCATGAAGTTTCTGTGTTGTTCTTTTTTTTAAAAAATATATTTTATTGATTTTTCACAGAGAGGAAGGGAGAGGGATAGAGAGCTAGAAACATCAATGAGAGAGAGAGACATCGATCAGCTGCCTCCCGCACACCCCCCACTGGGGATGTGCCCGCAACCAAGGTACATGCCCTTGACCGGAATCGAACCCGGGACCCCTCTGTCCCCAGAGGCCGACACTCTAGCCACTGAGCCAAACCGGTTAGGGCTCTGTGTTGTTCTTTACATGTGTCCTTAGTATGTCTCCAGTGTTGTGAGTGCAGACAGAGTCAGAGAAAAGATAGGAGATACTCAAACTCCATTGCAAAATGTATTATGATTGTGGCCATGTCAGATGGAAGGAATAAGAAAAGAATGAGAATTTAATGTGACAGTGAAGAGATTAGTAAAGGAAGTTGGCCACAACTTTATTTGGTCACAGAACTCTGCCTAGTCAAATTGGGACATAAAATAAAAAAGTTACAAATAAAAGGCAAAGATATGACAGAAAAAATTGTGAAAGACATTGAAATGGGCAAAAAAGATAAGGTTCCTTGGGCCAGGTTATCTCCACCTTATATTGTCTTTGAACTATTTTACAACTCTAGTTTGTAGAATATTTACAGTACTGATGAACGGAGTGGACCCAGAGACATTGAAGCATGGAGCTGAGTGAGGAACCTTGGAGGGAAGGTGGGGGAGAGTGGGTGGGTGGGAAGTAATCAACCAAGAAACTTGTATGCATATATGCATGGCCCATGGCCACAGACAGTGGGGCAGTGAGGGCCTAGAGGGGAGGTTCAGGGGTGTGCTGCAGGGGTTTGATGGGGGGCATATGTAATATTTTCAAAAATAAAGAATTATTTTAAAAATTATAGTAATGCAAATGACTCTTGTCCATAGTAATGTAGATTGTGTGGGACAAAAACAGATTGTGAGATACATTGATTATCAGATCTTGGTCATTTTTGCGTGTATTAAGCAAATTTACTTCAGCATTCATATATACACACACACAGGCACAATGTATATATATGTATATACTATATGTATATATGTATAGGAAAGCTGAAGTAAATTATATATGTTTTTAATTCTTTGAATCGATTGTAACATCTTATTGGTTTCCTTATTAGCAAATGAGTTAAATAAAGCCTTTGAGACATTTTAATTTTATATTTGTAAGAAAGTCATAATTTTATCCCCTCTTCCTACTGTTCCTCCTCCTCCTACTATCTCTATTTCTTTTTAAAATGTCATTTAATAGGTGTGGGAACCCATTGAGAACCCCAGAGTTGGTATGAAGGTTATTTTAAGCTGAAGACATTTGAGAATCAATAGATGCAGAAAGAAGCCTCCTGGGATCTTCCCTTATCTGACTAAAAGAAGAAACTTCTTGGAAATGAGGCTGTCAAAAATCCCCTTCTCAGGAAGAATCTATTCTCAGGAAAGAGACCAAGAATAAACCTAGCCTAAGTGTCATGGCCAAGAGGAGGAGGGAAAGACTACTTGCATCTACATACAGAAACATTATCACAAACTTTCTTAGCTCACCTTTGCTCTCCTAAAAACCTATTTGTCTTAAAGAAATTTACTTTAGAAGTAAATTTTCCCTAGAAGCCTTTGCTTCCCCTTTCCTTTTCCTTAAGTCAGGGATATAAACCTCTAAGTTTAAGCATAGTAAGCTAGCTTCTTTTATTAGCTCCTGTTGGGATACATATAAATAAACTTTTTCTCTTGTCATTCGGCCCTTTGTCACTTTAAGTCACAGGCCACAGGTACTGAACCTAAAAGGGCAGAGGAAAAGTTTTTCCTCCCCTACACAGGTCTAACTTGGACATAGGAGATGACTTCATTTGAATAACCTTTTGCTTATTTTTAAATTAAATTTATTTAGTCCTTAAGTTGATAGCAAGCTCTTATCAGATAAGGAGGGAATAGGTGAGATAGAAAAGTTTAAGAAAATGGGATTTAGTGCAAATGTTGCTAGTATTTTACAGGGAAAATATGTACCTTAGAAGTAGAGGTATTTCTAATTACATTTTTGAAGGCTTTCTGGCCACAATAAATCAAATATTTTACATATCAGAATATATTTATGCATTGGAAATTAAAAAGACTAAGATCAGAAAATTAATAATTTCAATAAACAATCCAATAAAGAAATGGGCAGAGCTACCATATACTATGGACTTTGGGTAATTTTGATGTGTCAATACTAGTTTTTCAATTGTAACAAATGTACCGCATTAATGCAAGAATTAATAAGCAGGGGGAACCTTAGGGGAGAATAGAGGAATGGATGTATGTAAGAACTCTCTGTATTTAATGCTCATTTTTTTCTATAAATCTAAAACTGCTCTAAAAAAAAAAAAGGGGGCAGGCCTGAATAGACACTTCTCTAAAGAGGACATACAGATGACCAAAAAATGCTCAATGTCACTAATCATCAGAAAAATGCAAATGAGAACCACAATGAGATATCAGCTCATGACTGTCAGAATGGCTACCATCAATAAATAAACTACAAGTTATTGGTGAAGAGGTTGAGAAAAGGGAACCCTCATGCACTGTGGTGGGAATGCAGATTGGTGCAGCCACTGTGGAAAGCAGTATGGAGTTACCTCAGAAAATTAAAAATGGAACTGCCTTATGAACCAGTGATTCCATTTCTGAGCATTTATTTGAAGAAACCCCAAACTCTAATTCAAAAGAATATATGCACCCCTATGTTCATTGCAACATTCCTTATAATAGCTAGGGTATATTAGCAACCCAAGTACCAATCAATAGATGAGTGGGATAAAAAGCTATGATACTTATGTACAATTGTATATTACTCGGCTGTAAAAAATATGAAATCTTACCATATGCAACAGCATGGATGACCTAGAAGATATTATGCTAAGGCAGTCGAGAAAGACAAATACCATATGATTTCACTTATACATGGAATCTAAAGAAAAGAATAAATGAACAAACAAAATTAAAACAGAAAAATGGATACAGAGAACAGACTGATGGTTGCCAGAGGGGAGGGGATTGGAAGGGGCTGGGTGAGAAAAGGTGAAGGGATTAAGAAGTAAAAAATGGTAGTTACAAAATAGTCATGGCCATGTAAAGTACAGTAGAGAAAATATAGTCAATAACATTGTAATAACTATGCTTGGTGCCAGGTGGATAGTGAAAATATTGGGGGGGGGGACATTTTGTAAAGTATATGATTGTCCAACCACTATACACGTAAAGCAAATACAAACTATATTGAATATAGACTAATTGAAAAAAATCTAAAAAAATAATTTCAACTAAGACTTGGTAGCAAAATAGATTCAGAACTGAATGAGAGCACTTAACAGAGTTCCAGTGATGCAGCAGACAGTTCATGATGGTGACAACATGACATGGGTGAGGTATTTGGCCCGGTTAGCTTGGTATACGTTAATATTTAATGTTGATGTAAATACATCTTTCTTTTAGTGGTACTTGAAATTAAATTTCTGTGATTACAATTTTTAAATTGAATATTCTCATCTCATACAAACATCACTCATAATTTAAGAAATCAATTTTTAAAAAAAGAGTCTTAATGGAAAAGATCACTCCAATGTGTAAAAACGCAAGTAACTATTATAATCATATTTGATGCAACTTGGGAAAAAATGCTAAATAATTTTAATAGCAACAGCAGAAACATTTTTGATGAAGCACTTGAATCTCTTCCTTCTGAAAATCCTTTGTGATTAAGTGGATGGAAGAAAAGAGGAACAGTCATGTATGCAGATTGCCAATTGAGACATAAGTATTGAGTGAATATCCGTGATTTTTTTTCTGCCAGAGGATGAATTATTGTTATTCTCCTATGACTAAAAAATGTGTATGTGCTTTGTATGCATTTCAGGGGATCTGTGAACTGCAGTACACAGAGAAGGAAAAATGGTCTAGACTTTGTGCAGCTATTGTAGCTTTCTCTTTAACTGAATGGGGTACCAATGTAATTCAGGGTCAAAGTCAGAGAGGAGGTACAGTGGAGTATTTTTATAACGTGGTTTTGAGGAAATTGCACCAGTTCCCGTCTAGTAAGATGATTATGCTGTGGCTGGCTGTCATTTTTGGGTGAGACATGACTTGACCTGTATTATGTCCAAATCTTGAATCCTTCTCTGAGAGATAAAATTTGAAGGGGTTCAATAAACATTTCTTAGAAGCTAGGTTCCTAGTGCCTTATCATCAGTGAAATAAAACTTAGCTTTTATTGTTGACAGATCTTGACAGATGTGCACAAGAACTTATAATTGTGTCTGGGAAACTCTTGGAAACACCCCCTCAGTAAAACGATAAACCTTATTCTGTAACAACATTAACTGTTAAAATGGAAAATTTCAACACAATGTTTCTGAAATCACTGCAGTCACTGCTCACTTCAATTTAAAATAAAGGAGGCGAGTACACTTAAATAAAATGTTTTATAGGGTTTCTGTACAGCTATGATTTGGGTAAGCACCAAGATAAGCATCTCATTGGATTCCATAACTTATTTACAGCATTTTTACAATCTATGGAAAATATGTAATATTCCTATTTTCTTAGATAATTACTCACATGATCAAAAGCATAGAGGCAATTTGCTAAAATACCTTGTCAGGAAGAAACAAAAACCAACCAAATAGAAAAACAAAACCTGAGACAAAGACAAACTTCTCCTACATTAATCATTTACTTGTAGAGATAATTTCTATCTTAACTAATGACTATCAGTAACTATTTCAGATATCCAAAACCACAACAAATAAAAATAGCAGTTGTAATAGAGGAGTGTTAAAC
Organism: Corynorhinus townsendii; assembly: GCA_026230045.1. Classification (NCBI taxonomy): domain Eukaryota; kingdom Metazoa; phylum Chordata; class Mammalia; order Chiroptera; family Vespertilionidae; genus Corynorhinus; species Corynorhinus townsendii. The sequence goes on along the minus strand of JAPDVU010000006.1, from coordinate 105,820,658 downwards.
TATATGGTGTACTTACTGAACTATATATTTACATATATACTAGTAATTCCACAATTTGAAGTGAGGTAGATATACATCTAGTGACATAAAACATTCAAGGCATATCTTTATGTACAGAAAGTATGTTAAAAACAGTCTATACAGGTTGATCTTACTTATATGAAATAAAGGAGTATATAATACTTGTATTTACAAATTTCTGATATATTAACAAGAAACTGTTAACAATGGTCATCTTTGGGAAGTGGAATCAATAATGTCAAGAGAAAGGAGAAATATTACTCAATAGTTTATATCCTTAGGGGAATTTGGCCTTTTTTTTTTTTTTAAAGTGAGTATTTCTTTAACAATAAAAACATAATCTGAAGTTACAGATACTTCAAATGTTTGAAAATGTGATTTCTTAGTTATAGATAAAAATCCTGATTTGTAATATTGGTTACTTTTCTTTAGACCTTTTGAAACAAGGCAGCGGCTTTCAAACAATGATGATTTTGCACCCCAGGGGACATTTGGCAAAGTCTAGAGACATTTTTTATCTCCACAACTTTGGGGTTGCTATTAGCATCTAATAGGCAGAGTCCAGGGATGCCGCTAACCATCCATCAATGCACAGTCCTCAAAACAAAGATTTATTCTGAAATGTGAAGGGTGCCTGGGTTGAGAAACCCAGGACTGAGGCATTGGTGAAGAATCAAAGGGAAAGGTTTCTCTGCTAGCAGACTTGTGGAACAGGCAATGAATTACTTCAGTGGCTGTTTCCCTCCTATTGGAGATTTTCTAATAGATTTCAAGAGAATAGACATTACCAGAGGGACCAATGCAGCTGTTGTGTCTCTTGAAAGGTTGTGGCTGTTGTTGTTTTTGACAAGTCACTTGGGAAAGAGGTTTCAATTTGTTATGTCCACTAATGCCAGGAAGAATATTTGAGTTATTTATAAGGAATAGTTTCTTAACTACAAGGATTATTAAACAACTAGAGGCCTGGTGCATCAAATTCGTGCACAGGGGGAGGGGGGGGCCCTCAGCCCAGCCTGCACCCTCTCCAATATGGGACATCCTTCTCACAATCCAGGACTGCTGGCTCCCAACCTCTCGCCTGCCTGATTGCCCCTAACTGCTTCTGCCTGACAGCTTGATCACCCCCTAACCACTCCCCTGCCAGCCTGATTGATGCCTAACTACTCCCCTGCTGGCCTGATTGCCCTTAACTGCCCTCCCCTGCCAGCCTGGTCACCTCTAACTGCCCTCCCCTGCAGACCTGGTTGCCCCTAACTGCCTTCCTCTGCCAGCCTGGTCACCCCTAACTGCCCTCCCCTGCCAGCCTGGTTGCCCCTAACTGTCCTCCCCTGCAGGCCTGGTCGCTCCCAACTGCCCTCCCTTGCTGGCCTGGTCACCCCTAACTTCCCTCCCTTTCCAGTCTGGTCATCCCTAACTGCCCTCCTCTGCAGGTCTGGTCTCTCCCAACTGCCCTCCCCTGCTGGCCTGATTGCCTACGACTGCCCTCCCCTGCTGGCCATCTTTGTCCACATGGGGGTGGCCATCTTGTGTATTGGAGTGATGGTCAATTTGCATATTACCTCTTTATTATGTAGGATGGGTTGCTAAGACAATCTCTAGAGGTTTCAAAAAAAAAAAAAAAAGGATAGATAATTTAAGAATATTTTGTCATTTTCAGAAAACAACTCCAAGACCATGTGGATTCCTGCAACAGAGGAATTGACAGGTGTGCTCCAACCACGAAGACAAGAGGAAAAACAGTCCAGAGATGGAAGACGCTGACAACGCCTTGCCACGTGAGCAGTCAGCAGCCGTGCACCGCTGCAGGTTGCCTAGGACCAAACCAGAGAGGGTCGGACTTGCATTGCCACCATGTGCCCACCATCCAGATATCATTGCTGACATGTACACATAAGGAACTGTTAGACACTGAAATGGGGACTCAGAACTGTCGGACATTGAAATTGGGACTCAAACATATTTTGTTTTGTTTTGTTTTGTTATATGTTTATTTCTAGTCTGCAAAGGCAAAACTTTTTAAAGGAAAGAAATGGTGGGAAAAAGATACAGAGGCAAAGAAGCATTGAACAGACTGTCAAACTACATTGGGAAGACAGGGGAGGTTGGGCGAGGGGGGCTATAAGAGACCAACCGAAGGACTTGTACGCATGCATATAAGCACCACCAATGGATACAAGACACTGGGGGGCTGGAGGGAGGGCGGGCAGGTGAAGGCATGTACTGGGGGGTAGGGGAGGTCGGGGGGAGGTCAATGGGGGAAAAAAAAGGAGACATATGTACTACTATTTGTAATACTTAAAACAATAAAAAAATAAATTAAAAAATATATAAAAGAATATTTTGTCAAAAGTAAAGGAATCAGACAGAATATTTTCAGGATGTTTGAACTAGTTCACTGAATTTATGAATCACATCAGCAGATGTTTAAAAGGAGCTATCATTTAAAGAAACACTTTAGACTTTAAATTTGAGATTTATTTTTAATTTTAGAGGACGTTTATTGAAGCTGAAGACAGTGACATAAGAAAGGTCTGGAAAATGAGCCTAGGCAGGGCTGCTTTGGCTCACTAAGAAGTCAGAGAAAAGGGGGCCTTGGGGACAGGTTCAGGGGGTTAGCTCGGGATGCACTGCCACCGTCCACTGCTGCCCTTGTTGCAAGTCTTGTGGGGTCCCTCAGAGTTTAGGAGATGTGTGCCTGTGGGGAAAGAAAGGGAGACACAAGGGGAAAGGCATGGGGGTGTTCCTGGGAGGAAGAGCACATCCTGGGTCAGATTTGAGATGTGTGTACTTAGTATACATAAAAATCCTTGGAAAAATTCAAGCATCCATACCTCAGTAAAATTGAAAAAAAAGAGCAAAAAAATTCAATTGTCCTGACCAAATCCAGAGACTCATTATCTCTTCATAATATTGCCTCAGTCCAGTTTTTCATTTTCAATCTTCTGTTTTTTCTCATAACTTATATTATTGGCTCCTGATAAATCAGATACTTTGTGTACCCAGAATCCAGTCTGTCTTAAGGCCTCACACAGAACTGATGTAGGGACAGAACTGATTGCTGCCCCCCTATGGGCTGCACACATTGCTGCCTCCTACCAACAAAATGGCAGCGGAGTGGACAGTGTGACTTTCTTATTTATCTGCCAATGTCTTGTGCTTTTCTCAGCATAGGACATTGCATATCACCGCCTCCTGAAAGCCTCTATTTCCTCCACAGGCTAAAATATATGCCTCTTTTCTGTTCTTAGCATCCTGTGCTAATCTCATTCTTTCAGCCCCCTGTTGCATTGTATTATAATTCTGTCCACATATGTCTCTTCAGTCAGCTTTCTGAGGACAGAGATCATGCTACAAATCATGGTTATATTGCTTGTGCTTAGCATGGGAGTTTAGAATAGCAATAAACATTTAGGAATAATGAATGAGAAGTGAAGCTATGTGCTGAATTAAAAAGAAATGGACTGATTTTTCATTAGTGCTATATACTCACTGTTACCAGCTTTATAGTCTATGGCATAGTCCACTCATATTCTCACTATATAATTAGCATAGGAGAACATAAAGACATGCCTGTTACAATTACTTCCCATGGAAATGAAGCCCCCCCCCCCCAAAAAAAAAAAAACCTAGAAAAACTAGGCAGAATATGTTGTAACTTTAGTAAGCTCATATCTTCCCATTCAATTTGTTCTTTTAAAAAAAAAAATCTTGGCTCACTTAGGGGTGTCTGTTAAGTTAGCGGGATAACATTTGAAGATAATGATTTAAGTCTTCTTTCCCCCTAAATTTTCTTTGTTGCCAAGACTTTTCACTCATTTATTCAGTGATAGTTATTGCTTCATAGGGATGGCAACTATAGCTGAGAACCAAGAAATATATTACAGCTTGAGTTAATTTATAAACTTTTAGCTGAAACAATATTGAAAGCCCAGATTTCCATTGCAAGAGTGAAGCTTTTTTTTTAGAGATAATGTTTCTTTTTTTTAAAGCCCAGAACTATTGATTTGTCTGGAGGACTTAGAGGGTGGATTTATACATAAATCACAGAGTGAGAAGAATGCGTACGTGATGGTTACCTTTCTGTGTTAACTTGGGTAGACTCCAGTAGACCTACAATCAGTTCACTTCAGTAAAGGAAACTGCCATCACCCGGCCGGTTGGCTCAGTTGGTTGGAGCATCATCCTGAGTACCAAAAGGTTGCGGGTTCAATTTCTGGTCAGGGCGCATATCTAGGTTATGGGTTCGATCCCCAGTAGGGGCATGTATGGGAGGCAACTGATTGATGTTCCTCTCTCACATCAATGTTTTTCTCTCTCCCTTCCTTGCTCTCTGAAAATCAATAAACATTAACAACAATAAAAGGAGCTCTGTTTCTCCTCCACCTGCACTTGTATGGCTATACTTGGCAGGACAAAAGCACATGATCCACTTCAAAACCAGAGCCCAAACTTAAGGGGTCCTTAATGCTGATCAGTAGTTATTCCCTCTTCCATTGTTCCCTCTTCCTTATGTTCTCTCAGTCTCCTAGATGATTATTTTATTCCTTCTCTCCTCAACCCTCCAGTACCTCTTCTCCCACATTCATACCTCAGTGATAAACCGAAGGCCACCAGAGCCTCACAAATCCCCCACTGCGTCTCCCACGGACCACCCTCCAGTGCTCTGCCTCCTCAGCCTTGTTATGAAAGAGCTGTCTTTGCTGCCATCTAAAGTCAGTCCTTCAACTGAGCTCCCAGGTTCCATACCCCGTCTCTACTCAGGACACATTCCAATAATCCTCCTTTTTCTCTCAGCAGCCTGAAAACATGCTGTTATGTTTCCCTTCTTCAAAACAAGACAAAACAAAAGAAAAAACCCCATAATTTCTTATACCAGTTACATCCCCATTTCTCATCTCTCCTTTTTAGCAAAACTTGTCGGAAGCTTCTACACTGGTGCCTCTGATTCAGTTTTTGTGTTCAGCTTTACTTCTAAAGTTTTGGAAATTTATTGAATGCAATATCAACATTCCCTTGTGAATGTGGGTCATCACGTTGATGCCTTTAGGGCCTTTTGAGGGGACACATGTCCTATAAATTTGATCTCAGACTCCTGTGCTTTATGAGTTCTGTCAACTTTTTATAGTTCTCCACAATTCTTCACTGTCACTTCAACTATCATTAATTTGTCTGTCTCTGTGGTCTCAAGACTCTAATGACCATTTCTAATTTATTACTTGAATCTGCTGTAGCTCAAAATGCAGATACTCAGACTGACAGACTTTAGCAGGGGTGGGAACATCCAGGCCACGGGTCATATAAGGCCTGAGAAATCAATTAGTCTAGCTCTGCCAAAGCATTAGGAGTGATTTAATTAAATGTTTGACCAAAGGTAGCAGGCTAGTTTTTAAGTTTATAATTTTGTATGGCCCATGAATGATGTTATAAATATCCGAACGGCCCTTGGAGGAAAAAGGTTCCCCACCCCTGGTGTAAACCTAAGGGTCCCTTAATGCCAATCAAATAAGCCATTAATGGGGGCTTGAACATTTTTTTCTTACTTTTGAAAAAATGTCTGGACTTCTAAGAATCCAAATTTTGAGGTTCTAGGATAAGTAATATTCAGTTGGGTGAGATGTTATAAATATTGCTCAGGTCTTAGTATTCTGCCAGAATAAGCATTTAGTAAGCATTTATTTAGTAAGAGCATATATTTCCTAACACATGGAGTAGCTGCAATTTCTGAATTTTCTATTTATACATTCTAGCACTTATCTCTAACTATGACAAAATTCTTTTCTTGACTTTCCAACCATCACATTTTATCCCTGCTCAGTGGTGTGACAGCAGTCAGTTTTATTGATTACGCTGGTAGTGCAGCCAAGAAATAAAGATCCCAAATCAAGGGCAGTTGTATTTCTTTTTAATAGCTCTTCCATTCAGCGTCTCATTTCTATTCCTACTGTCTGTGATTCTAATCTGCATTATCTCACGTCTGGGTAATAAATTTTTAACGGCTTCCTTTTGATTATACTTTAGACTTATAGTCCAAGTGTCCCCAACTGGGCACAAACCTACCTTTTTAAACCTAAGAGGACATTACATTAACCTTTCACTTCCATTAGTTTTCTCTTTCAGCTTTTTGACATTTACTATATTTTAGGCACGAGGCTAGGCAATTTACATGCCTTATTTTATTTCCTCTAAGTAACTCCATTAAATAATTATTAATACTACCATGATTTTACAGATAGAAGGTAAGGCATAGAAGAGTAACTTGTGTGGGGGTCACAGAAGTAGGATGTGGCAGAACTGAGATTCAGACACAGGTCTGTCTGATTTCAGAACCTGTGTTCTTAACTGCTGTGTGTCTACCAGTCCTCCCATATCGACTAGCTCACGGGTCCCTGAAAAATCACTCATACTTTTGTTTCCTTTTTTTTTGGTTTATGATAGTGTCCTTGCATATCTCCTTTTTCACCTAAGTCTTCCCCTTCATCATCAAGTTCAATTATACCTTCGGACTGACTTACTCTTCTGTTCTGGGTTGTCTGTCTTTCTTTTGAAATCTTTGAGTGCAAGGATAAGATGCTGCTTCATCGGGGCATGTTATATGTGTGTTGCCCTGAGTGTTTCAGGTTATTTCCCCACAAGGTCAAAGACAAACATGATGCATTTAATAGACATTTTTCTATTGCTTCTTGACAGATGTATTGGAGATGGCAGCTTTATAAATTCAGACTCATGGTTCATATGGAACAATTATTTCCAAAGAAGAAAAAGATTTGTTACTCTAGCTTCTCCTTCCTTCATATTTAGAAAGCAAATTTAAAAAATTGAAAAGGGGAAGATCTCATTATTTTTCCTCTTTAAAGAAGTGTCCAGAAATAAACAACTGAATAGATGAGGCTTCTATTTTAGAAACTACAAGAGGGCTTAGAGAATGTAATTCTTAGGATATACAGGCTGAAGTATTTAGGACTGAAGGGTCATAACGTTTGCAACTTACTCTTAAGTCATTCAAAAAGAAAAAAATATGTATGTATGTATGTATGTATGTATGAATGTGGTGAGAGATAGAAAGCAAGTATGGGAAAATGTTAACATAGGTGACTCCTGGTGAAAGGTATATGGGTATTCAATGTACTACTTTTGTAATATTTTTGTGGTTTAAAAATTTTTTTAAGTAATTTTTAAAAACTTGGTAAATATTTTAATATTTTAAACTTGTAGCTGAAATAGTTTGTAAAGTTTCTAGATCTTAAAATTGTTATTATTTGAAAAATATTTAACTTTCCTTTTCCCTGGCATTTGTGCATATACCCACGCAGTATTTTGAGTAAATATAAAAGGACCTGGACACCATATATGTGTGTGTGTGTGTGTGTGTGTGTTTGTGTGTGTGCAATGTATGTGTGCTTTAAGCTTTCTGAGGGTTATTGGTGTAAGATACAAAAAATTTTAATGGCAGGAATATTATTTTAAGATATGGAATTCCACATCATTGGTGTGTTTCTGACTTGGAGTCTCTGATTTTTCCACCCCATTTAAAAACATATTTTTATTGATTTCAGAGAGGAAGGGAGAGAGAGAGAAACATCAATGTTGAAAGGGAATCATTGATTGGTTGCCTCCCACACACCCCACTCTGAGGATTGAGCCCACAATGCAGGCATGTACCCTGACTTGGAATTGAACCATGAACTCCTGGCTCATAGGCCAACGCTCAACCACTGAGCCATGCCAGCAGGACATTCTACCTCATTTTTAACACAAAGAAAAATTACAAAGGCACTTACAGGATATGAGAGTTGGACAGGTTTCATTGACAGAGATGTTTATGAAGCATAGTGAGGAGGACATTACCTTTCTTGGGGCAAAAATACAATAAGCAAGATTCTGGATAGGGTAGATCTGCAGCCTACAGGTTAAGTGGCCACTGCTTCCTTTTTAGAATTCTCATGGTGGCTATTATTATTATTATTTTAAATAAAATCTACCATGAGCTTAATTTTAATGCGTTTCCGCACAACTACTCATTACTCAGCAAAATCAGAGGAGCTTATTTCAATCTGAATGCTGTTTTCCTGCTTTTGCCTTTTCTTGTAACTGCTACAACCTCAGACAACAGAAGTCCCCAAGGTTTGCTCCCCATGCCTGTACTGCACATTCCCAGACCAGCTAAGTGTGGCTGCCATCCGCAGGAAGGGCTACTCTTAGAAGTACCACTGTGGCTTCTGTGCAGGTTTTGGAACTTCGCAGCTTAATCTTCTCGAACACGGGGCTTAACAAATCTCTCTCTCAGGTTTTTAGTAAGACTAGATGAAGCTAATGGCTTTGAGGTCCCTCGCCATCTTTCACGGAAGTCACATGTACCTAAGTCCTTAGGTCTTAATTTCCAGGTTATTTTGATTGGAACTAATAGCTGTGCTAAAAGTACATTTCATAGAATCTATGCTATTCAATCAGTCACCAATCCATGAAATTGTAAGAACATGGGCAGAATATTAATAATTGTATGGGAGCTCTTCAGATAACCAAAGTCCCCAAAGACTGAGATGCTAAGAGTCACCTGTGGTTCACGTTGATTCTAGGACCCTTTCTAATACCAAGTAGATATTGCTTGTGTTTTTCTTTTCTTATTAATGTCTATCAGAAACAATACTCATCTTCAAACGCTTCGTAATTGAATTCTACTAAACTCAGCCACCTGTGGTGCTTAGTTTGTGTTGTTGATTACCTGGCTTCCTATTTCTTTCTGTCCATGCTGCCATTTCAAATTGAGAGTGAAGCCTGGGATGGGAATTGGTTGCTAATTCAGGTCACCAGGTTAAACACTGAGGAAGGATTCATTTTCTCTTCTCTGGTCATACTCTGTTATTGTGGTTGCCACCTCGTCTGACTTTGAGTGGCCGTCTGCTGACCTGTCCATCTGTACCCAGCTCATGAGACCAACAAATGGATTATAAGCTCATCTGTGGCAGCACCATTTCTTTAGAATTGAATTCTTAAGAAGAGAAGCCATAGATTCTATGACCATTTTTCTACATATTCTTTTCTCCTTTAAAAGAAAATTCTGTTAGCTGCTCTCTGAACCTTATAATTTCTTTTTCATTCTCTCATCTAGGGATAAAGGATTCTCTTGCTCTTTGCCCTTTATTTCCCTCCTACAATCTTCAGCAAATACTGGAGACTTTAGCTCCACAACTACTCCAAAAGTGTCAACTTCTAATCTCTATTTCTTTCTCCCATAGTGTCAGCCACTGTCATTTCTTAGCCGCAACTGTCTCTCATTTGGACTTTCTGCTTTCATTCTTGCCTTTTTGCAACCTGTTCTCCATACAGCATCTAGAGGGAGCCATCAAAAAAGAAGTTAGATCTTGAAAATGTCCTCTTTCAAACCTTCTACTATTATCTCATTGTCCTTAGAATAAAATACAAACCTTTCAAATGAATGAGCCACTCCTTCCTATTCGTTGTCTTGGTTTCTTTCCACTTTTCCTGCCTCACTTAGATTGAGTCACATTGTCCTCCTGCTGGGCTAAGTTTGGTCTTATGTTAGGGTCTTTGAGTTAGCTGTTCCATCGACCTGGATGGCTGGATTGTTATTCCCGCAGGGTCATGGCTGGCTATTCCTCATTATATACGTCTCAACATAAACATCTTTCCCTTAGGCTGTTTGGGGTCACTCTACCTATAGTCCCTCCACATTCTTTGTTAGTTACTATCCTATTACACAATTCTCCCCTCCCTTCTTCACAACAGTTATTTTTAATATGAGACATTTTATTTATTAGTTTTTATTGTTGTTATTGGACTATTGCACCAGCATAAACTCCCACAGGCTAGGGATCTTTCTTGTTGTATCTACCATTGATTTCCAATGCCTGTGTTGGTGCTACACCTTTTAGGAACTAAAAAAAAATGAGTTGAAGTGAAGGAGAATGAATAATTGTCTATATATTAGAAACATGTAGGATAGTATTTTTACAAGTGGTGCTGTGGAGGTCTCTTTAATGGCTCTGGCATGTGACCCTCCTCTTTAGATTCTGGTTTCAGCTAGTTAGGGCTCAATTTCTATAAATATCACCCAAAGACATCTCGGGTCTGATCCTAGTTTAGTCAGCCACCAAGTATTTGTTTCCTCAAAGGACATGAGCCCTTTACTAGCTTCATCACAACTCTAGGGACCGCAGATTTGTCTATAGAATAGCAAGACTAAAATGGCTTAGTTGTATTTTTAGGGCGAGGTGAGGAAAGATGAAAGGAAAAGTAAGGGAAGAAAGATATAAAAAGAGAACTATTTGAAATTAGGGCTAGCTCTTCAGAAAAGCTGCTGGTGGAATAATATTGGATTACCACTGTTATAGTCAGTTATCAATTGATGGTAAAAATCCTAAGAGGTTGGATTTTAGTTTTAGATAGAATATACATCTGTATTAGTCAAGTGAATGAAAATATATTTTCATAGATTAGCCTGGTTTCAAATTGGCATGGGATTTACTTCTTTTGGGAAACAATGAACAAAACGTTGCCCATTTCATATATATAGAATTTTGGCAGCCCACCTAAATTTAGCTCACCTAATATTGCAACTCCAAAATGTATACAATTTTCTGACTGTGTAATTTTTAAAGAGTTAATACTGTTTCCAAATGTGCATTGAATTTACTCCAGAAGGTAATTTACCCCGTGGAAGGATATGACTTAGTCTGGCTGAAGGTGAATCACTTTTTTTTTCTTAAATGTATTAAAACCATCTTCTAGTTTTCTGTGACTTATCATAGTCAGGGTATTAAATAAAAACTTTGTATTGTATTCCACACATATTTTGTACATTTTATAGGTACTAGTCAGGGAGAAAATATATTAGAAATGCATTAAGGTCCTAGAAAAACAATGTAAAATCCAGCAGCTGACTTGACTTGGTCTTAGGCTTTACCTGTCTAGTGGCTCGAGGTGCAATGGCCACACTTCCTTTAGGGGCTGCTTTTAGTTTCTCACATTCTAGTTCACTTTTGGCAAGTTGCCAGAGTTACTTCCTAAAGCATACATCTCCTTATATCATTGCATGCAAAACCTCCATTCCAATTGTTAGGACTGTAGGGTAATACAATCCTTAGAGGCCATTTGTGAGCTTTCCACCACAGGAGAACAAAGACCAGGAAAAACTCACTGGACACCAGGAGCTAGACCATACAAAGGATGAAAACTGTTCTGAAGGCACCTGATCGCACATCTGCATTCCATCTGTATTCCAAGCCCACAAGCTCAGCCCCCAGACCCACTGACAAGAGCTCCCCATCCGTGACTGCATACAAGGATGGGTGCTGCCATCATTGACCCAATGTCCCCTTGGCTCGTGTGCAGCCCTTCCCTTTGGCTATCCCATTCCCCATCTCTTTCCCATAAATAAACTCAATTTTCTTTAATCACCATCTGAGATGGCTATTTAGCTTACCTGAGTGTACCATTCACCATGTTCACCTTTCACGTCTTAATCTCACAATGTTTCCTGGCCTGGCTCCTTTCAGACCTAATGCCAATCACTGATTTACTATAGTCTGAAGTACATACTTGAGTGTGGCTTACAAAGACATCATGATCTAGTTCCAGTGATTTTCTCTAACTTTATCTCCAATCATTTGCTTCAGCCCTACTCCCGGAACTTCTCACATGTCCTTACCCTACCAGGCCCTTTTCAGTCTCTGTAGCCTTGCCCACACTCGACCTGTTCCTGCAGGGCCTTCTCCTCTTTCCCTGGGAAGCAGTAAGTGGTAGATCTGAGTGGAGTTCAACTTGTTTGGTTAGTTTGCTTATCTGTAAATGGAAAAAAGAATACTTGTCCCATAAAATGGGAGATAATATACATACTTATGCATCATGATTTGGTGTTTGTATGGTGAATGGAAAGACATCAGACTTGGGTGTCAGGTAAATCTGAATTCAAGTTCTGCATTAAGCACTTACAAGACTATGGGGCAAGGGGCGTGTGGGGTCAGAAGTGCATCAGGAGCTAGGGCTGAGTGATGGGGAAACGAGAGGCAGATACCGCATCCACACAGCCTTGGATCAAAGAGAGAAAGGCTCCTGGGGATGGGAGAAGGATTCAGAAGAGGAGAGGATGTGGAACTTCAATAAGACTTGTGTAGATCATTTATAATAGATTATTCTTTAAATCTTTTCAGGGGCACTGGTAAAGGTGAATACTCTTGTTCTAGATGAGTTTCTTTAAATGCAAATCCATTCTGGGCCTGGCCTGCATATGACTTCTTTCTAAGGGTTTCACTAACATCGTCACCAGAGCAGATGCCTTAGACTGTTCCTTGCCCTGCTCTATATTTCAGGCTGCTGCTGATCTCACCGAATTTTTCTTTTATCTCTAAAGGCTTGCTCTCTGTCTGCAAACACTATTTTTATCCAACGCTATTTAGCACCATACTTTCTTTGATTCCTCCACAACATACTGCCTTGTTAAGTTCCATTCTTCTTGAGCAGTACCACATTTGTTCTTCTTTCTTCACTGATCTATTTAGGCATTCATTGTAACTATACCATCGGCAGAATGTTGAGGAGCTATAATAATGATAAAATGTTTAGCTTTGAATTATCTGTTCATATTTTATTCTTTTTGTGTGTGTGTGTGTGTGTGTGTGTTAATCCTCACACAAGTCTATTTTTTCCATTGATTTTTAGAGAGAGTGGAAGGGAGGAAGGGGGGGGGGCGCAGAACACATCAATTGGTTGCCTCCTGCATGTGCCCCGGGGCTAGAAACTGCACCCCAGGTACATGCCCTTGATGGGGAATGGAACCCGAGACCCTTTGGTGCGTGGGCCAATGCTCTGACCACTTAGCAACACTGGCCAGGGTTTTGTTTACATTTTAATTTAATAATTATAGCCAGTGTCTATTCATATCTATCCATCTTAGACTGTGAACACCTAGAGAGAAGGGAATAAATCTATTTAACTTTTGTGTGCAGCCCCTCCTAAGGTAATGACCATAATGAATGATGAAAATAATATTGAGCCTGCTATATATACTTGCATAGAAAGTTTGAAAAAAGATGCCTAAGACTCAGTAGCAGTACAAAAAGATTTGTATAGATTTTTTTTGGCATTAAAATGGGTTTGATGCACAAATGATTTGCCACATTATTTCAGGTCAACACTGGGGATAAATGCTCAGCTGCTGAGAAAAGTTATCGAATTTTAACAAACATAATCTTTCTTTCCAGGGAGCATAAATTGTGCTGTCAGCTAACAGGTCAGGGTAAGGACTGCAATCAGAAGAGCAGAAATAAGCTAAATTTAACTTAGCCAAACCAGCCACCTCTCTTGATCTTAACACATAGAGGGAGGTTAAATGGAGGTTAAGAGAGCCTAACAGAAAGCTTGATTGATGACGTCTTCTTGTCTAAGTTTGAAATGTGTGAGAAAGTAGAAGCATTTATAAATCATGAAGCAGTTTTGCAGTTTCCAACAAATCAGATCCAACTAGGAAAGTGAAAATGGCAAATCTTCTGGACTATTGAAAATGAGTCAAACATTTCTAACTGGCTCTGGGAAAAACCTATTAAAATATCAAAAGGCTGAGATGAGCCAAGGAATATGAGAGAGGAGGATGAAAAGCAAGATAAGAATCAGAGGTTTTGTGAGTGAACAGAATGGCAGCCTGAATAGTGTTCTATTTCAATCTCCAGTGCCTGATGTATCTGGGAACTTAATCCATTTTTTCATTAATTTATTCTTGCAATATGGGCCCTGGATAAGAGCTTTCAAGAAAGCTTAATGGGACAGCTAATCTGATTTCTCTCAGAAGATCCAGGCACATATGTTAATACATTTTCTTCAAAATTTATTGATTCATGCCCTGGCTGGTGGGCTCAGTTGGCTAGAGCATCATTCCTTACCAAAAGGTGGTAGGTTTGATTCCTGGCCAGGACTTATAGCCAGGTTGTGGGGTTCACTCCCCAGTCGGGTGTGTGTGAAAGGTAACTAATCTATGTTTCTCTCTCACATCTCTCTCTCTCTCTCCCCCTTCCTCTCTCTAAAATCAACATTTTTTAATTAAAAATATTCATGTTTATTTGCATGCCTTAACTTATAACATTTTTTAAAAATATATATTTTTGTGTGTTTTTTAGAGAGAGAAAGGGAGGGAGAGAGAGATAGAAACATCAATGAAAAAGAAACATCCACAGTGAGCCTGCAACCTGGGCATGTGCCCTGAGAAGGAATCGAACCGGTGACCTCTTGGTGCATGGATTGATGCTCAACCACTGAACCACACAGGCCAGGCTTAACCTATAACATTTCAAACTCAAGTATGTGAAGTAATATTTATCTGTTTAAATGGCCACAGAAACGTGCAAGTTCATCGTTTCCTTACCCTGTGAGATGTTGAAACCATCTTACTCATTACTGCAAAAATTAGCCCATGGATCCAGGTACCCACACAATGGATATGTAAGTGCAATCTGTATATAGTATGTTAAACAGCTAATTAGCCTCTATGAAAGTTCTAATTCATGAGGAGGGAATATTAGGGACAAGAGGTACGTACAAATAAGAATTCTGGCTGCAAGTTTTGGGACCAGGAGAGGAGAGTTTCTCTTTGGGTGTATTTTGTCAGGACATGTGAGAGAATGGTTAAGATAAAAAAGGAGAAATTAAGTGCTGAGGAGAAAGAGAGTGCTGAGGCTCATTAGAATTGCAAATTAATACCTGGGTCACGGGAGGCCAGGAAAGGAAATTTTCCTGGGAAAAGGAAAGGAGGTTTCACTTGGCATTAAACAGTCTATATGTGGGAGAGATGAAAAGGAAGAGAAAGGATTAAAAGGAGGTTAGATGGTGGCCAGGGAGACTATACTTTTCACATCCTCACTTCATCTCAATGCCTGGAACAAAAATTCAAAGAGAGCCTCATCCCACAGGGATAAATAGGAAATCAGACTGGCATGGTACTGGATAGCTTACTACTGGTGTGGGATTTATTCGCTACCAAATCATGAACTGTTAACGCCTTTGGGTAGCTTTCCCCAATAGCAACGATGCATTATGTTGCTTCTCTAAGTGTCCTCTCGATCGCCATGAAGTTGGAAAGCATGCCACTGCTTCTCAGGAAGTTGTGTGTGTGCTGAGGTGGGGAGAAGGAGGAAAAAAGCAAGTTTAGGGGGACTCTACTCAATGTGGACAGTCTTGGCTGTGCCTCGTCTCTCTGGCACCAGCCTTGGCATAGGCAGGAAGACAGAAGACGTGGTATCTTTGTTGGGGGGTTGGGGAGGAAGGGGAGTTATGGGTGAGGTTAAGCACCTAGGTGTTTGGTGCCCCAGCTATTTTGAGAGGTATCTACGGAAGAGAAGCATCTGTCTGGACACTAGAAGCAGAGTTTCTGATCGGTTACAAATTGCTCCTGAAAAACTGGCAAAGCTCCTTCCACTGTAGCTTCACTGGACACCTGTATAGTCATGCTCAGTCTCATTTCAACCTTCAGCACATAAGGACCCTCTCATCTTAGGGAGATGGCCAGATTAATGATCTGCATGGCTGTGATGGAAAAGGCCTATATCTTTAAAGATGGTTTGGTTGTCTGGGGAATAGCATGGGAGCATGGGCTGGAGAGGGAGAGGGTAGGGAGATAGTGAAAACATCCACTGATCTTAATCTGCTCTGAGAATTTCATAAGCCCCTTTCATTAAAGTCTCTTTGGGCCTGACTGTAAGCATGGACTTGGGAAGATATAGTCAGAACCCTTCTTTCCTCTGACCATTATCTCCTTGATTATGAGAATGATTTAAAATGGTTACCTACCAGGCAGGTACCGGTATATGAAAAATGATCATACTAGTTTAGTGTGTTGGCAAAGTCTTAATTTATGAAGCTAGGATTTTGGTGGATAATAAATTTATTTTAAAATATTTTTAGTAATTGTTATTATTTTTTTGGGGGGTGGGACAGGGAAAGAGAAATAGAAACATCAAAATGAGAGTGGAACATCCATCAGCTGCCTCCTGCATGCCCCCTACCAAGGATGTGCCATGACCGGAAATCCAACCAGCACCGGTGCACTGGGTGATGCCCAACCAACTGAGCCACACTGGCCAGGGCAATACATTTATTTTTATACCCTTAGTCTAGGTCCTTCCTATTTTTAGGTGATGTTTACCCTTCTGATATTTCCTGCCCTTCTTATCCTACATATGAAATTTGGAGACTCACTTTTAAAAGTGAGTAAAGAATAACAGAACTGAAATAAAAAGGGAACACAGCTATACAACCTCAGTTTCTTCTTATGTAAAAGTGAGGGAATTGTACTCTACAAGCTTTAAGTTTCCTTTGAACTCAAAAAAAAAGTCTAATTTTATGAAACTTACAAAAGTACTTGAGAGACATAAGAGGAAACTGTCTAACTAGACAGAAATTCACTTGAGACTTAGAGTGCTGGAGGCAGAAAAAACTCTTCGTATTATTTTTGTTTAAATGAATTAGATAGGAGTCAAGAGAAAAGATTATTGGGAGACAATAGCACAACCAGATGTTTTAATCAATGAAATAGATCATACAATTATATTGCCTCTGTGTTCAAGTGGAAACTCAACCCCCTAACAAAAACAAAAAGGTATTTAAACTCTCAACTGCCTTTAAAAAAAAGGATGAATCTGCCCAGCCAGTGTGGTTCAGTGGTTGAGCACTGACCTATGAACTGGGAGGTTTGATTTTTGGTCAGGGCTCATCCTGTGTTGTGAGCTCGATCCCCAGTGGGGGTGTACAGGAGGCAACTGATCAATGATTCTCTCTTATTGATGTTTCTATCTCTCTCTCTCTCTCCCTTTCTGAAATCTATAAAAGTATATATATATTTAAAATGGGTGAATCTTACATTAAAGAATATATAATGTAAGATTCTCTGCTGTCCTTTTTTTTTGTAGTTAATCATATGGATAATATTTTGGTTCAAGTGAGCTCCTGACTAAAAGTAGACCTGAGTTTGGAGACAGGGGCTAAGCAGAGATAGCTGTGTTGTTCTTCATTATGGAATGAGAACTTCACTTCCTAGAGCGATATGGGAGGGGAAGTTGAGGGAGAATGATGGGGAGAGAGAGATGGAGAGGGGAGCTGGCACAATGACCACAGGCAGGGCTCTTTGTGGCCTAAAGCAGCTAGTGCAAGAGCCCCAAACTTCTTATCCCAAAGAATAATTTATAGGCATTTTTTTCAAAGCACTGATTACTTTTAAAAGACAAATTCATTATTTTGGAAGATTTAAGAAATATAGTGACCCTAGTTAATTTAGGTAGTATTTAAATAATTATACAATGGCCCTAGCTGGCTTGGCTCAGTGGAGATAGAGCGTCTGCCTATGCACTGAAGGGTCAGGCGCACATGCCCAGGGTGCAGGCTCGATCCCCAGTGTGCGGCAGGCAGGAGGCAGTCAATCAGTGATTCTCTCTCATTATTGACGTTTCTATCTCTCTCTCCCTCTCCCTTCCTCTCTGAAATCAATAAAAATATATTTTAAAAATTATACAATAAATCTATGTAACAAAAAATCAAATATCTACAACATTATACAATACAACTACTTAACAGGATAATACCAATTCTAACCCAAGTAGCAGGAGCCTCACTTTCAGTGGTCCTTTTTTCCACTCAACCATTATCTTTGAAGTGAGAGAGAACAAAACCTAAATTTGAAATATTCACAACTTGTCCCTGCTTATCTCCAAAGAAGGAAAAGAGCACTTGGTTTCAGTGATGGTCTCTTGTCATTCCAATCAGGGTGATGGAAGATGAGAGAGTATTGGATCGCTATATATAAGACAGGTAATACAACCACTGGGGTTGTGAAGATAATTAGAGAAGAGGATATCCAAGAGTAAGGAGAGGTAAGCTAGCACAGGAATTAAGTCCATATTTATTGGTACTTCCTACATGTACAGTTCTGTGCCATGTGCTGCAAACAAACATGCTTTCTACGCAAAATCCCGGGGTCAATACAGATTGAGTCTAGTTTTCTATGCATTCAAATTATTTACATGTGTATTCTAATTCATCGGTAATTGGTGTGCACTGAGAAATGGATATAAAGCAGATGGTACTAGCTCATAAGAGGAGGTCCATAAACACCAAACATGGATTTCTCAAACTTCCCTGGGTTGGGGAGGGCCTCACCCTAAGGGTGTAGAAACTGTTTGTGTTTGGATTTACCAATTTTGTGATCTGGGGCTGGTCAATATTTCTTTATTGTGCAATCATTAAAATGGAGAAATATCTAACTTGTCCAAAGATCAATGTGCTAGATCAGGAGAACTGTTCAGGTCCCTTTTAATTCTAAGTTATAGCTTCAGAAAGTATTAGAACTGGGTCATGTTTTCCTAGCATAGACCTTTCAAAGACACAGACTTGGATTGAAATCTTTTTTACAGCACTTACTAGGGGGTGATGCCAGGTATGCTACTTAATATTTTTATTTTCTGTTTTCTATTTTGTAAAGTGAGAATATCTCTTAGGGTTGTTACAGGTATAAAATCAGATAGTGCTTGTAAGGCATTTAGCACAGTTCATGGTCTGTGGAAAGTAATCAATAAAAGGTAGGAATAAAAACAACCACACTCCAAAAAAGAACAAAAACAAAACAAAACAAAACAAAAAAACACACACAAAAAAAACCCCACACCCATAACCACAATCATAGGGCTTGAAATCAAAATTATATACATGCTTACAGTTTTATTCAGACAAAAACTAAATCTAACTAGAATACCAAACTCTAGGCATTTAACTTTAACAAATTTATCCTAATGTGTGAAATTATGCTTGTGAAACTATTTAGTTCACAAATGTGATAACTTGTTCTCCTTTATATGAATGATGATGAGGCACAGACTTGCCAATTTTCTATTTGAAACTTAAAAATTTGACACTATGTTCATAGTAAGAACAATACAAAATTGTTAGCAACCTTTAAAAATATGAGGTGAAATAGTAGATACTTCTGGAAAGCTTATTCTTCTATGCTTTGGAGGTGGGTAAATATATCAGTATTCTACTTTTTCATGTATTAATGTTCTGTTTTTCATGTACTAGTGGACTGTTCTGGGAAAGCCTCTTCTCTCCCCCTTCTTCCTGGTTACAGAAGAGAATTGCTAGGAGACATGCCAGTTCCAGGACCCAAGACAAAGACCAGGTGGTCTTATAAGTATCCACTTGGAAACAGAAAACTAGAACCTTACCCAGTCCTTGGCCCAATGCTAAAGTGGGTTCAGCTAATATTTGAGCCCCTTTTATTTCCTGTTTCCTCACTTGTTCCTTTCGTATCCAAAGTATTCAGCAAAATGATTGCTTTTGCTGAATGATACTTTTTAATAACGAGTAAAGCAATTGCTGCTAAGGACTTGTGATATAACTCTTCCTGGGGATTGTTTTTGAACTTTGCAATATTCTAGGCTCCTACAAAGTTGCAAAAATAGTTCAGAGAGGTTCCTTAACCCTTCACCCACCTTCTTCTAATGGTAAAATCTTACACAGCCACAGTACATTTTCAAATCTGGAAATTAACATGACACAATACAGCTAACTAGGCTATAGAGGAATGTTTTAAGAATGAAAAATCCTCAAGGTTAAAAGGAAACTTTTTCTGAATCTTAATGTTGCCACTCTCGGTATGCGCTTGTCTCACTGTTTGGGAATCCTAGATTAACGTTCTGTCTTCTCTACTCTCCCCCTTCAGTGATCACTCCTTGGTCCTACTGCTTATTAGAGTAACTGGCATTCAATAACTTTTTTGGTTAAAAGGGTGACTAATAATTGCTCAAGTCTATAAAGGGCTTTCTGTTTTTAAAGCTCTTTAGTACACATTATTTCTACTGGGAATGTTCACGGTCTCAGGGGAAAAGCATGGACTTTGAAAACATTCAAATCTTGGCATTTATTAGCTTGAGTCTTCTGACACGGTACCAATGTCTTTGAGCCTGTCTTCCTCCTGTGCTTAATTATATCTATATAATCGTGTCATTTTGAAGATTCAGGGAGGTAATTGATGTAATAAAAAACTAAACATAGGAGATCTAGGAGGCAGATAGGGTAAAAGATTTTACTGCCATTTTACAAAATAAGGCTCAGAGTGGATAAGTCATTGTCAAAGATCAGCACCTTAGGTCAGCTGTCTTCCATGACAACTGTTCCTAGGCAACAGGAAAGTGGATTAAAAAACAAACAAATAAATAAACATAATTACAACATCCACCACCATGGGATAACAGAGATTTAAGACTTTTCTTATGTCACTGTTGACTTGTTTTGCTATATGTGTAAGAAATCTTCTGTTAGGTGGTGTTGGGTGATGAGATAAATTAAAAGGTGAATCATGGGTGTGGGTTGCTATTTTGTGGTTAAATGCCCCTCCATTTCACTTACTCATTGACACCAATATAGCCAGGAATCTTGCTTGCCAAACTGGGCATCAGATGTTTATGCTCTCATTTTTCATGGAAGGTGCACAGAAGGATGAGCACATGTAGCTCTCAAGTACTCACATTGCATTACAGAAACATTGCAAATCAAAAGAACTTAAATTTTAAAAGTTGGAAGGTTTTGACATCATCATCGTCATTAACTATTTTCATTTTCCCCCCCTTTGTAGCAAAAGAACAAAACCCTTTTATTTTTTCCTGGTCCAGGATCTAATCTGATACATTTAATTCTTTAATTATGTTTGTTCCTTAGTATCCTTTTTTCTATTAAAAATTAATTAAATTTATTGGCCATTACAGTGAAATATTGGTTTGCAAAACCATACAGGTTTCAAGTGTACAACTCAACAAAACATCATCTGCATACTGCATCATGCATCCATTGCCCCAAGTAAAATCTCTTCCTGCCCCCTTTCCCCCATCCTCTTTTGCTCATCTCTACTTAGACCCCAACCTCCTAATAACCATTTTCTATTTCTGGTCATCAAAATAATTTTTTATTAACAAAAGACAACATGTAAGCATAGAACCTTTTTTACTAACCTAAAATGATGGTAGCACATTAGCCAAAGTTACTTCTCAACTTGCCCTGAACATCTTTTGCATACACACTGTTGAATTTCTCATGCCTATTTTGGAAGTACTCCTTTGGCTTCTGTGATCTATTCATTTTATTGAAATGGAATAGGAGATGGCAGAATATGTTATTGTTTAATGAGGAAGTTGGTGGCATATCTCAAACACTCCAATAGTTTAAGCACTTGCATTATAATTAGAAACATTCAATTTTTGGTGGGGGTTTGCAATTTCACCCCTCTCCTCCTCTCAGTTATAAAATGGAAATGTCAGTAATCAAGATAACATATGGAGGCAGCAAGGAACTGGAATGCTTCTCCAGGATTCTGAGTAATTTTTATTTTGATGCTCTCACTTTTGACCATTATAAGTGAGATATACCAGAGGTCAGAAGGCAAGAAGGAAAGACAGGTAAAAAATCATTGTGGTGTGGCACATGGGAGAATTTGGATTAAAATTTACTCTGAGCCATTCCTCAATAGAATATCTTCATGTAAACAAACTTTTAAGAGATAGAGGAATATAAACATGCTTGGGAATTCTCAATTTGTTAGAGCTCAATCATTTCCAGCATCAAAAGGTATTAAAAGTACCCAGAAAGTTTTCTAATTCACTATGACTTTGTCATAATTTATTACCCAGGAAACAAAAACATTTGATTTCTACTTACATAATATAATTAACCTAGGCTTTAATGCAGAACGACTCTTTCCCTTGATGAAAGAAAATTATCCTGAAAAATAAACTGCAGCGCACAGAGAGACAGCAAAAACTGTCACTGTACCAAAGTCAAATGTCCACCGGGACTCCTCGTGTGCCTGTGTCTTTCAGGGCTTTGTGCTTTCCCTTATTTTTCTTTTAAGGCACAGCGAGGAGCCTTGCGAATTAAAAAAGGAGTTTTCTGGATGCATTTCCCTTTGAGGAGGCACATCTATGATATCAAATCACAAAGGACTAGGACAGGAAATGTTACAACTACACAGAAACTGGAACACACGTAAAGACTTCCCGGGATAGTTCAATGGGCATATTCCTTGAACCCAATCTCTTTAAGGACTACTCCTCTTGAAATATTACAAAATTACTTATAAAATATTGTTAATACCAGTTAGACAAATTGGTTGAAGCACAGGTTTCTATGGCATGCGAGTCTTGCCTAACTACTGACTGACAATATATTCCAGTTTTTAATAGAAATACCAGACACGTATTAAGAAGAATAATTCTGAGGTGAGATTACAATTTTGTCAGAAAAAGCATTGTCATCTTAAAAGCATAAACGTATTTAAACACACAATTGTACTTGTCATAATTTCATAAAACACTAAGGCATACGGAATTCAATCCTGAGTATACTTACAATATTTTCCAAAAATCAAGATGTAGAAGAAGACAGGACCAGATGTCATCTCTTTCTCTCTGAGCAACTGATTAAGAAAAGTGAACACAATTTAGTCTTGGTTTCTGAGTCGCATACAGCTCACGGTGGTTGTGTGCTATTTCTGTCTGCAATCTTAGCAGCTATAAAGCAATCCTCTTTCCTTTCTCTCTCATTTCCTCTCTCTCTCTCTTTCCATTCCCTCTTCTTTTCTTTTCTTCGTTTCTCTCTTTCTCTCCCCGCTGACACCCCCCCCCCCCTTACAATCTCTTCTTCCCACCCTCCTCTCTAAAAGTCTTAATATCCTTCTTACACATGCGCCCCACACACCCACACGAACACTGACAAAGCTGAGCAGCGAGGAAAAGTTTCAGACAGAACATACAGGCTCTTTCTTCTAGATGCTAAACATCTTGTTTCCATGTCCTGCAACACCTGACAAGTGTCAGAACTGATCAAAGTCACACCACAGGAAAGAAATTGAGCTGGAGATATATTACAAACAAAAGAACCCCCCCCTCCCCGCCCCGCCCCGCATGAGTTGATACTAGGAAAAGAATAGAACAAGAACAACAACAAATCAGGGAAAAATGCCTTTATGAAAGTAACAAATGGTAAAGTAAGAATTAAAGTATAACTACGTCATTCTTCTATGATCTGAGTTTAGACATTTGAGTGATAAGATATTGTTTGAATAAAGTACAAAAGGGTGGGGGTAAGGGGGAAGAGATCAACCAAAGGACTTGTATGCATGCATATAAGCCTAACCAGTGGTCACGGACAACAGGGGGTTGGGGGCATGCGTGGGGAGGGGTTTGGGATGGGAATGGGGGGATGAGGACAAATATGTGATACCTTGATCAATAAAGAAATTAAACAACAACAACAACAAATCTTAAATTTCCTTGGGTTCGTGAGTTCTACTGCAAGTGGAGACCACGACCTGTCATGGGTTGTTGGGGGAAGCCTTCCTGGGTTTGAATCACAGTCTGTTCCACAGAGGCAGCTGACCTCTGGCATTCTGGAGGGAAATCTCTCTCCAGCCAGGTAGCTGTGATCATCAGCCCAGTGCATAATGAATGCCTGGCAAAGGTCCTCGCATATAATAGGTGATTAGTAAAGGGCAGCCATTCATAGGATAATGGTTTTTTATTATTTTTATCAGCAAGTAAAAGAGCATGGGATGCAAATAGCATTTCCATGGAATGCATTTTCTTTTAACTAAGGCACATCATTCTTATTTTGAGAGATTAATGTCTCCTAACCACTCTACAAGTAGAATCTATTCAAATGACATATCCTTATATCATTGACTTCAACCTAAGCAGCCTATTGGTGGCTTAAAGGTTATATTAACATGACTTTCCACCCTCCCTTCCCCCCCCGTGGAAGTAATTAATAGCATAGATACAGAAATGATATATAGGAATCTCCACAAGTTCTTATTCATTGATCAGTAGATTTATTTCATGATGACACTGTTTTTTGTTTTTGTTTTTTTTTTGGCAGAAATGTTTATGGTTAGCAGAGTTTAAATGCTCATTTGATGTTTATAATAAGCGCTCATTAAGTGTTTCTTATTTATAATAATACTTGAAACATTTTAAGTGGTTACTTTTTATTTTAGAAATAGGGTTTCCTGGAAAGATACTTGGGACGTGTCAAGGGTAATATCTGGAGGGAGACAGTTAAGAAGCTTCTCAACAGTAAAGCCGAGGAACTTGCTTTGGGAATTGTCTGGCATAAAGTAGGCTATTGATATAGAGTTTTCAAAGTAATACTGATGCTATTTTGCTAGTTTTGAACATTTTGCCTGAGCTGATATCACAGATATATACAATTAGTGGTCCAGTAGCCAGGCAGGGCTCTTTAACAATATATACATGCAATACATTTTTACTATCAAATTATCAGTGTGAAACTTCAAAATAATTTTCCCATTTCACTAAGATTGTATTAGATTTTGCTAAAATCGAAATATTTACTTAAAGGAACAACGTTAGATTTTAATTTTTTTTAGGCTACCACTTATTTTTGGCAAATACAGTAAGCCTGGAATATTAGTTTCATATAGGTATAATGGTGGAAAACACCCAGGAGTGAATGTACAGTACCACTGCTATAAATCATAGCAGGTACATTGGTTGGACAAGAGGATTTTTTAAAAATAATTTTTATTTTTCAATTACAGTTGACATATTAGTTTTATTTTATTTATTTTAAAAAATATTTTTATTGATTTCAGAGAGGAAGGAAGAGGGAGAGAGAAATAGAAACATCCATGATGAGAGAGAATCATGGATCGGTTGCCTCTTGCAAGTCCCCCACTGGGGATCGAGCCCACAACCTGGGCATGTGCCCTTGACCGGAATCGAACCTGGGACCCTTCAGTTCACAGGCCAATGCTCTATCCACTGAGCCAAACTGGCTAGGGCTATAATATTAGTTTTAGATGTACAACATAGTGATTAAACACTTATATAACTTCTGATATACCCAGTACCCATCTGACATCAAAATTAGTTATAAGAGGATTATTTTATTGTGCGATGCTATCCTTTGCATTAAAAGGTATTTACCAGCACCTCTGGCATCTATCCACTAGGTGTCGACAGCACTCCCTACTTGTGGCAATTAAAAATATGTCTTCAGATTTTGATAAATGTCCCTTGGGGACCAAACTTGCTCCCAACTGAGAATAACTGCTAATGAAAGAATTCCCTGAACAATGTTTAAGTATTGATTTTAGCAGATAATTAAAATAGAATTCTTCTCACCTAAATTTGAGTTAAAGTGTTTTCTCATTTTCTTGTTCTGGAGTTTTAGGCGATACGTTAGTTTTTAAAACAAACAGATGGTGCATGTTCCTAGCCTTCTCTTGCTGCCCACGCTGTTCAATTACAAACTTGCTCTCTGGGCCTGATAGAATCTGTGACATCATTGCCTCTGTTTGGCTGAGCCCCTTGGGACTCCCCTTTCTTATATTGGAATCCCTTCTAAAATCTTGTTGAAGCTCTGAATAATGACAAAACCTTCTATTTGAAAATTATTTCTCAGAAAAATTTAGTGAGTCAAACCAGACAAATATTAACCTGCCTGTACTACCTAGATTCAAATTTCTAATTTTGTGTTTTTTTCCATCCCACTACCACTGAAAAATATTACTATGCTCTTCAGTATCATATTTTAAAATATGGGTGTTTGTTCATGCTTCTGAACCTATTTGCAACCATTATTTTCAGCAGTAGAAACAGCCATTTTATTAAATGGTTGGTTGTAGACCTGGGAAAATCTCAGTGAAAGAGGTTGGTAAAATCTTTGTCAGAGTCTCATAATATAGAGATATTAATAAATTAAACTAATTCATAAATTAAGAATCAGTGCAATTTAAGAACTAAAATACATGCTGTCAAACTAGTCATCCTATGGACCCATTTTTAATTGACAGCTGTCAGTCAGGCAACACTCTAGAGATACCTATCATCTCTAAGTCACACCAAAAGATGATGCTTTGTCTCAACTTAGCATTAATTAAACAATTCTGAAATGAATAAGTACAGGTATTTCAAAAGATATTTCATACAAAATCTAAACAATTTTGCCCTAGGTAGAAGTGATCAGAGTTATTATATCATTTTAGCAGAAAATGTTGAACCAAGTCCCATGGGGATTCATGTGTTGCCTTTGAGGGATATAACAGAGAGACATAACAGAATTGTGATCCTCTGCAAAATTCACTGTGTGAAATTAAGGACAGTTAATAAGTTTAATTCTCTCTCTCTCTCATCTGTCTCCATCTATCTGTTTACCTACCTATCTGTCTAATCATGTTATGCAGTAAAGCCAGTTGACTGCATTTGTTAAGTGCAAACTTTGCAGAGCTTAGTATTATTAACCTTGCTTTACTTGGTTTCCTCAAACCACTCTAATTAAAGACATTCAAGTTTCAGGCTCATTCTATCTAGATAGAGACTCCCTAGTTCAAGTCGGACACGGTAAAAGGAGTAATATAGTCAGAGACTGAGCCAGTGGATGGGATCTGGAAACTAAATTTGCTGTTTCATGTCATCAACTGTGTGCTCTCTGAGGAGCCATCTTCCTTCTTTCCCCACAACCCACTGTGCATGCTCAGTCATTATAGTTAGGCTTCAGCTCCCTCAGACATCTGGAGCGCACTTCAGCTCCCCTGTTGTGCTAGGAACCTTGCCTCTAACCCCAACCCACTTGCCTATGATTTGGCTTGCTCTTCACTCCACGGGGTCAACCCTGCAGGAGATTTAGTGCTCATAGCCCTAGCCTAATAGTCCCAGTGTTCTCCCCTTTAGGTACTATCAGACTGCTGCTGGTGCCTCTTCATGGCTCACTTGAGACTACCTGACTTATGCAAGGGACATCTCCTACATATTGGAAGGAAGAATAAATTAGAATGGTAAAGGTGGCTTTTGCCAGTCAAAGCAGTAAATGACGGAGAATTCCAGTCCTAGTTTTGCCACTGATTATATATATAACCTCTGATAAGTCACTTATATGCTTTGGTTCTCAGCTGCCTCACTTGTAAAACAAATAGTTGATCTTCCAGATGCATTATAGTGCTGTCATTTAATGCAATACTAGAGGCCCAGTGCACAAAATTCATGCACTGGTAGGGTCCCTAGTGGCTGCTGGCTACCGGCTGGCTACTCCCTCCCTTACCCTGGCCAGCCCTGCCCCCTGGTCGAACTCCCGGACAACTCCCTGTTGAAGGGATAACTTGCATATTATGCTTTTATTATATAGGATAATACTCTGTTTCAAAGTAATTTATAAATTAGTTTAGAGACAGAATGCATGAATATGAATTACTTAAAGTGTGTTTTAATGAAATCTCTCAATGAATACAAATTCATGCCATGAACAAAATGTAGTAAAGGAGATGAGAGGCCATCAAGGAGATTGGTACAGAATATTGGGTGGAGGCAAACTATGGAAGTTTTTTTTGGGGGAAAAAATCCATGTAGAGAGTGTGAAAGACAGAGAAGGTCATGGGTTGATAGAAAGTAATAGAAACAACATTGCACTTTAAAAACAAGTGAGTGCCGAAGATAAGCATGTCAAAATAGGAGGTCTGAATGAGTCCAGCCCAGGAAATATAAATAAATGTTAATGGAGAGTATCAGACATTAGGTTGATTAATCTACACCAGTGGTCGGCAAACCGCAGCTCGTGAGCCGCGGTTTGCCACTCTGTTGACTAATGAGTTTGCCGAACACTGATCTACACTAGTAAAAGAGAAACATGCAAATTAAGTTTCTGCTACGCCCACCAGCCAATCAGGAGGGAATATGCAAATTAGAAGGAGAAAGATGGCAGCTGCCCAGCTGCTCCAGGCTTGGAGTGGCTGGGTGGGGCAGGATGCCTGCTATGAGAGGGAGGGCGGGGGCAAAGGGATCTACAGGAACGGCACTCTGGCCACAGTGAAGATGAAGACTGCAGACTCTGGAGTCTGCAGCAAAGATGAAGACGGCAATCTGCAGTGAAGATGGCAGACTCTGGCCGGAGAGAAGGCCTGGGTCCCGGGTGCCAGAGGAAAACTAGTGCTGCAAGCCAAGGGAAGGAAGGCCTATTGCTTGAATCTCTACGTGCAACGGGCCTCTATTTTATATATAAGAGTAGCTATTAATTTCTGAGCAATGAGTTGATATAATCAAAAGGAAACTAATAAAAAAGACTAATTTCACCTGGCCAGTATTACTCAGTGGTTGTGCATCGACATCTGAATCAGGTGGTCACAATTCAATTCCCAGTCAGGGCACACGCCCGGGTTGCAGGCTCAGTCTCCAGTGGGTGGCATGCAGGAGGCAGTCAATCAATGATTCTCTCTCACCATTGATGTTTCTATCTCTCTCTCTCCCTTCCTCTCTGAAATCAATAAAAATATATTTAAAAAAGAGACTAGTCTCATAATCATATGCTGCAAAAGAGAAAGAGCAGAGGCTTAGGGAGACGAGGCTGTTGTGTAACAGAAGTAAGACTGCTATTATGGTCTAGTATGACTAGCAAGGCATGCAAACACAAGCCATTCCCAGGAGAAACACTGTCTTAATCATGAACACACTTTGACTTAAGAACAGGGATGTCCAAAAGAAATACAATGTAAGCCACACATGCAATTTAAAATTTTCTAGCAGCCACATTATAAAAGTAAAAAAACACACAGGTAAAATTAATTTTAATAATATATTTTACTTAACATATCCCTAAATCTAAAAATTATTAATGGAGACATTTAATCCTTTTCTTTACTGCCTTTGAAATCTGATATGTATTTTACACAGGCAGCACATCTCAGTTTGGGTGAGCCACATTTCAAGTGCACAGCAGCCACAATTTTGAACAGTGCAGCTAGAGAATGGTGCAAAAGATGTCTTTAGGATTCCACCAGGGCGCATTTTGTTATATTAAAATCAATAATAGGCTATTAAACATATAAAGTTAGTTCTTCAGTAGTTTTTAGATCTGATGATCAAACAAAAAGAACCGTTTCATAATTAAGTAGAATTTTAATTAACAACAGTGGGGACAACATAGGGTTACCAAACTTAATTTTATCAAGTAAAGAAACCGTAAGGCAGGAAAAAGGTATCCTGGCAAATTGCACACTGGCTCTTAAAGATTCTACCAGAAGGGCTGCAGATCATGTCTGCTCATATTTCATTGGACTAACTTCCAAGTGGTAAGGGAAGGGCAATCTAAACCCATGGCTGGAAGGAGAAGCGCAGAAATATTTTGATGAACAGCTCAAATGACAACTTCAATCTCCCTTCCTGATCATGTGTAGACATAATATACTAATCTCTCTTCTAAGGAAGATACTCCGGAAGTTACATCTCTTACTTATGACAACCCCCTTCTCACTTCCCAGTATTAGGACTCACTGGAATGTAAGTGGCAGAACTCCAATGCAGCTGAGGTCAAGTCTCGTCATCTCATCTCTCTCACCCTTGCTCTCTCTGTCCTTGTTTCTCCTTCTTTGCTTTATTAGTTCAGACAGACTTTCTCTATACCGTTGACATAATGGCTACTATTAACCTCAGGTTTTTATCTTTTCAGATCCATGATCCTCAAAACAAGGGAACACCTCTTACTCTAATTAAATAGTTATGCTCAGGTCTCTGATTTTAGGTTACACATTTGGCCCTGAAATAAGCATTGTACCTAGGGGAACAGGGCCTAATAATGATCTGAGACTTGATTATGTATTTGTCTTGATGATTAGAAGATCATATAGGACACATCTGTGGTCAGCAAACT
The DNA here is from genome assembly GCA_026230045.1 of Corynorhinus townsendii. Taxonomy (NCBI): domain Eukaryota; kingdom Metazoa; phylum Chordata; class Mammalia; order Chiroptera; family Vespertilionidae; genus Corynorhinus; species Corynorhinus townsendii. Next base: position 105,790,940 of record JAPDVU010000006.1, on the reverse strand, counting down.
GCAGCTCACGAGCCACATGAGGCTCTTTGGCCCCTTGAGTGTGGCTCTTCCACAAAATACCACGACCTGAGCGAGTCTATTTTGAAGAAGTGGCATTAGAAGTTTAAGTTTAAAACATTTGGCTCTCAAAAGAAATTTCAATCGTTGTACTGTTGATATTTGGCTCTGATGACTAATGAGTTTGCCGACCACTGGGATACATCATCAGAAACTGGAGCATAGGTAGGCTTGGTGGGCAGGTCCACAGTATCACAATCCAGAAGTTTACTATGCTAGTAAGTGTAAAAGGAAATAATATCAAGGCTGAAAATGCTTAGGCAATGTTTAGAATTAGTGGGTATAGGTAAGAGAAGAAGGGGGCAGAGAACAGAGGTGAGGACTGAGTAAAAGAAAGATTGGCAAAGGAAAAGACAGATGGTGAATAAATTGATCATTAACTAATATAAGTTGAATGAGAATATTGTCAGGCTTTATAAATTGGTGTATGGGAATTTGTGAAGAATCTGAAAAGTAACTACTATTATCACAATAGTCATAAATCAGCGCAAATATTAAAAAGCAGTATGTAATCATGCAGTTATCATTTTGCTATGTGAAGACAGATCAGTTTTGCCATATTACTTTCCTTCTGGTGAGATAACACTCTTCAGGCTGTGTTACTGAAACGAGAAGGTGTTGAAATAAGAAGTTCTGGTTGTGAAAACAAAAATGTGTTTCCTGTTCCTCATTTAATCCTCTGTTAGAATTACTAGAGTCCAAATCTGAGTTCCTGCGATTTCTCAATTGTGTCCCAGGTTACTACTGACTATTGCTCATGTTAGCATTTCGTGAAATAGCTATAGGGAATTCCTTAGCTATTATATCGTTCAGAGACTAATCAAACATAATTGAGTTGGAGGGTAAAAATTTAATGAAGACAGATTTAGACACCTTCTCATTCCTATCATGTTTCTTGGTTGCTATTCTCTTTTGAAATGTGAAGTTGGGTTTTCTCCACAACTTGTTAATCTGTAAGCATATCAAATAGTTGTTATATTTTAAAGGGTCAAATATCTTACCAGATCTGCTCTAGGGGATAAGAGATTTTCTGTGTGGAATGTTGCAGGATGCATGAAAGTGTTGGAACCAAGAGGAGGTAGAGAGGAGGTACTAGAGAAACTGCAGCTCAATCATGGCACAATGGCACATTAGGGAATAAAGCCCAGTGGAATCACGAAGATTTAAGTTGGAAGCACCAATAATCGAACAGGCACTTAACAAAAGCTTAGCAGACTATTGGACACGAACAATTACTAAAGAGAAAGAAAGAGTGGGTGGGTGGAGGATGAGGCTCTGGAAATGGATCCTAAATGAGCCAACCTTCTGGGCTGGACCTCTTGTCTCTGAGACTATTATCACCCAGGTGGTGGAACACCTTAGACTTAGGTTTCTGACACCTGGTGATTTCCTGGAAAAGGGAAGCCTGGAAAAATTAAAGGATTATGAAGAGTCATGTTGGAGAGATAATGAATCTGGGTACATTATGTCAAACTAGTCAATTAATAGCAAACTTTATCTACTTGTGCATTCTTGATGGTCATTATTGGATTCAACTTCTTTTCCCTCTAGGATAAGTAGAGATTAACTCCAGTGATATACTCATCTTTGTTAATTTTGTCCAAATTGACTTTATTAGTTAATTCAGATTTTGTAAGTCTTCATATCATGATAATAATTTATATCCATTTGACAGGCTGGGAAAATTGCTGTTCTTAGTGTCATTGAAATGAGTTTCTGAGAGGGTTGATAAGACCAAGCTTGATTATTTGAGAAGAATTCAATGTCTTGAAAAGCAATCTTGTCTGATGTTATCCCTGTCATCACAAAATTATCTGTATCTGCACTAGTCAGTGTGCAGCAGAGAACTGAACAGTAAACAAACACATGCTGTTAATTTTTAAAGTGCTTCAAATAAACATTAAAATATACAAGGTTTGAAAATTGTAATTAAAGTTTTAGGCACACATATTTAATACTTGGAAGTTTCAAATCTTTTTAAAAAATATTTTTATTGATTTCAGAGAGGAAGGGAGAGGGAGAGAGAGATAGAAACATCAATGATGAGCAAATCATTGATTGGCTGCCTCCTGCACATCCCCTACTGGGGATAGAGCCTACAACCCGGGCATATGCCCTCTGACTGGAATCAAACCCTAGACTCTTTAGTCCATAGGCCGACGCTCTATCCACTGAGCCAAACTAGCTAGAGCTCAAATCTTTGATGAATGAAAAATATTTTACATGATAAGATTTAGAAAACTAATATGGGCACTAGTTTATTAAAAGAACTAATCTTATATATTCTCTAAGATAGTATCTTTATTTAAACTCTAAAGTAAATTGATTTTTGATTAAATGATATTTCTTACATTATTACATAAATGATGATATAGTAATACATAGTGTGAAATTGAAACAAAAAAAATATGGCTTAGTTTTAATGAGAGGTCCAAATAATTGGTAGCAAATAACATACATATAATAATGTACGATTTTAAAAATAATAACTATATGTAATAAGAGTATGCTTTGCAACTTTTAGAAAATCTATAAACATATATAAAGACAATTTTAACTTACTTGTTTTTTTAAAGGTAATACAGTATCTTCAGTTTTGTGTTATTCTGAAATGAAAGATATGTTCTTTGGAAAATCATCTATAAGCTAAAATAAAATAAATAGCTGTGCTTCAACTTCCAAACATGAAGGAAAACATTATTACACCATATCTAAACATCATATTTTTGAGGATTTGAAAAATGGATATTTATATTATTATTCTTACTAACTTTTAAGAAATACTGTGAGGTTATGATAAGATCATTTTAGAGTTGGAAGCACGAGTGTTTTAATATTCTTTAGTAGTAATTTAAAAGTTAATTTTTGTAACAACTTTTGTTTCGTATAGGACAATCTGTAACAGTGGCTCTCATAGTGTGGGCCTGAGAACTGATTAGAAACACAGATTCTCAGGCTCCAGCTCCATCTACTGAAGCAGAAACCTGGGCATGGAGCCCCAAAATCTACTGTTTAGCAAGCCTCCCAGGTTGTGAGACCCACTCAAGTTTTAGAGCCATAGGTCTAGAATAAGTAAGATTTTTCTTGTGTCATTTGACCCCCTGTCCCCCCACCCCCAAATAATGAAGTATTTTTTGCCCCTGGGTACAGATCCTGGTTCTTTCTTTGTTTGGAGTGGGTAAAGCCAAGCTGATAAAGAATATTCAGCAGGACTGATCATTAGACAAAAACAATGAGACTTCCTCTTAAAGATAGCTTTTCACGTTGGCAGTTTGGAAAACAAATCACAGGAATAATACAAGAGGACTGCAGGAAAATATATGTTTATTTAATTTCTAGAAAAATTAATTTTTGGAAGTACTCAAAAATTATCACTGGACCATATACCAGACGCTTAAAATAAATCAATATAGTCTAAAAGAGGATCAGCCAGTGATCTAAAATAAAAGCTATTCACTTTTTTAATTGTTTATTTTGGGGAAACATGTCTTAGGAATCTGTAAAGACATTTAAGAGTGTTAAATGTTCTCTTCAATTTGTCAGATAGGGAACAATGGAGGAAATATGCATGTACACAAGAGACTGGTTTTACAGTGTGTGAATAAGAAAATCTTGTATTTTAAATGGAATATTTGAAGCCCAGTGATTTTAGAAAGTTTTGCCAGGAAGACCTAAAGCCAAGCTGCATTGTTGGAACCAAACCTGGGCCTGTTGTGTTTTTAGTTCTAAGTTAAACACCTGTTCTTAGATCACAGTGCCATTTTAGTGCAGTGAAGCAAATGTAATTGGGAAGGTCTCTTGTAGGATTTTCATAGTTAGGAATATTGAATAGTCAGGAGTAAGGGATATGGACAAATATCATCTTGCATCCTGATGAAATATTTACTGAACTAATTTTCATAAACTAATTTATTAAAAAAAATACACACTGTTCTTAAAAGAACCTCCAAGTTAATGTATGGCTTCTTCCACTGAACTGCAGAGATTGAGTTTGATTGCCTAAATAGGCTGTATTTACCAGATGAACAGATCTTAGTTTAGAAGCAAATGATATATGTAATACTTTAAACTATCAAGAATTTAAATTAAAAAAAGAAGCAAATGATATAAACATTAGTTACTGAGTGTCAAGGATAACGTTTATCCTTGTTGAGTTCTGAACTTTAAATACCTACCTATGCCATTTAAGAGAGGTTTCAGAATTTTGAAGTTACCAGAAATTGCATGACTTCAGATTCATGTTGAAACTGTCTAACTTGAAAAGGCAAGAATAAATAGACAAAGACAAAGTGAGTGTGTCACATCTGTGACTGAGGACGTGCGGCCCTGGCAGTCTGAGAGGCTCCCTTACCTTTCCAACCAGAACTTGGTTCTAAAGCGGCAATGGCTTCAAAGAAACACCAGGGACCTAGAAGCCCTAGCATATCCTTTCTTACTCCTGCTACTTCCATATACTTGCTAACCATTGACCCTGAAAATCATGACATACAAGGAACGTGAAAAAGAGGGTGACTCATATTCCTTTTCTTTTCAACTCTTCCTAATTTTCAGTAAGACTAGGTAGAGAATATTGGTAGAATGTGCTGTATCAAGAAATGAAATAAAAAAAAACACAGTTAATTTAGCTTCGAGCAATGTTTTCACTGTTTTGCTAAATATTAATGTATGAGCTACAAAATATAAATCATGTAATTTGGTGATTTTGCATATGAGTTAAACATTCGTATACCTGTGTTTGCATTTAAAACCAGCATTGTGCAATATAAAGATGAATGCCAAAATTCATGTTAATAATTTAAAATTTAATATTTTTAGCTAGAATAATATTACATAACAAATGAAAAACACTGTGGCAGGGGAGAGGGAGGAAGGGAGAGAGGGAGAGAGAGAGAGAGAGAGAGAGAGAGAGAGAGAGAGAGAGAGAGAGAGACTGTGAAAAAAAGGAAAAGCCTTTGTATTTTCATACCTTTAATAGCACCTTTCCCTGCTTTTTAAAAAAGGAGTCTTACATTTTCATTTTGTACCAAGCCTTGTAAATTATGTAACTGGCCCCATGCCTGTACCAACATTAAACTATGCACAGATGTCAAATTTTCTTTTTCTTTTCTCCTCTCTTACGTGGCTGGACATGAATGAGGACATGGAAGGCACTTTGAAAATACTGCTGTCCCCCACAGTGTCCGTTTAAGATGAATCTTTTAAAAATGCATCAGTTTATAAGCTGTTTGATTGTAGAAACTATCTTCTATATGCACTAATATATACAAATTCTCTTCCTTATTGTCAGAGTGATGTAGTATTTGCTACATCTGCATCTCAAATGTCATTTTGCATGTCTGAGAGAGGAAGTGAAATATTTGGCCTAAGGTTGGATTCTTCTTGTCGGATAGTTTATTTACAGCAAATATTAAGATGACTTAGATATTAAAACTAAGGAAACATGTCTATAATTGAATGTAATTTTCTACAATTTTGACAAATAATATATTTTATTGGAGATGAGTGTGTAGCTTCATGTTAAAGATGTTGAAATGATTGTTCATGTTGTTTAATGACCTTAATGTTATAACTCAAATTGGTTAGAAAGCAGACTTTAGTTTTCCTCCGTAAACATTTATAGCCTAAGTGCCTTAGGACATTATGTGCCACAACATTTGGCTTATAATAAACACCTTTAGAATTGTCCAATTTGGATGGCTTTTAGCAGGTTTTGACAATGGCTGTATTTATTCTTATCCTTCTTTATAATTATAGAAGATGTATATATCATACAAATAAGAATTACTTTTATTAGTGCAAAAGAAAACTGACTAATGAGTATAAATTATAGTGACTAATCCTTTTAGTTACTTTCTTATTTAGTTAACTGCTTTGTTTTTCTCCTCTTCCTTTCTATCTGTATTCTACCGTGGCACTCGACTTGTATTGTTATTTGTATTGTTAGAAAATAAAGGAAAATATATTTGCTCATGTGTTTCATTATTGAGTCAATCAAAAATGTTTGTGAACCACCTGAATTTAATCTAGTTTTAGAACAAGGGAAGGTAAACATGAAATTCAGAAAACTGCAGATGGTTTCCAATACCACTCAATCAAAGAATCACTCAATAATTGCATTACGTTTCTTATTCCAGGCACTGGAGACTCAGAGGTCTGGTCCACAGGGAACTTTCTTTTTTTGTAAATATTTTTATTGATTTCAAAGAGGAAGGGAGAGACAGAAACATCAATAATGAGAGAGAATCATTGATTGGCTGTCTCCTGCATGCCCCACACTAGGGATTCAGCTGCAAGCTGGGTGATGTGCCCTGACTGGGAATCAAACCGTGACCTCTTGGTTCAGAGGTCGATGCTCAACTACTGAGCCATGCTGGCCAGGTGGAACTTTCTTTTTAGTGATGAAGGCAAACAATACACATGTGTTGAGTAAGTGGTGAAAGAAGGCCTTGCTGAGAGTTGCCATTAGAGCCCATGTACCCTGAAATGATGGGCTGGGGTGTTCTCAGATTTAAAACCCTTCCTTCTCATGGAACCAGCCCTGCATCTCTCTACTTCGCTGACTCTCTTGCTGCCAGCTCCTTCTCAGCCTCCACCCTGGCTCTTGATTCTCTTTGTGTGTATGCACATTATATTTTTCAGGGCATGCTTCCTCGATACCAGCATTTTTCAATCTAGTCCTCTGGTTAAATACCTTTGTTAGGTAATACATTTTGAGACTCTAAAGAAAGATACAGACCTTGCTCCCAGATAAAATGAACATGCTCACAAAATCTTACATTTTGGGGGGCTTAAAAGAACCTGCCAAAGACTACTCATGGAATTTATAGGGGTGCATGGACCCCAAGCTGAGGAATCCTCCTTTACCTGCTCTACGTGGCCAATTTCAACCACACCTATGCACCTATGGCGTTAGCCACACCAAGGACTCTGAAATCTGTGTCCTCGGCTTGTGTCCTCTGTGTAACTGCCTGCCTTCCGGACATTGCCACTGCATGTCCCAAAGTCACCTTGATTCAGTATGTTCAACAGGGAAGTAACACCCCCCCTCCCCATTCACCACCATTTCTTCTGTACTTTTCCACCCTTTGCCTCCTCCTACATGCTCTGTCCTTGTGAACGGCACCACCATTCACTAGCACCCTTTCCTTTTCTAAAGAGCTGACACATTTATCATTTTTCCTCTTTCCCAATGCCACATCTGCTCTATAATACTACTCCCATTGCCTTTATTTATGCTTTTTCATTTGTTTATTGGATATTTTCAGAGTGGAGTGGCATAGAAATCTTGATGTATGTGGCAAATGCTTGGAAAAGCCATTAAGAAAAATGGGTGACTTTGCTGATTTTGGACTGCTGAGTAGCACTAGAGGTCCAGTCAGTTCTCATTAAGAAGAAATTTCCTCCCTTTCCTGGCTTAAATCCCTTATGAAAATGCAAGGGTTAAAACATTACTAATGAATATCATTTTTTGCCTAACCTGAAGACAGTTATTAATTTTCTCATTGCTTTTTCATTGGCATTTAAGCAGGTTCACATCCTTTAATTTCCACATATTTTCATCCGTATTTCTATTTTTGAATCCCTTTAATATTTTCTTCATACATATTAATGTTTAATTCAGAACTGGATGTTGGACCCTGGTCAACTCAACAATTATATATTCTTTGTCCATAAATAATTGGCTATCTTATGGTAGAAGGTGGTAAAGGAATGCTGATTAGGTTTACACATAATAGAATTAGGCAAAGCAATTTAAGGCCATACAATACAGGATGTAATAAAAATGGTAAAAAATAAATATGATGAAGCATCAACATGTCTGGCATTGGGATGGGTAGAGACCAACCATGAACTATTGAGTAAGAGTTCAGTATTTGTAGATCAGTGGTTTTTGGCTTCAGGGAAGTCTTAATGTGAAATGATTGTGGCAGTTTGAAGAATGGCTGTGTGAGAAGACCCCTTTCCTGAGCCTCTACCTGTGTTCTTATCCTCAGCTGTGTGCCGAAAAGGAGCTGAGCTCTGATTTCCCCGACATGGAATGAAATCTGGCCTTCTCCTCTCACTTCCACATGAAGCAGTTCTGGTCTCATTTGTTTTTCATATTTGTTTTCTCTGTAAGATTACATTTGAATACAGAGTTCCAGAAAAGAAAAAGAAGGAAAATAATTGTTATGGATAACGAATAAAATTACTCTACATAAATTATTCCTTTTGATTGTTTGGATTTTCCATCAAAAGTCAGAATGTTAAAAGGTTTACAAGATTTTACTGTTTGGGTCTCTAGTGAAAAATTTCTTTCATTTTTCCTAGTTGTAATTATGTAGAATTATAGACCTTAGCCATGAAAGAAACCCCAAGGCAATGTCTGGGCTACCTTTCTTTTTTAAAAATATATTTTATTGATTTTTTACAGAGAGGAGGGGAGAAGGATAGAGAGTTAGAAACATCGATGAGAGAGAAACATCAATCAGCAGCCTCTTGCACACTCCCTACTGGGGATGTGCCCATAACCAAGGTACATGCCCTTGACTGGAATTGAACCTGTGACCCTTCAGTCCGCAGGCTGACACTCTATCCACTGAGCCAAACCAGTTCGGGCTGGGCCACCTTTCTGACTTTGGTGGGCAAGTTGTAATTATTTATATGTATAGGTATCATATTCAACGCTCAAAAAAGTGACTTGTCCAAGATGTGTTATGACAATGAATACCAATAAAAATTAGATCTTCATGTAAATTTTTATTGATTTTGCATTAAATATATTTGAGTGTCCACATCTTGAACACTTTGCTTATTAGTATCCAGCAAAATATAAACAAATCAGTGGATTAAATTTCCAAACTTTCAACATGGGGGTAATATATTTCTAATTGCTAGCTGTCATCAATTTTTTCTTTCTTTCTTTTTAAAAAGTCTTTATAGTTGAAAGTATTATATATGTCCCCCGTTCCCCCCATTGACTTCTTTTGGCTCACCTCCTACCCCAGGGAATTTTTTATTTCTTTAATGAATACTTTTCTTTTCTCTTTTTGGTAATAGAAACTGGCTCCCTTGCAGCCACCCAAAAGAAAGCCTATATACTCTCTTACTTCAGGGAGATTTTGGAAGGCAATATTGCATTTATGTATTTATGTACTTATTATTTTAGTGTCACTTGCTGCTCATAGTACCTCCTGATTAATTCTATATTTGCCCTTATGTTGCTGTCACTTACCATTCTCTCAGTTACTTCCTGTCCTTCATAAAAGACTAATCAACTAGCTAATTGTCTTACTCCCTACCCTAAACAGCATTATCCAAATCCACATGAACAATCCATACCCTATTCTAGAAGCTTCTTGACTTTTTCACCTCCATTTACCTTCTTTTCTACTTCATTTTATCAGGCCTTCTGTGGATATATTAGAAACATCACCAAGAACTGTTCCACCTCTGACTAAAAACAAACATCCCTGTTTGTACCAATCCACCAATCCTTCTAAATATCTATAGACATAGTCCCAATCTATACTCGTCAACCTTACAGGAAATTTGTGTCTGAGACAGCTAGCTATGTACCAAATATTCATGTTCTTCTTCATTAATACAGAGTTTTTTCTAGGAAGTGGCTGCCCAACCAAGTTACCGTATTATATTTCTTAGCTTATCTTGCATTTAGGTGAGGTCACTAATTCTTGCCAAGAATCTGAGTGTAAGAAATGTGTGGTAATCCCAAGTCTAGGTGGTTAAGAAGAAAATATATTCTCTCCAGTTTGCTGGCTGAATATTGTGCCCAGTGGTGACCTTGGAAAGCATATGTTTGAAGTTATTAGGCTGTTTACCAATGCCCCTGAATGTTGGAGCAGAACCCCTCATCTCTCCTAAACGGGAATACCCAAATAAGTAAGTTATTGTAGTAAGCCACTGGGATATTGGTATTTGTTACAGCAGCTGGTATTGCTCTGATTATTATTAAACTAAATATCTATATCCTTGATATTCCCCTGCTAACGCTCTTGACTTTTTCCTCTATTCAATTTAGATTCCTTGGTTAACACTTTCTGGATAATCTTTAACCAGGTGAACCTTTGTCCTAATCTCCCTCCTGCTGGGAAAAACCACAAACTTGGATGAGTCTTACTATGAGCCATTTTGTTTATGTCTCTGTTATTCTGTGCCTCAAGAGAATATTGCATAACCATGTAGTGTTGGACCATTACAAATTCATGGTTTCCAACCACACGTGGATACTCAGTGTATCCCAGTTATTTTTTCCCCCAAGTTAATGTGATCTCAAATTCTCCTTAGTGGTTATTTTAAACATCCATCCTCAACCCATTCTTCAGCCCACTGCAGTTTTTATTCACCTGCATAACCCCCTAAACTCTTGAGCAGCATTGACTGTGCTGACCCCTTCCCTCTTTCTTGTTGCACCTTGCCCTTATATTCTGTGACAGCCTTGACCCTCATCTCTCTGTTTTTCTAGATTCTTATTTAAAGTCCCTTTGAAAATTTCTCTTTTTCCACTTATTCCCTGAAGGTTGGTGTTCCCAAAGGTTCGATACAAGGCTCTTTTTTATTTGATATAATCCTCATCTCTTCCATGGCTAAAAGCTTGTTCCACATGCAGATGACTCCCAAAATTATATCTTCAAGTCCTGTCTTTCTCTTAACTTCAGAGACTTATTTCCAACAGCCAGTTAAATATGTGCATTTCTATACTCACAACACTTAAAAGTCTTCATGTCCTGAAATAAGAACATCATTCCTGGGCCATCCTTACTCTTCTGTAAAACATTGGAAATGGCACCATTGCACGCCTACTACCTATGCTGGAAATTGGTGATTTGATTCCTCTTTCCTTTTTCCAAGTTGTCAGTTTTATGTCCTAACAATATATTTAGTCTATCAACTTCTCTTTACTTCACTGCCCTGTCTTTATTGAATGTAACTTCATCCATTGTGTGGATTATTGTGACAGCCTCCAAGTTGTTCCCTGCCTTCAGCCTTGACTCCTTCAATTTATTCTTTACATTGAAACTTAAGCTGCTGTTCTTAAATATTATTTTTTTCATATCACTTTCTTGCTTAAAAGTCTTTGAAGAGTTATGATTCTAAATAGTCAAAGAAATCTTGAAAAAGAACAAAGCTAGTGTCACCATGCTTCCTGATTTTAAATTATGTTACAAAGCGACAGTAATTAAAACAGTAGATATTGGCACTGAAGATCAATGGAACAGAATAGAGAGCCCAAATAAGCCCATGGGTATGTGATCAATTAACTTATGACAAAAGAACCAAGAATGTGCAATGGAGAAAGGACAGTCTCTTTAATAAGTGATATTGAGAAAATCGGACAGCCACATGCAACAGAATGAAACTGGACCACCATCTTACACCATACACAAAATGAGTTTTCAAAATAAATTAAAGACTTGAACTTAAGACCCGAAACCATAAAACTTCTAGATGCAAAAATAAAAAGTAAACTCCTTGACATTGGTCTTGGTAATATTTTTCTTTATTTGACAACAAAAATAAAAGCAACGGTGGGAATCCAAGATGGTGGCGTAGGTAAACACCTAAACTGCTGCCTTGCACAACAATTTCAAAACTTACAACTAAAAGACAAAACGTCTATCACCCAGAACCACGGGAAAGCTGGCTGAGTGGAAGTTCTACAACTAGAAGGAAAGAGAAAAGAGCATTGAGACGTGCACAAGTGCTGAAAAGCTGAGGTACGGAGGCACGGGATCCGGGCTGGCGGCAGGCGTTGCTTTTTTCAACCCAAAGGGAGACAAGCCCCCGATTACTCTGAAATACAGTTTCTGGGGAGAAACGGGGGACCCAAACTCCTACGGGGAGAAGCTGGATTGTCTAACACCGGGTCGGAAAGTGAGGGGGGCCTGCTTGCAGAACTGCGCACAAGAATAATTGTTTACTGCGCTGGGGCATGGGACGCAGTTGGAGACACAGAGCCGGCTAACTAGCAGCCATCGCTGTTTGCCACGGCCTAGCCTAGTGACGCCCTGAGACCCGGCCCCACACAACCTACAAACCCACCCAAGCTCCAAGCAGCAGCGTTAGCATAAGAAAGGCCTGCCCTATCGCAGGTTAACCAAGCAAACTTGCAGCCTGGGTCAGACAGCTTCAAAACCTCCAAACCCCAAGCAAAGAGGAGAAAACTGTAGCTCTCGCTGTAGCTCCTGCTGGGTGGACTCAGACAATAGCTGACCTGCACCCCATTGGAGATCCAGAAGCCAGTATACCTAGTGGTCAGTGTGAGACACCAGATTTCAACTCCTCACATCCATAAGTGACACATTCAAGGGGCAGACTCAGAGAGCACCAAAGCCCCACTGAAACAAGTCCTGCACCATAAGCGTGTCTCCAGCACAGCAGTTCTTATAGACACAGCGAGTCCTCACAGCCGATTGGCCTGGAGGTCAATTCCTCCCAGCGTACCAACAGCAATTAAGGCTTAACTACACCAAGACTTTGCACTCAGCCCACAAAGGGGTGTACCAAGAGCGTCCACATCAGGTGATTGGGGAGGCTGAGCTACTGTCCCCTATAGGTCACCTACCACACAAAGCCACTCCATCAACACAGGGAAGCAGCCAAAATGTGGAAACAAAGAAACATGTCACAAATGAAAGAAATGGAGGAAAGCAAACTACTGGACGACATAGAGTTCAGAACCACATTTACAAGGTTACTCAAGAATCTTCTAAAAACCACCGAGAAACTTGATGACACTTCTGAGGAGCTTAGCGAGACCTTCAAGGACCTTAATGAGAATGCCAAAAAAATGGAAAAGGACCAGTCAGAAATGAAGCATACACTGTCTAAAATAAAGAATATACAGAAACTCAACTGTAGATCAACGTACCCCAAGAATCAAACCAAAGATCTGAAATATGAGGAAACAAAAAATACCCAACCAGAAAAACAAAAAGAAAAAAGAATCCAAAAATATGAAGATATGTAAGGAGCCTCTGGGACAACTTCAAGCGTACCAACATCCGAATTTTTGGGGTGCCAGAAGAAGAGAGAGAGCAAAATATTGAAAACCTATTAGAAGAAATAATGACAGAAAACGTTCCCTACCTGGTGAAAGAAATAGACTTACAAGTTCAGGAAGTGCACAGAACCCCAAACAAAAGCAATCCAAAGAGGACCACACCAAGACACATCATAATTAAAATGCCAAGGGCAAAAGACAAAGAGAGAATCTTGAAAGCAGCAAGAGAAAAAAGGTTAGTTACCTACAAGGGAGTACCCATACGACTGTCAGCTGATTTCTCAGCAGAAACTATGCAGGCCAGAAGGGAGTGGCAAGAAATATTCAAAGTGATGAACAGCAAGAACCTACAACCAAGATTACTCTACCCAGCAAAGCTATCATTCAGAGTTGAAGGTCAGATAAAGAGCTTCACAGACAAGAAAAAGCTAAAGGAGTTCATCGCCACCAAACCAGGATTACATGAAATGCTGAAGGGTATTCTTTAAGAAGAGGAAGAAGAAGAAAAAGGTAAAGATAAAAATTATGAACAACAAAATGACATCAAATACATACCTACCAACAAGTGAATCTAAAAATCAAGTAAATAAAAAATTCTGAAGAACAGAATGGACTCGTGAATATAATAGAATCAGGGATATAGAAAGGGAGTGGACTGACAATTCTCAGGGGGAAGCGGGTGTGAGTGGTGCGGGAAGAGATTGGACAAAAATCTTACTCCTAGGGATGAAGACAGTGGCGGGGGGTAAGGGCATGGGGTAGGGTAGGGTGGGGAATCAGGTGGAGGGGAGCTATAGGGGGAAAACAAAAAGAGGAACACCTGTAATCTGAACAATAAAGATTTATTTAAAAAAAAATAAAAGCAACAGAAGCAAAAGTAAACACGTGGGATTATATCAAACTAAAGAACATTTGCACAACAATGGAAACCATCAACCACATAAAAAGGCAACCTATGGAATGGTAGAAAATATTAGCAAATTATATATCTAATAAGGTGTTAATATACAAACGATCCAACTCAAAAATGGGCAAAAGATCTGAATAGACATTTTTTTCCCAAAGAAGACATACCCATAGCCAACAGCTACCTAAAAAGGTGCTCAACCTCATTAATTATCAGAGAAAAGCAAATCAAAGCCACTAGGAGATATTTTATACCTGTTAGAATGGCTATCAAGAAGACAAAAGATAAGTGTTGGCAAGGATGTGGAGAAAAGGAAGCCCCTGTGTACTGCAGTTGGGAACGTAAATTGGTGCATCCACCATGGAAAAGAGTATGGAGGTTCTTTAAAAAATTAGAAATATACCACCACATGATCCATAATTCTGGGTGTTTATCTGAAGAAAATGAAAACACTAACTTGAAAAGATATATGCACCCCAATGCCCATGGCAGCATTCTTTACAATAGCCAAGATATGGAAGCAACATAAGTGTCCATTAATGAGTGAATGGATAAATAAAATATGGTATATTTCTACAATGGAATATTATTCAGCCATTATGTTACAAAGGAAATCTTATCATTTGCACAGCATGTATAAAATTTTAGGGCATTATGCAAAATTAGATAAATCAGACAGAGAAGGACAGATACTGTATGATCTCACTTATATGTGAAATCTAAAACAAAACAAACACACACACCCAGAGCTCATAGATAAAGAGAACAGATTGGTGGTTGCCAAAGTTGGGGGTGGTGGTTGGGGGGGAGGGAGAGTGAAATTGGTCAAGGAGGTGAAAAGTTATAAAATTCCAGTTATAAAATAAACTAGTCATGGGGAAGATTTAAGTGACCTTAATTCACTTGCTCTATGCCCCACCCTTAAGGAATACTCTCTTAGTGTGCTGTCACTGCATTGGGATTCCTGGAACATGCCGCTCTCAAAAGAACTGATGATGCTCTGTGTAGGGCTGTGATTTATAATTTAAACTTTGAGTTGTATTCTGAGGTAACCACAGATTCAACAAAACTTGGGTCCACCAAGTGGGAAGCGGGCGTGGGAGGGAATAATCGTGTTTCTTTTAGTAATTTTTTATTTGGGTAGTGCTTCTCCTGTTCCACATTAAGGCCTTTTTTTTGTTGTCGTTTCTTTGACAAGACATGCAAAATGCATTAGAATTGTGAAATGTCTCCTGAAATTGCCAGTTCCCAGAGGGAACCAAATAGACTTTGATGTAAAGGGCAGTGGACTCAGGGGTCTCTAGTTCAGGTGCTGCTAAAGCCTCCTCCAATCAGGTCTAGAATTCCTGTAAAGTTAACTGTAGTGAAAACAATATGGTTTCTGCTCAGGCCCAGGGATTCACTGACCCATTCTTATAAATTCAAAGCAATGTGAACAGAACTTCAACCTAAAAGCCACTTAGGTTTCATGGATCTTGCATGATCTTTCAGAATTCCAGATATGCTTGTGCCCAAATTTTTAAGTTATTGGACACTCTATAGATGCAGTGACTGTCTCAGGGTAGTTCTGTTATCAACTTTCTGGCGTGTCTTTATGTTGTTCATTTGGAAAGTCAGGGGCTAAAGAGAGGTGATGTAGCATTTCTGTTTTTGATAATTACAACTTAAACCACACAGTAATTTTTAGCTCTTAAAAGGGACTTCAGGAAGATACCCAGGATTACTGAAAAGTTTCTTTCCATTTAATGAGGTAGTCTTGTAATTCCCTAGTTTTGTATCTTTGGTTCAATGGAAATATTTCAGTGTTACGTGACCACTTGATGCAGAGTCTGCATTTCTCTATAATAAATCCCTCTGCCAAATGGGAGTTGCAAACTTGCTACTGGAAAGAGAGAAGCAAATGGATAAGACTATCCTCATGTGAGAGCATATTTCTGTGGGAGTTTAGTCTTGATAAAAGTGTCAGTGCAAGAATCAGACTCCCAGGGGGTGACAGGATCTCCTGACAGGACCTGCTACCCATTTCTAGGCAATAACATTGTTGTTATTTGAGGTGGCAGGCAGAATGCTTGTCTTCTGATGTGTTTGGGTGAGTTGCTAAGCAAGTCAAGGAGAGGTTGGGTGATTAAGCAAGAAGCAAGGGATTCTCGGTTAAACTGAAGACTTCATTTGGGAACCAAAAATCTAAACAAATCTCTTGGACCCCGAACCATATTTTCCCTGAAAAGCATGCCTTTTTAAAAAAAAAATTAATGAAATTTTGTTGAGGGTTATGTTATTAAGCAATGAACTGGGATGGAACTTCTTTAATGGCATACTGTACTAGAAATCTGAAGACCTGCAGGAGACTTAAAACCATCTATTGTTATAACTTTTTTAAAAATTGTGAAATTATCAAAATGCACATAAGTCAAGTTTTAATATACTGTATGATGGGTGGGTAGACTGTCCATTATACCATTTCTTTCTTTGAATTCTCAGGCATGGTTTGGCAGTACAAGAACTCTGTAACATTAACAAATTCAATAAGAATATATGGGGGAAAAAACGACATGGTGGTTTACATCTGAAGTTAGCAGAACCTGTGGATTAGGGTTGCACTTACAAGCAAGAAGACCAGACAAATTCTACTGGCATCATAAATGGTATTCCAGCTGGATGTGATTGTCTCCAGCGGGATACAGTGCACCTCCACATCTAAGGGAACAGAGTGTGAGGAGTTTCTCTTGAGTAGTGAATTTTGATTGCAGCTAGGGTTTTGAAGCAGAGAGAGAGAGAATGGGAGAAAGAAAGATGAGAAATAAAGTTTATAAAACAGTAGGTTGGAAGTAGAATTTTACAGATCTCATTACATTTAAAAAATATTTCTATCAAAATAAAACATGTAACTCAGTAATTTTCAACCGGTGTGCTGCAAGAATTTTTAAAAACATGCAATACCTGACTATTTAGTGAGGGACACTGATCTCTTTTCCCTTAGATTGTCAAATAAAAAAAAAATAACAACAGCCAACACAACAGTAGTCATCCGGTGGGAATGAATCAAAATCATACCTTTTTTGTCATATCGGCAAAAAATATAGTATATTTTTGGCATGCCGCAGAATTTTCATAGTTTATGTGTGCCATGAGACGAAAAAGATTGAAAATCGCTTATGTACCTGATTGAGTTGATAATCAGAGCAGTTAAGGATTTATAATGAAAAGCTCTTAGTCACACCTCTGCGTTCTCTATTTCCTCCACCCCAGAGGAAGCTGCTTTGAAACTGTTTATTCTTGCAGTTTCAGCTTATTGCATATAGTATACATGTCATTATTACTTGATTTATTAATTTTAGACATTATTTATGAACTTTCTGCTATAATAGACAAAATTTAGTTACTTATATAATTTACTCATTTTTTTAGCTCATGCCAATATAGTTATTATTCTACATTTGTTCCTCATGATACACGTAAATAATATACCTATTTTTAATTCTTGCTCATACTATAAGGAATAAATTTTGATTTCCCACATTGTAATATAACTTTCCTTCACCTTTTCTTTCTTCCTTTCACCAAATTTCTGGTATTTCACTTTCATTTAAAATTTTTAAGGTTCATAAGATATATATTCTATTTAGTAATCATAATTAATTATTGCAGGTTTTATTTAGTGATTGATTAGAAATCTGAAAATTAGCAAATACTGTTTATGTTGTTATAGATATGTAACTGCTTATGCTCTGGCTAACTGTATGCTATGATTATATTTCCTTCCTTTGGCATCTTTTTGTTGTTTTTCCTGAAGATATTACTAAAGTTTCTAATTTATTACATTGACTGCTTTTATTGTATTCCCAAGTTCCTAGTAACTTCTTAAGAATATTATCAAGTCTACAAATATTTTGCACAGATAGTTTTTCCTGGAGCCTTGTATCTTCCTGCTAAAAGGTTTATAGTGACTTTACACCTATTTTATTTTTTATAACAATTTGAAGAAGTCTGGTAAAGAGCAAAGATACATTTTTATGGTTACTTCTCCATTTTAACCTTTGTTACTCCTTGACATGTACTGAAGCAGAAAGATGCTTGCTAGAACCTAATTCTAACCTACTTTCTTTTTGGATTGTTCAGTCTCCTCCAACTTTATATGTATGAAACAGAACTCACTTTCTACCCTATCCCTATTCCAGCCTGCACCTCTTTAAAATTAAAGTGTTCCTGAATAGGTTAAATTGCCCTCACTCTCCAGGTGCTTTATTTACTTATTTTTAGAGTTTTGGGGAAATGTTGTCATATTTTGGTTTCAATTACCATTCATTTGTGGGTAAGTCCTAAATCAGTATCTACTGCTGAGATATCTCTTTTGAGATCCTCTCTTGCCTAGTAGATATGTTCTATGGCAGACTCATAGACATCTCACGTTAGCATGGACAGAACCACATCACCATCTTTCCTCCTGAATCTGCTCATCCTCATGTGGTCCCAGCCTCACTGAGCGGAAAAACTGTCAATTTGCTCAAGCCAGGGATTTAGGAGTCACTCTTGACTCCTTTCATTTCTTCATGCTCTCACATCTCAACAATCATTAATTGCTGTCAAATTGATCTCATAAATATTTCTCAAATTCATTCTATTTCTTTTAATTTAAATTCTTTGTTGTTTAAATTATTACTTATGTCTCATTTCCCCCCATTTACCTCTCCCTGGCCATTCCCACTCCCCAGCACATGCCCTCACCCCCGTAGTGCCTGTGTCCATGGGTTATGCTTATATGCATGTGTCCTTTGGTTGATCTCTTACCCACCCCTACCCTACCCAAACCCTTCCCCTTCCCTGCCTTCCCTCTGAGGTTTGACAGTCTGTTCGATGCTTCTATGACACTTGGTTCTATTTTTCTTCATCAGTTTATGTTGTTCATTATTCATTGTATTTCTTAATCCCTACTGCCACCATTTTAGCTGAGCCCATCATTCTGAATTATTCTAACAGTTTCCCAACCAGTCTCTTTGACTCTCTTTACTTCTTCCTGGAACACACTTCCCTCTCCATTTGCTCTGACTAGACCCTCCTTATCTTTTAGGCAGTTTTCCTTTAGGAAGGTAGGAAAGAATGCTATACATGAGGTTAGATTCTCTTGCTAACAGTATTTCCACATGACCTCAAGTTTCTCCTACCTATAACAGTATCTCACTTTGTAGTATAATCTCCCTTTGTTAACCTTTTCTGTTGAATAATTAAAATTGTGTCTATCTTACACAATATTATGTTTCTGGTGCTTAGCACAATGTCTGGAGCATAGCAGAGGCTTAATACTTATTTTTTAAATGTTGAACAAATGAATGAATGAATGTTGTGTTTATTCCTTTGGAAGCTCTTTTCTAATTTTGATCTTCTTAGTGTCTAAATTTCAAATTAGGTTAATCATGTCCCAAGAGACAGCTCTTGGCTGAAAATACATGTCTCATTCAGTTATTAAACACCCATTATCTTGAATTTCACTCATGAATGGAATTTTTTCTTTCATTGCCTGCAAAAGCATTTCTCACTTTCAAGTTTATTTTATTTTCTACTTATCAGAGTAATGAATATGTATCATTTGCTATTCTCCTAGGCTTCCAAGTTTTTCAGTACTCTTTTGTAATAATTAAGTCCTTTTTTAAAATTCATGAAAATAAGCTTTCAATTAGAAATATAGTAAAGAGTTTTATCTACAAAGGCAAAATACAATTGAATAGAGATAAAAACATTAGAATTATACCTGATAATTAGGATATATACTATAGTAAACCTTTAAGTCTTTGACTTGTTATCTTAGGCATATTCTAAATACCCACCATTTAAATTCTAAAATCAGAAAGTGCCTCAGCCATGAATTTAATACAGAATGACAAATATGTGATGGCATGATGACCACATCACTTAATAATACTTTACATAGGTTAGAAAAGTTATACCCTGGTACACACTGAAAAGTACTTTATTCAGAGTGAAAAATATGGGCAAACCATATTTTTTTGAGTCTCCTTTTACAAAATGAAATATGTGGAAACAGAAGGAGATCAGGATATGCCACCTCAAATTATGCTACTTTTGGCATAAGGGCTACTTGAGCTGAAGGCAAGTAAGAATCAACAGATGCCTGGCTGGTGTGTTTCAGTGGCTGACGACTTATGAACCAAATCATGGTTGGATTTCATGTCAGGGCACATGCTCAGATTGCGGGCTCGATCCCCGGTGTGGGGGCATGCAGGAGTCAGCCGAACAATGATTCTCTCTCATCACTGATGCTTATATCTCTCTCTTCCTCTCTGAAATCAATAAAAACATATTTTAAAAAAAGACTCAACAGATGTGGGAGGAGATATCTTTCCTTCCCTTTTCTGCCTAAAAGCAGAGCATAAGTTTCCCTTTGTGAAGGTTCCCCTTCTCCTGTTCCAGGAAGTGGAAAGCAACTCTAATCAGCAGAGGTGGAGAGCTGGCAACAAGGTCAGTCTGCATGAACTAAACCTGTCTAAATCCGTATAACCAAAGGACTTGTATGCATGCATATAAGCTTAACCAATGGACACAGACAACAGGGGGGTAAGGGCATGAGTAGGGGGATGGAGGGGTAATGGGGGAATAAGAACACACATGTAACACCTTAATCAATAAAGAAATTTAAAAAAAATCCTTACCTCCCACTAGTTACCTTATCTATTTCCTTGTCATGTTGCCACAATTTATTGTCACTCAAAGCCCTAACCTTCTTTCCTTTGTTAAAATTATATATAAATCCCTGAGTCTAAGCACTTCTTTGAGTTTCATTTATTTCTGGGAACTTGTATGCATATAAAATATTAATAAAATATATATTCCTTTTCCCCTGTTAATCTGTATTTTTTTTTCAGTTAAATCTACGGCCCCCAGGCAATAAATCTAAGAGGATAGAGGACAAAAAAAAAATAATTTTAACATTGTTTGAGAAACAAATGATGAGATAACCATCACAACTGTTTGCAAGTATCTACTTAGTGAGGCTTATTTCTGGCTAGTTTTTGGTGTACCCAGAGGGTCCCCAACATGAATTTTTCACAATGGAAATTTTAGAATCTAGGACATGGGAGGGGATATCCTTTAGATAAGGATAGAAGGACAAAGAATATCTGAGGAATTGTATGAAATTAAGAGGTGAAGAAGATGACAATTGATGGAAATTCCCTGGAATGCTCCTTGGTTTTACAATAAAATAGGAAGCAAAGGCCTCTGGTTAGATTCGGGGGAAAGAGATGTTACATGGAGTCTTTCATAATCAATGTTTATATTGTACCTAGGTATTATGGGTTAAATTGTCCCCCTCTCCTCCTACCCAAATCTATATGCTGAAGTCCTAATCCCCAATATCTCAGAATGTAACTTTGTTTGTATATAAGTTCTTTGTAGATGTAATTAGTTAAGATGAGGTCACACTGGAGAAGGGTGAGCCCCTAATCCAATATGATTGGTGTCCTTATAAAAAGGGGGAAGTTTAGACATAGACACACATAGAAAGAAGACAATATGAAGAAAACTAGGGAAAAGATGGTCAGCTATAAGCCAAAGACAGGTGTCTAGAACAGATCCTTCTTTCAGAGCCCTCATAAGGAGTCAACCCTGCTGACACCTGGATTTTGGACTTCTAGCCTTCACAACCATGAGATAATAAATTTCTGTTTTTTAAACTACTCAGTCTGTGGTACATTATCATGGTGACTCTAGCAAGCAAATATACTTGTCATGAGAGTAGGAAGTCAATAGATGGTAAATGGAATGGATAAATGAATAAATAAATGCATAAGAGGAGAGAGGTCGCTCAGGTTGAGGAGAACAAGAGAAATTTCAATTGGTTGTTAGGTTATCCTGAGGATCAAAATAGTTCTCAGAGTTCAGTTGATGATTTGGAGAAATTAGTAAATATGAAATTCATATGAAGGCAACTGGAAGTAAGGTGATAAATTAATGGCTTATAAATAATGAGTTGGAGCAAAGTAAGGATAAACCCTTTTCCTATGCCACTGAATTAAAGGGCATAGGAAACTTACTACAGAGAGGGGCTGGGAATGTGGTATAAAAAACACTCATCTTTGCTGTTCATTGATATGTTACTGAAGTACTCTAGAGATCTCAACTATTCTTTGCCCTTCTATCTTTATCTAAAGCAGTGGCTCTCAACCTTTCTAATGCCACGACCCTTTAATACAGTTCCTCATGTTGTGGTGACCCCCAACCATAAAATTATTTTTGTTGCTACTTCATAACTGTAATTTTGCTACTGTTAATGAATCATAATGTAAATATCTGTGTTTTCTGATGGTCTTAGACTTTACAGCAGTGGTTCTCAACCTGTGGGTTCAGGTTGAGAACCGCTAGCAGGGTCACCTAAGACCATCGGAAAACACAGATATTTACATTACGATTCATAAAAGTAGCAAAAAATTATAGTTATGGAGTAGCAACAAAAATAATTTTATGGTTGGGGGTCACCACAACATGAGGAACTGTATTAAAGGGTCAGGGTATTAGAAAGGTTGAGAACCACTGATCTAAAGGATGTCCCTTCCCATGTCCTAGATCTAGATTATGGGTATCAAGATATATGTGCATGCTAATACTTCCTACTTTGATAATTGATAATTTTGGTATTTTTAAAATAAGTCCTTTGGATATTTTCTTATCACCTACCTTGATAAAATTGTGAATGTTTTTAGATGTCTTTCTTCACATATTTTTAGGTACTCTGAACACACAGTGATGTGCTATGGAAACCAAGAGGAAAATACAAATACTTTCTAGGTAATAAATGTCAAAATTTAGCCATTATGTTTCAAAGATGTGTTTTATAGGCAACATCTATAAAAGTGAATAACAAGTAGCCTGCCTTGTTATTGAAAATAGCAGAATATTAAGAAATGATGCAAGGTTATAAATGTAGTTTTTATTATATTTACATTTTTGGTCTTCATAGAAAATACTTACATGATGAAGTTGGACTGATGTAAGAGCGGATGCCATGGTTATGAAGTTGCAAAAAGGATCCTTTGTTCACTGTCACAGTCTCAGGGAGGTCATTGGACTTGTAGCATGTTGCTTGTTGAGCTCTGGAGAGACACCAGGCTAGATTCTTCATGATCTGAAGGTGCTTTCCTTTACTGGGCTTGGGTCCTTCTTATTGGAAAGGCTTTCTAGTTCTCTTTTCTGTTTTTCTATTGCAATTGTTATGCTTCTAGTGTTATAGATCTAACTTAAACAAAATCTCTTGGAGTCACAGAATTGACTCTTATTAAGACAGATCATACAGAAAACATGTGTGAGTTGCCACTTTCATGGTGGACTCATTAGTCTGGGAGGTAGGTAAACTATAAGACAATTTTAGAGTTAATATCCAATTTTCTTATGTTGGTGCAGATAATTAAATGGTTTTCCTGCCTTAGACGTTATCTAAACCTATTTCTTCTTCTGTAGAACTTGGAGAGCTACTAAACTGTATCTTTTAACGTAGGATATAAGGTAAAATATGCTACACTTTGTTAGTCAGAGTTCTTAAGAGAAACAGAAAAACTAGGAGAGAGAGAGAGAGAGAGAGAGAGAGAGAGAGAGTTCGGGTCAAGTGATTTTGGAAGTTGAGAAGTCACATGACTTGCCATCTGCAAGGTGGAGACCCAGGAATGCTGGTGTAGTTCAAAGACCTGAGAGCTGGGAGGCTGATGGTATAGATTTCAATCTGTTAGAGGTCTGAGAACTAGGCATGCCAATGTTCCAAATCAGTCAGTCAGGCAGAGAGTAATTTCAAGATTCCTCTACCCTCTTCATGCCCTCAGAAAATTGGACAATGCCCACCCACACTGGGGAAAGCCATCTGCTTTACTCAGTTTGCCAATTCAAATGTTAGTCTTTTCTGGAAACACCTTCACAGACACGCCAGAAATAATGTTTAACCAGCGACCAGGCATCCCTGGGTGCAGTCAAGTTTACACATAAAATTAACCCAACCAGCCGAAACTGATTTGGCTCAGTGGATAGAGTGTCAGCCTGCGGACTTAAAGGTCCCAGGTTCGATTCCGGTCAAGGGCATGTACCAGGGTTGCAGGCACACCCCCAGTAGGGGGCGTGCAGGAGGCAGCTGATCGATGTTTCTCTCTCATCGATGTTTCTAACTCTTTATCTCTTTCCCTTCCTCTCTGTAAAAATCAATAAAAAAAATTAAATAAAATTAACCCAACCTACCCAACCTATGAGGCTGCCTTCTTTCTAGAACTTGATTTCAGTTCAATGTTGTTATTCAACCAGTCACTAAATCATGCTACACAGGTAATTTTGTATAGCTTTCCTAACTGAACAATGTCTTACTTCATAGCCTCTTGTGCTTGAGTAGATTTATGCCTACTTTTTTTTACTTTATCTCCCTTTTTAGTTAGGATTATAACACTTGTTTTAGTCTGTTCCATGAACTCAGCCAATAATCTCGCAGGGCAAGTTCTTTTCATCACACCCCACCAAATTGCTAGACACACAGCAGACATTGCAGAAATATAGGATTTGCGTAATTAATTGCCTGAACTCAGATTTCATTCAAACAGTTTGACAACCATATTGAAGCTGCCCAGGGAGCTTACAGTTCAGGGGGTCCCTCCCAGCCTGCTTACAAATGCCTGGGGTGGTCAGGTCATTTGGAAACCAAAGCAAACCTGGGGAGAAGCAAATAAAATGCGTTTATATATCAGGTTATTATTCGTGTTTATTATTTTAGCTAAGATTTACTGAACACTTACTATATGCCAAACACCAGAGCCCAGGTCTTATGTTAAATGGTAATTCTGGGGAAAGTATGATTATCTCTATTTTTCAGATAAGGAAATGAAGGCTTAGACTATTAAGCAACTTATTCCAAGTCACAGAGCTTACATGGCCTTTGAGTGACCTGAATTTGAATCTAGATCTATCTAAATTTACAGCACAGGGTCATGACCTGGAAGATAACCTTTGCTATCAAGTTACATTTGAGAAATGATGGACTCAACCACTGTCTGAGAGCAAATATCTCAGCAGCATTGCTCAGAGGATTATCAGTAGCTGCCTCTAACAACTCAGCTTGCTCTTAACTCTGGCTCACATTCTGAGGCACATTTCCTGTAAATACTTCCAGTTTTAGGTTGACTGCCCTTGTACTATGTTCACTTCAAAGGTATGATACCAATTTGATCTGAAGAAGTGATTTTTGCCTTAACACCCCTGCTACATAAGAATAAAGGAACGGCTGAAGTTTCCCTGTGTAATTCCTGTATAACCTGACATGACTCCTGGCCCCATAAAGGATGTAAACTTTCATGACCCTGGTTATTATTCCCAGGGTGATTTTAAAGTTTATGTGTTTGTATTTGTGTGTGTGTGTGTGTGTGTGAGCTTACACATTGGGAGAACAAAGATAAAACATGATAAATCATTCTGAACCTTAAGATCTTTTCATTTTCTCTAGTAATTGCACAAGAGTCCCATGTGAAACTAATTACAGAGGGTCACATTGAGTACTGCACCCGTTAAAATGCTTTGGGTTTACATTATTCATTAAAAAAGTGTGTGTGTGTGTGTGTGTGTGTGTAGGGGGGGTTGATTTTAGTAAAAGTTATTTCCATATCTTTCTAGTTTCATGAAATGGTTCCTCTCTAAAAAATGCACATCTTGTTTTGTTTATAAAGATCTCTAGTGTATTTTGTTTTGGCCTTTCTACAACACTCAGCAAATTGGTTTTTACCCAAATGTTTCATATGTGCTGTGTTATTTGACCATCTGTTGTTTTTGACACATTGTTTTCCTCTCTAGGTTTCATTTATTTGTTATTTTTACAGTTGTCCATCAATGAGTTGCCCATTTAATAATTATAGAGATACTAGAGGCCCAGTGCATGAAATTCATGCATGGGGGAGGAGGTGTCCCTCAGCCCAGCCTGCACCCTCTCCAATCTGGGACCCCTCTAGGGCAGTCGGACATCCCTCTCACAATCCAAGACTGTTGGCTCCCAACTGCTCGCCTGCCTGCCTTCCTGATTGCCCCTAACCGCTTCTGCCTGTTAGCCTGATCACCCCCTAACCCTCCCCTGCCAGCCTGATTGATGTCTAACTGCTCCCCTGCCAGCCTGTTTGCCCCCAATTCCCCTCCCCTGCAGGCTTGATCACCCCCAACTGCCCTCCCCTGCAGGCCTGGTCCCTCCCAACTGCCCTCCCCTGCTGGCCATCTTGTGGTGGCCATCTTGTGTCCACATGGGGGCAGGATCTTTGACCACATGGGGGCAGCCATCTTGTGTGTTGGAATGGTCAATTTGCATATTACTCTTTTATTAGATAGGATAGAGGCCTGGTGCATGGGAAGGGGCCAGCTGGTTTGCCCTGAAGTGTGTCCCGGATCAGGATGGGGGTTCCCTTGGGGCGTGGGCAGCCTGGGCGAGGGGCCTGTGGTGGTTTGCAGGCCGGCTATGCCACCTGGTGACCCAAGCAGAGGCCCTGGTATCTGAGATTTATTTATCTTCTACAATTGAAACTTTGTAGCCTGGAGCAGAGCCAAGCCTCCTGCTCACTCCATGGAGGCAGCCATTTCTGTTGGGATTTATTTGTCTTCTATAATTGAAACTTTGTAGCCTTAAGCAGAGGCCAAAGCAGGCCAGGGCTGCGGAAACTTGGCTTTCTCCATCGCCAGGGGCAACCCTAGCCTCCTGCTCTGTGGCTGCCACCATTTTTGTTGGGATTAATTTATCTTCTATAATTGAAACTTTGTAGCCTTAAGAGGAAGCCTGGGCTGGCCAGGGTGTGCAGAAAGCTTGGCTCCCTCCATGGCCAGGGAAACCCAATTCTTCCTCCTGCTCTCTTCGTGGCTGCAGCCATCTTGGTTGGGTTAATTTGAATACTTGCTCCTGATTGGTTGGTGGGCGTGGCTGGTGGGCATGGCTTGTGGGTGTAGCAGAGAGATGGTTAATTTGTGTGTTACTCTTTTATTAGATAGGATTCTTGCTTGCATGTGAAGTAATGTCAATCTTTTTGTTGCCAGATATCAGCTAAATTGTCTATGATCAGGAGTTTCAGCTACATACATTTGCCCATCTTTTATATAAGTACTATTGGGTGTTACTTTTCAATAGTCTCAAAATATATCTCTGTACTAAACAAAGAGGGAAACATGAAATTACTACAGAAATTCCAGTTTGAGGCTTGTATTCTCATGAAAATAAGCAGTCCAATTACTCTACAGAACCCATTCCTAATATGTGAATTCAATAAAGTAGCAGCATGTAAAATAAGTATCCAGAAAATCAGTTGCATTTTATACAGCAATAAAGCACTATCAGAAAGGGAAACTAAGAAAACAACACCATTTACAATAGCATAAAAAACAACAACAATAACCCAGCAATACATTTAATAATGTAAAAGACCTGTACTTGGAAAATTATAAGACACTGAAGAAAGAAATTGAAGAAGATACATAGTCTTGCCAGTGTGGCTCAGTGACTGAGCAATGACACAGGAACCAAGACGTCATGGTTTGATTCCTGGTCAGGGCACATGGCAGGGTTGTGGGCTCGATCCCCAGTAGGGGGCATGCAGGAGGCAGCCGATTGTTTTTTCTCTCTCACATTGATGTTTCTATCTCTCCCTCTCCCTTCCTATCTCTCTAAAAAAATCAATTAAAAATAAATAAAGTGTAAAATCAAAAGAAGATACAAATAAGTGGAAGCATATAATAGATATTATATGCTGGGCCGGGGGACCACTTATGTTCATGGATAGGAAGAATTAATGTCACAAAAATGTCCATACTACCCAATCTATAGATTCAACACAATTCCTATCAAGACACCAATGACATATTTCACAAAACTAGAACAAATATTTGAAAATATTATATGAAACCACAAAAGAATCCAAATAGCCACAGCAATCTTGAGAAAGAACAACAAAGTTGGAGGAATCACACTACCTGCTATCAAGCTATACTACAAGGCCATAGTAATCAAAACAACATGGTACTCACATAAAAACAGACATATAGGTCAATGTTAGACTTAAAATCATAAAAATCCTAGAAGAAAAAAAGGCAGTAGAATCTCTGACATTTCTCATAGCACTATTTTTTTCTGATATATCTCCTCAGGCAAGGGAAACAAAAGAAAAAAACAGATGGGACTATATCAAACTAAAAAGTTTTTGCACAGCAAAGGAAACCATCAACAAAATGAAAAGAAACCCACTGAATGGGAAAACATATTTGCTAATGATAAAGGGTCAACACCAAAAAATTATAAAGAACTTGTAGAGAATCCAAGATGGCGGCGTAGGTGAACACCTAAACTGCTGCCTCCCACAACAATTTAAACTGCAACTAAAAGACAAAACGTCTATCACCCAGAACCACGGGAAAGCTGGCTGAGTGGAAGTTCTACAACTAGAAGGAAAGAGAAAAGAGCATTGAGACGTGCACGAGCGCTGAAAAGCTGAGGTACGGAGGCGCGTGATCCGGGCTGGCGGCGGGCGACAGGGTGCGTTGCTTTTTTCAACCGAATGGAGACAAGCCCCCGATTACTCTGAAATCCAGTCTCTGGGGAGACGCGGGGGACCCAAACTCCTACGGGGAGAAGCTGGACTGTCTGCCAGTGAGAGTGGCTTGCTTGCAGAGCTGCACGCAGGAATAATTGTTTACGGCACTGGGGCACGGGACTCCAGGACGCCTTCGGGGACACAGAGCCAGCTAACTAGCAGCCATTGCTGTTTGCCACGCCCTAACCTAGTGACGCCCTGAGACCCCGCCCCACACAACCTACAAACCCACCCAAGCTCCAAGCAGCAGCGTTAGCAGAAGAAAGCCCCTCCCTATCGCAACTTAACCTAGCAAACTTGCAGCCTGGGTCA
The DNA here is from genome assembly GCA_026230045.1 of Corynorhinus townsendii. NCBI lineage: Eukaryota > Metazoa > Chordata > Mammalia > Chiroptera > Vespertilionidae > Corynorhinus > Corynorhinus townsendii. The sequence goes on along the minus strand of JAPDVU010000006.1, from coordinate 105,762,073 downwards.
GACAGCTCCAAAACCTCCAAACCCCAAGCAAAGAGGAGAAAACTGCAGCTCTCACTGTAGCTCCTGCTGAGTGGCCTCAGACAGTAGCTGACCTGCACCCCATTGGAGATTCAGAAGCCAGTGGACCTAGTGGTCAGTGTGAGACACCAGATTTCAACTCCTCACATCCATAAGTGACACATTCAAGAGGCAGACTCAGTGAGCACCAAAGCCCCACTGAAACAAGTCCTGCCCCATAAGCGTGTCTTCAGCGCAGCAGTTCTTCCATTATAGACACAGGGAGTGCTCACAGCTAATTGGCCTGGAGGTCAATTCCTCCCAGTGTACCAACAGCAATTCAGGCTTAACTACACAAGACTTTGCACTCAGCCCACAAAGGGGTGTACCAAGAGCATCCACATCAGGTGATTGGGGAGGCTGAGCTACTGCCCTCCATAGGTCACCTACCACACAAAGCCACTCCATCAACACAGGGAAGCAGCCAAAATGCAGAAACAAAGAAACATGTCACGAATGAAAGAAACGGAGGAAAGCAAACTACTGGATGACATAGAGTTCAGAACCACATTTATAAGGTTACTCAAGAATCTTCTTAAAACCGCTGAGAAACTTGATGAGACCTTCAAGGAGCTTAATGAGAATGCCAAAAAAAATGGAAAAGGATCAGTCAGAAATGAAGCATACACTGTCTGAAATAAAGAATATACAGAAACTCAACTGTAGATCAACATACCCCAAGAATCAAACCAAAGATCTGAAATATGTGGAAACAAAAAACATCCAACCAGAAAAACAAAAAGAAAAAAGAATCCAAAAATATGAAGATAGTGTAAGGAGCCTCTGGGACAACTTCAAGCGAACCAACATCCGAATTTTTGGGGTGCCAGAAGAAGGGAGAGAGCAAAATATTGAAAACCTATTAGAAGAAATAATGACAGAAAACTTTCCCTACCTGGTGAAAGAAATAGACTTACAAGTTCAGGAAGCGCACAGAACCCCATACAAGAGGAACCCAAAGAGGACCACACCAAGACACATCATAATTAAAATGCCAAGGGCAAAAGACAAAGAGAGAATATTAAAAGCAGCAAGAGAAAAACAGTTAATTACCTACAAGGGAGTACCCATACGACTGTCAGCTGATTTCTCAACAGAAACTATGCAGGCCAGAAGGGAGTGGCAAGAAATATTCAAAGTGATGAACAGCAAGAACCTACAACCAAGATTACTCTACCCAGCAAAGCTATCATTCAGAGTCGAAGGTCAGATAAAGAGCTTCACAGACAAGAAAAAGCTAAAGGAGTTCATCACCACCAAACCAGGATTACACAAAATGCTGAAGGGTATCCTTTAAGAAGAGGAAGAAGAAGAAAAAGGTAAATATAAAAATTATGAACAACAAAATGACATAAAATACATACCTACCAACAAGTGAATCTAAAAATCAAGTGAATGAAAAATCTGAAGAACAGAATGGACTGGTGAATATAATAGAATCAGGGACATAGAAAGGGAGTGGACTGACGATTCTCAGGGGAAGCAGGTGGGAGGGGTGCGGGAAGAGATTGGACAAAAATCTTACTCCTATGGATGAAGACAGTGGTGGGGGGTAAGGGCCTGGGGTGGGGTGGGGAATCAGGTGGAGGGGAGCTATGGGGAAAAATAAAAGAGGAACACCTGTAATAATCTGAACAATAAAGATTTATTTAAAAAAAAAAGAACTTGTAAAACTCAACATCTAGAATAATAAAAATGTAATATGCTAATTAGACCAGACAGCCAAATGACCTTCTAGATGTCCTTCCAGATGACCTTCCGGACGAAGCCAGGGCTGCAAGGGCCAAGGAAGCCACTGCGGCTGTGAGGGCCACAGCTGCAAGGGCTGAGCCCCTTGCATGAATTTCATGCATCGGGCCTCTAGTCTATATATATAAAAGGCTAAGTGACCAACTGTAGTCTCTCTGACTGTCCGACTGACCAGCCAGCCAGTACATAAGACACGCACTAGCAATTTAAAAATAAACATTGACTCACGCATGCACAATGCATATAAAGCTCCCATCAAATTTCTTAATAGTATTACTCCTTCAAGAATGCCGTATCATAAATTAAAATTGGAAGTAGGTGCAATCATCATGCTACTAAGAAATCTCAATAGTAAATGGGTCTTTGTAATTGTACTAGATTTATTATCAAAATTGTGACCTAACATAATTGAAACTGAAGTATTAACAGGATCTGTAGAAGGAGACGTTGTTCTGATTCTAAGAATTGATTTGTCCCCATCTGACACTGGCCTCCCATTTAAATTAATTTGAAGACAGTTTCCCATAATGCCAGCATTTGCAATCCTATCTAATAAAGAGGGAATATGCTAATTGACCATCACTCCATCACAAAGATGGCTGCACCCACAGCTGAGGCCAAGTTCCCACAAGGAGCCTTAACAAGCAATCAGCAGGGACCTGAGGCTACTCCCTCCCCCACCCCCGTGGGGCTTGATAGGGGACCTCAGGCCCTGCCCCCCACCCGGTGGGGCTTGATAGGGGACCTCAAAGTGTGCTTCCCGTCATGGTGCTGGGCTGGGGGACCTCAGGCTGCTCCCCCGGCCCCAGCACCAGGTCAGAGACCTCAGATGCGCCCCCCACATCCAGCCGGGCTTGACAGGGGACCTCAGGCCACGCCTTCCACATGGCAGGGCTTGACAGGGGACCTCAAAGTGCACTTCCTGTCCTGGTGCTGGGCTAGAGGACCTCAGGCTGCTCCCCTGGCCCTAGTGCCAGGCCGGGAGACCTCAGACGGCACCACCCCACCCAGTGGGGCTTGACAGGGGACCTCAAGGTACACCCCCAGTGCTGGTTGGGGGAACTCAGGCTGCGCCCCCACCCAGTGGGACTTGATGGGGGACCTGAGGCTGCGCCCCCACCCAGTGGGACTTGATGGGGGACCTGAGACTGCACCCCCCCCCACCTGGTGGGGCTTGACGGGGGACCTCAGGCCATGCCCCCCACCCAGCAGGGCTTGACAGGGGAATCTCAGGCCATGTCCCCCACCTGGCGGGCCTTGATGGGGGACCTCAAGGCATGCCTTCTGCCCTGGTCTGGGCTGGGGGACCTCAGGCCATGCTCCCCCATCCTGGCACCAGACCAGGGGACCTGAGGCTATGCCCCTTGCCTAGCAGGGCTTGACAAGGGTGGGGCTGGCCAGGTCTGGATCTAGCCCAATGGGGGGGAGGTGGCCGGGTCTGGGTCTCATGCGATTTTGAGGTGCATGTGGGTGGGTGGGTACTTGACTCTGGGTCCTGTGGTGAGCCCTAGACTCTGACAGGATGAAGGTTTTCATATACATTTTACTAATTTTCTTTCATCTCTGACACTTCTATTATAGAGAAAGGGCAAATAGCAATATTAAATTATTTCCTCTAATTAATCCCCTTTTAATGTGCACAAATTTTGTGCACCGAGTCACTAGTGACTATTAACAAATCACAAGGACAAGCTCTAGACAGAGTAGGAATATTCTTACCTGAACCCATTTTCAGACATGGTCAGTTATATGTTGCTTTCTCTCGAGTTCTAAGAGCGTGTGATGTTAAAGTTGTAAATACTTCATCATAAGGGAAATTAGTCAAGCACTCTGAAAGTGCTTTTACTCATAATGTGATGTACAGAGTGATATTAGAATAAGCTTAATGAACTAATCAGTCATTGTTTTTATCAATGTTCTTATATCATGTTTTTGTTTTTATATCATGTCTTTGTTATTATATCTTGTTATTGTTTATTTATTAATCAATTTATATATTATTTTCATATACATTTTACTAATTTTCTTTCATCTCTGACACCTCTATTATAGAGAAAGGGCAAATAGTGATATTAAAATATTTCTTCTAATTAATTTCCTTTCAATGTGCAGGAATCTGTGCATTGGGCCACTACCTTACAAATAATCCAATTAAAAAATTGGCAAAGAACCTAAATAGACACTTCCCCAAACAGGCTATACAGATGGTCAATAGACATTTGAAAAGATATTCAATATCACTAATCATTATAGAAATGCAAATTAAAACCACAATAAGATAACATCTCACACCTTCAGAATGGCTATCAATAAATCAACAAATAGCGAGTGTTGGCAAGGTTGTAGAGAAAAGGGAAGCCTTGTGCACTGTTGGTAGGAATGCACATTGGTGCAGCCACTGTATAAAAGCACTATGGAGATACCTCAAAATATTAAAAATGGAACTGCCTTATGACCCAGCAATTCTTGGAATATATGTGAAGAAACCCAAAACACTAATTCAAAAGAATACATGCAACCCTATGTTCATTGCAGTGTTATTTACAATAGTCAAGCTTTGGAAGCAGCCCAAGTGTCCATTAGTAGATAAGTGGATAAAAAGCTGTGGTACATTTATACAATGGAGTACACTGTAAAAAAAAAGGAAATCTTACTTTTCGCAACAGCATGAATGGAGCTGGAGACTATTATGCTAAGTAAAATAAGCCAGTCAGAGAAAAACCAGTACCATTTTACTTTGCTTTTACTAATATGTGGAATCTAATGAACAAAATAAACTAACAAACAAATTAGAAACAAACTCACAGAGACAGAGAATAGACAGACAGTTGTCAGAGGAAAGGGGTGTTGGGGAACTGGGTGAAAAAGGTGAAGGAATTAAGCAAAAACCAAACAAACTTAGAGTCACAGACAACAGTATGATGATTACCATAGGGAAAGGGGGTGGGGAGAGGTAGAAGAGGGGAAATGGGTGAGAAATGGTGATGAAGGAGACTGGACTTGGAGTGGTGAAGACAATACAATATACAGATGATACATTATAGAATTATACAGCTGAAACCTAAATAATTTTATTAACCAATGTTACCACAATAAATTCAATTTTTTTTTAAAAAAGGAAAGAACTTCTAATCTGGGGCAGACAGAGGCAAAGGGAGAGATAAAGGGCTATCTATGGAAGCGATGTGGAACTGGAGAAAGGGGGGCCAAAGACAGGGAGACAGACAGGGGAAGACGTGTGGAAAAAAAAAGAAGAAAATAAGCAGTCCATTTTCCTTGCAAAACCCATTCCTAATCAATATTCATCACTCTTGTTGTGTCAGAAAACTCCAATTTTGATGGGGAAATTAGAGTTCCCAACCACTTGAGATTAGCAATGTGACTCATGGATGCAAAACAGACAATTTTTGGAAAGGCCAGGTGCTGGTTTATGCAACTGATGACAGACATAGCAGATGGCTCAAAAAGGCAGACTTTGGAACACCGTCTGTTGATCTTGCCATAAACATGAAAATTTTGTTCAGTCTACTGGATGTGGTAGTCTTCCTCTCCATCAGGGATGAATATTTCCATCACCAATGTCCAAGGACTAAATCTCACCGTTACTTTTGTCAATCTCAAAGAACAAAGCTATAAAAGGAGTTTTCTCTTTTTAAGAGCTATTTAAAACTCTGGTTAGGGTCTTGACCTATAATTTGTGTAAACTGATATACATACATGGAAAAAGAGGCCATTGTGTAACCTACTGGGATTCTAGGATACAGACACAATGTCAGTATTATAATACTGAACTAGAGGCCTGGTGCACGAAATTCATGCACGGGTGTGTGTGTCCCTCAGCCCAGCCTGCACCCTCTCCAATCTGGGACCCCTTGAGGGATGTCTGACTGACCATTTAGGCCCGATCCTGGTAGTCACAATCCAGGACTCCTGGTGGGATCAGGACTAAATGGGCAGTCGGACATCCCTCTCACAATCCAGGACTGCTGGCTCCCAACTGCATGTCTGCCTGCCTTCCTGATTGCCCCTTACCCTTTCTGCCTGCCAGCCTGATCACCCCCTAACCACTCCCCTGCCAGCCTGATTGATGCCTAACTGCTCCCCTGTCAGCCTGTATGCCCCTAACTGCCCTCCCCTGTAGGCCTGGTCACCCCTAACTGCCCTACCCTGCAGGCTTGATCGCCCCCAACTGCCATCCCTTGCAGGCCTGTTCCCTCCCAACTGCCCTCTCCTGCTGGCCATCTTGTGGCGGCCATCTTGTGTCCACATGGGAGCAGCCATCTTGTGTGTTGGAGTGATGGTCAATTTGCATATTACTATTTTATTAGATAGGATTAGTAAACTTAAACTTTATTTCGAACTCTCCTACTAATTGAATTGACCGGGTTACCTTAAATGAGTCACTTAATGTTTTTGTACCTCAATTCTTTCTTTTGAAAATCTAAATTAAGTTGACACACAGTATAAATAAAGAGTTTTTTCTAATTACTGGATCTTCAGGTATTTTATATATACTTATACCATTGTTGATCTATCAAATGAATTCATAAATCAATTAGGTTTTAGAAGAGTCAGATGTGGAAAGGCAAACCCTGTTTACTTCTTTGACACTGATCCATGGCAGATGAAATTTGTTATTCATTGCCTTCCCCCCCTAAAATGCCAGTATTCTTAAACAAAACAAAATTATTGTTTCTTTATTCAAGTTATTTTTTAAGAATCATTTGAATTTGCTCATTGTGTTATTTTGAACAAATCATGTATTTTTAGGCCCTCCCCCTAAATATTTTATAAGCAAATATTGTCTTTTAGATTGTGTCTGTGGTCCTCCCTTTATTTTAGAACTAGCGGCCCAGTGCACAAAATTCGTGCACGGGAGTGTGTGTCCCTCAGCCCAGCCTGCACCCTCTCCAATCTGGGATCCCTCGAGGGATGTTCGACTACCCGTTTAGGCCCTGATCCTGGTAGGATCAGGGCTAAACAGGCAGTCGGACATCCCTCTCATAATCCAGAAATGCTGGATCCCAACTGCTTGCCTGCCTGCCTTCCTGATTGCCCCTAACCACTTCTGCCTGCCAGCCTGACCACCCCTGAACTACTTCCCTGCCAGCCTGATTGATGCCTAACTGCTCCCCTGCCAGCCTGTTTGCCCCTAACTGCCCTCCCCTGCAGGCCTGGTCACCCGTAACTGTCCTCCCCTACAGGCCTGGTCACCCCTAACTGTCCTCCCCTGAAGGCCTGGTCACCCCTAACTGTCCTCCCCTGCAGGCCTGGGTCCCCCCCCAACTGCCCTTCCCTGTAGGCCCGGTCGCCTCCAACTGCCCTTCCCTGCAGGCCTGATCACCCCTAACTGCCCTCCCCTGCAGGCCTGGTCCCTCCCAACTGCCCTCCCCTGCTGGTCACCTTGCGGCAGTTATCTTGTGTCCACATCGGGGCAGTCATCTTTGACCACATGGGGGCAGCCAACTTGTGTGTTGGAATGATGGTCAATCTGCATATTACTCTTTTATTAGATAGGAGAGAGGCCGGTACATGGGTGGGGGCCAGCTGGTTTGCCCTGAAGGGTGTCCTGGATCAGGGTGGGGGTTTCCTTGGGACATGGGGCAGCTTGGGCAAGGGGCCTGTAGTGGTTTTCAGGCCGGCCATGCCCCCTGGTGACCCAAATGGAGGCCCTGGTATCTGGTATTTATTTATCTTCTATAATTGAAATTTTGTAGCCTTGAGTGGAGGTTTCGGCTGGCTAGGGTGTGCTGAAAGCTTGGCTTCCTCCATCACCAGAGGCAACCAAAGCCTCCTGTTTACTCCATGGTCACAGCCATCTTGGTTGGGTTAATTTGCATGATCACTCCTGATTGGCTGGTGGGCGTGGCTTGTGAGTGTAGAAGAATGATAGTTAATTTGCATATTACTCTTTTATTAGATACGATAATGATTAGTCTCTGAATCTCTTTCTAAAATTTAAACTAAGAGTATAATATTTCTCAAAAAAATCCCAAATAAAATTAATAATAAAACATTTTATAGAATTTGCCTCCATTTTTATCATTAAAACACTAATTTAAGTTCTTCTGCTAATTTCAGGACAAGCAAATATTAGTAGAAAAAGTACTCATTATCAAGAATGATATTCTAATTAAAACATCAATTGATTGGCTTATTTTACTCATTCTATAATGAGATGCTTGATTTTAATTATATATAACTTTAAAATAATTTATTCAATTGGTTTTATGTGAAGTTGGACTACTAATTTGATTGCTTACTGAAATCACCTGAGAGCTTAAAATTTGATGTGTAGGTCTTTCCTCCAGATATTGTGTTCCAAGTGATTTGGTTTTGGTATTAGTTGTTAAATTAATTAAAACAAGGAGGCCATTAGATTGATGTGGCTCTAAGGCCAAGAAGGCCTACATAAATAACCCAAAATCTAAGCCTGTAAATGCCACAAGTTTATGAAATTAAATCCTAAGGGCAACCAATCACAAGCAGCCAACTGGGCTTGAAGCTATAGCCTGTCAATAATTTCATGTTTGGAGGTGAGTGGGTGGGACTAGGTGCAACAATGTCGCGGCCTTGCTGCAGTGAGTCCTGCCTGGAGCAGCTGGGGGCACCTGAGGTCCCCCAGGCTATGCCAGGTCAGGCCGAGCTGGGCTCTGGTAAAGGGGCCCAGAAGCCAAGGCAACCCAGGCCGAGAAACTGCAGAACTCAGCCAAGGGAAAAGTGCCCAAGGCAGCACTGGCCAGATTCCAGAAGTCAAGGCTACATTGGAGTGACCCTGAAGTTGATGACCAGTGCAAGAAGTATCATACCTGAGCCCGTCACCCAGCAGATTGTGAGGTCCAACCGAGGCTGCAAGGCCTGTGACTGGCCTGTGGCCCAGAAGAAGAAAGCCAAGGGCACCGTGTTCACCGAGGAAGACTTGCAGAAGTTCCAGCAGGAATACTTCGGCAGCTAGGCTCCCGGGAGAGTACCGTGGGAGAGAGACTCGGTCCAGCTTCCTCCTCTGACCTCATATGCCCCTGCTGGCCCCAGGCCCCTGCCATGCACAGGGGGCCGACAAGGCTGCAGCTGAAGCCAGGGACAGGCTGAGTGGAGCTGATGAGCCGGAAGCCTGCGGGAGGATTTAAACTCCGAAGAAGGCTGAAACTGGAAGGCTTGGGAGGAGCTATTTACCTGCCCAAGAGGAATATTTCTGGGCCTCTTGGCTGTTTGCTGTCCAGAGGCCAGTTACTAGGTCCTTGGGGCCACACCTCTAGGACTAGGAGGGGGGCTGCTGGGTATGCTTCCATGATCTAATAAATGTGAGCTCAAGGCAGGGAAGGAGCGGGGAGAGGGGCATTTATTTTACCTCCACCTTTTCTGTATAAAAGACCTTCCCCTGGCTTCTGTCAGTGGAGCTCTCCTAACCACTTGTGTTTTTGCACTGCCCAATTAGAATAATATTTTGCTCAAATAAATTATTTAAATAATAATTAAAATAAAGAGATCAGCTGAAACAAAACCTTTGGATAAGGTACCCGAGGATAAAGTAAGTATAAGACAGAGAGGAAACACTGCATTTACAACACTACCTGTACCTACCATGAAGCTTCAGTATGTCAGGTTACATTTTATTCATCTCATCTAGCAGATTTGATCTTGTAAAATATAGTCTTGGATTGGCAGTGATGAAATCTTCCTAGGCCAGGGGTTATCTGACTAATCCTCTCCTGGGTACATTTTCTGTGTTATTGTAATAATGAGCAGAAATAAGCCTTTGGCCTTTTCTAATCAATCTTTTGGCAATAGTATCACTCTATTACAGGAGAATAAAAGCATTTTTTTAAAAAAAGACCCCAGTGTGATTTCTTTTTAGAAATAGTTTTTAGAATCAATTTTTCTTTTAAGTGTTAGAAAAACTTTGCTTTTTAACATATATGTTGAATGTGTACAAGGGTCTGAGAGATCTTTGTTCTAGACAGATTTTGAAAAAAATTCTGGAGAAAGCTGGATTGGCTCTTATATAAACACTAGAGGCCTGGTACATGAAATTTGTGCATGGGGGTGGGGGGGGGGCGTCCTTCAGCCCAGCTTGCACCCTCTCCAATCTGAGACCCCTAGAGGGATGTCCGACTGCCCAACTAAACAGGCAGTTGGATATCCTTCTCACAATCCAGGACTGCTGGCTCCCCACTGCTCACCTGCCTCTGCCTGATTGCCCCTAATCGCTTCTGCCTGATAGCCTGATCACCCCTAACCACTCCCCTGCCAGCCTAATTGATGCCTAACTGCTCCCCAGACTGCCCGATTGCCCCTAACTGCTCTCCCCTGCTGGCCTGGTCACCCCTAACTGCCCTCCCCTTCCAGTCTGGTCACCCCTAACTGTCCTCCCCTGTAGGCCTGGTTGCTCCCAACTGCCCTCCCATGCTGGCCTAGTCCTCCCAACTGGCCTCCCCTAAAGTCCTGGTCCCCCCCAACTGCCCTCCACTGCAGGCCTGGCCCCCCCCAACTGCCCTCCCCTGTAGGCCTGGTTGCCCCCAACTGCCCTCCCCTGCTGGCCCAGTCACCCCTAATTGCCCTGCAGGCCCGGTCACCCCTAAAAGCCCTCCCCTGCTAGCCCGGTCTCCCCCAACTGCCCTCCTCTGCCGGCCTGGTCACCCTTAACTGCCCTCCCCTGCAGGCCCAGTCACCCCTAAAAGCCCTCCCCTGCTAGCCCAGTCTCCCCCAACTGCCCTCCTCTGCCAGCCTGGTCCCCCCAACTGCCCTCCCCTGCAGGCCTGGCTCCCCCAACTGCCCTCCCCTGCAGGCCTGGTCGCCCCCAAATGCCCTCCCCTGCAGGCCTGGTCCCTCCCAACTGACCTCCCCTGCAGGCCATCTTGTGGTGGCTATCTTGTGTCCATATGGGGGCAGCCATCTTTGACCACATGGGGGTAGTCATCTTGTGTCTTGGGGTGATGGTCAACTTGCATATTTCTCTTTTATTAGATAAGATAATTATTTAGAAAATACACCAAGTTCCTTCTTAGCTAATGATTAGTCAAAACATTACATCCTTTAATAAAAACAATAGCTACTACTCTAGGAAATGAAAATAGAAAAGCTGCTGTAAGTCAGTGTTTCTAGGGTTACAAATGTCATCTGGGTGCTTTGTCCTGTGTAGTGTCCAGGGGAAGAGTGTCATCTCATCTTCTAGCCTCCCGCAGGCTAACCAAGCAAGGTACTCGTGACTGGTTCCCAATTTGGAGAAATTTGAGTTTAGTGTGAACTACAACAAAGGTTACCTCTGGAGTTGACACTGACACCTTCTGATTGCAGATTTACTCTAAGTTGATTTAGTTTTGAAGAGGCTCAGGAAGGCTCAATATGATAACCTTTCAATATTTCTTTGAGAATAAAAAAAATATTTTGCTAATTATGCAACAGTTTTAGAAATAATTCCAATATCATCAAAGACTTCCCATACTGAGTCAACTTCATGGGTAATGAAACTAATTCATGCAATAAAATGGAAAATCTTTAAATAAAACCTGAAAAAGGGAAAATAGAAAATAATGCAAGACAGGGAAGAAAGAGTGTAAGCAAACAGGTCATAGTGTTCCATATAGTTATTAAAATTGAGCAGCCAATTTTGTTTTAGGCTTCCTGGTTTACAAAGAAAATGGGGAATAAGAAAAGATAATATATGTCATTTATAGAGAGAAAACCCAAATTCTCAGGGAAATAGCCACATTATTCTCAGAAAAGAGAGACTAGTACAATTCAAATTTCATTGTCTGAGGGAGGAGAGCTTAATTGTATTCTTCATGTCCTTCATGTCAGTAAATTCCTCAAATCTTTAGAGGATGCCACTTTTGTGGAGACCTTTGGGAAGGTTGCTGGTCAATCTATCCTGGCTCAGTGAATACAAAGTGTGTTATCAAATTTTTTCATTGAGATCTCATCATCAACCAGTTCTGAATAAATGTGAGAAGTTAGAGTTATGTTAATACACCAGTTCTCAAATAATGTCACTACTATGTTACATACATCTCAATTGGAGTCATTCCTGGAATAAAATGATATCCGCATAAACCATGTGGATGCCTGTTGCTTTTAATTTATGTAGTATCTATAGATTGTTTGTGGAGAAAATTAAGAAAAGAGTTTTCATCCTTAGCAGTGCCTCAGAATCTCCTGTGGAAAAATGCATAAATATTTCCACATGTGTTCCACAGAATCGGAATATCTAGGAATAAAGGTTTAACATCAATATTTTAAAAACGTTTTGCAGGTAACTTTGATGCAAATCCTGGGTTGAAAACAATAGCAAAAGTGGTTGCTACTGTTTGCTAAAGAAAAGAGATACAGTGAGAAAGAGGTAGAGAAGGAGCAGGGAGAGGTGCTGGAGGATGATTAGGATCTTTGAACAACTACCTTAAAAGATGGGTACCAACTTTTATATTTTTTAATTGCCTCAGATATAGCTAATTCTTCATAAAAATGTCTTCATGTGCTGTTTACAAAGACCATGGTATTTAAAAATTTAATAGTAGTTATTTCTGTAAAACATTTAATTTAAAAAGACTTTTTAATATATTGAAGCTTTTGTAATAACTTGATCCAGAATAGAAGCAAGCCCTGGCCACGCACTGATCTAATATATTTTCATTTTTTACCTTCTACTTACATTCAGTTTACTGAAGAGGCCCTGACAATGTGTAATGGAGATTACATGGGGCTGAGTTAAGTCAAAATGACTTTCAGAAGTTTCCTGTTCATCATGCCTTATTTCTGTAGTACCTATGACCAAGAACAGATGATCTCTGAAACACAGGTTGTACAAAATGTTACCTCAAACAAAGACCTCTGATGGTACAGATAGATTATTGAAAAAGAAATACCATTTTCAAAATTTGACATCTAGCCTATTTCTGAAGTTAGATTTCAGTTTATGCTTGTCATAAACTTTATTAGTGCTTCTTAATCCAAGCTATGAAGCAGCAAGTGTTTTTCCTCCTCATCATATATGTACACATATCCTATCTAATAAAAGAGTAATATGCAAATTGACTGTCAGTCCAACACACAAGATGGCTGCCCCCATGTGGACACAAGATGGCCACCACAAGATGGCCAGCAGGGGAGGGCAGTTGGAGGGACCAGGCCTGCAAGGGAGGGCAGTTGGGGGCAATCAAACCTGCAGGGGAGGGCAGTTCGGGGGGACCAGGCTGGCAGAGGAGGGAAGTTGGGGGCAACCAGGCCTGCAGGGAAGGGCAATTGGGGGGGACCAGGCCTGCAGGGGAGGGCAGTTAGGGGTGACCAGGCCTGTCGGGGAGGGCAGTTAGAGGCAAACAGGCTGGCAGGGAAGCAGTTAGGCATCAATCAGGCTGGCAGGGGAGTGGTTAGGGGGTGTTTAGGCTGGCAGGCAGAAGTGGTTAGAGACCATCAGGAAGGCAGGCAGGGGAGCAGGTGGGAGCCAGCAGTCCTAGATTGTGAGAGGGATATCCAACTGCCCGTTTAGGCCAAAGGGATGTCTGACTGCCAGGGCCTAAGCTTGAAGGTGGACATCCCCTGAGGGGTCCCGGACTGCAAGAGGATGCAGGCGGGGCTGAGGGATCCTCCCCCTGAGTGCACGAATTGTCATGCACCAGGCTGCTAGGATATCTACATAAATACCTATATGCATATTTATTTAGAAAATAAACTGAAGAGAAAAATTTTTAAATATTTGTTGTAATTGTTTATGCATGAAAGGAACATTGAAATCCAAAATTTTGTAGGTATAATGGATTCTAAGAAAATAGAGCAGATCACAAACACCAAACGGGGAAAGATATAGGGTATGGAACAGAAGCCCAGGGATAGGAAAAAAGGGATGAATTAGTGATTGGTGTGGGAGGAGAGATGAGGTCAAGATGCTCTGATTGTTTTTACACTTGCATTTCTGAGCCATGTGGGAATACTGTGTGGGGTGCTTTGGTCTGTTTTAAAAGATGTGTCAGGGAGGAAAAAATGGCAGCAGAATAGACAGACATGTCCTGAGCCTTGTCCCAAAGAAGACAGAAAGAACAGCTGAGGGTCGCACAGGGAGGGTTTGTTGGTGAGTTGAGGGACAGCTATACTCCAGGAGATGGTGGGGGACTGCTGGACAGGGCTCCCCGACTGGGCAGCCCTCACTGCTGCTGGATTCCCTCCTGGTGTGACCCGCTCGGACGTGGACACCTGCCATCTTGAAGGGGAAAGTGGATGTTATCGGAAGCCTGAAAATCTACAACTGTGGCACCCACCGAACAGCTGCGAACCCCAAAGCACCAGTCTCCAATTGGCGCAAACATGTGGATTCAGAAGAGCTCTACACTCCACCATGGAAAGGTCAGATTTTGCTGGGATAAGGTGAGGTCTCTGGTCCTGCAGGACAGAGAAATGTGCACACTGCGGGAGCTGGAGGACCAGGGGAAGTCTGTGCCTAGAAAAATCCGTGGCTGTTGGGGCTGGCGTGATCCGTGAATGTGAAAGGGGGTCCTCAGAGCTGCTAACAGAAAGGAACTCTAAAAAGCAACCCATTGTGATCTGACGCAAAAGGACAGTCTAAAATTTTTACAAGTGTGCCAGCTGCTTAGACCCAAGGGGTAAAAAGACTGCACAGATTTGAGGGCAGACCCGGAGTTCACACACTTACACTGGCTCCTTTTTTTGTTTGTTTTTGTTTTTTCTTTTTCCTTTAATCCTTGCTTCTGAGTACTAAGCACAATACATAGGATCACCCAATTGGGGACACCCTAAGCGACTGCAGGGGGGAGTTGTTTTTCTGGAACCTGGGGATCAGAGTGGGGAATAACCATCAGAGAACCAGCTCTGGGGCAACCCACTCCCACAAACCGGTATTGAGTGCTACAGGAAAAGCAGGATCTAAGCATAGGCTAGAGAAGACCTATATACCCAGAGGTCAATCCAGAAACACTGCCACCCAGGTGTTGAATCACAAATCGACTCTTGTGTAAACACAAATAAAGGAATACAAGAAATTAAGACATACCACCTGCTTAAAAATCAGGACTGGCTTACAATACTGAAGAGCAGTAGAATGCAGGGAAATGCAATACTGTCCTGACTAGGAAATAGGCAAGCCAAACAGAACAGTAGAGGAAGTGAATGACCTTCACTACTGCACATTTTATCCTTATTTTTTTTATTTGTTTTTTCATCTTTTACTTAAGAAACTAATTTTTTTCTTTTTTCCTCACTTGATTTTACCTCTTTAATTATTACATTTTTATTTTCAATCAGTATTATTACTACTACTATTTTACCTTTTTATTAAAAAAAGTGTCATTTTATTTTCTCTTTATTTTAACTTAGGATTAGTGTCCTACATTCTATTTTCATCTTCCCTTTAGCATCATTTTACTCTACTCAACCTTACTTTTATGCCACCACTCTCTTCCTAACTTTTGCCCTTTTGTTGTCCTGTTTCTCTTACCTTTTCCTGCTTTAGATTTTCCCTATTCTTTCTTTTTAACCCCTCCTAAAACTTCACCCCACTTATATATCTAATTTCCAATCCCCTACTCCAAGTCCATACACACCCCTCTCTTCTCTGTCTTCACTTTCCAAAAATAGTTTTTCTCTCTGTCCTTTTGTTGTTGTTTGCTTGATTGTTGATTATATTGATTTTTATGCTTGTTTGTGAGATTGTTTTGCTTATTCTTTTTTTGTTTGTTTTGTTTGCTTTTGCTTCTGTTTTCCCTTGCCTTGATTGATATTAGTTGTTGTTTGTAGTTTGTATTCATCTCCAGGTACTTGTTGCTGGCATTTGCTGGGATTAGTGGTTGTTTTATTGGAGTTTTCCCCCCATATGTATAGTTTGTTCCGTTTTCTTTTATTCTCTTTCTTTTCTCTCTTATTGTTTTTTTTCTCCCTTTCCCAATTTCATTTTGGCACTTCTTATTTTTTCCCCCTCTCTTCCTCTTTCTCTCCTATCCCTAATTTGCCTTTCTCTGGTAGTCACCTTTATTTGGGGTTATTAATATTGTGAATACATTTCTGTTCAGTGCCTTGTGTGTGGTACTTGGTTATGTTGTATTTTGTGCCTTTAAATCAACACAGGAGAGAGAGAACTACATAACCAGACACCTGGAGAAGAGAGACCACGGGGAGACAAAGAAACAGCCCACATATGAAAGAAAAGCAGGCATCACTAGAAAAGGAAGTAAACGAAATGGAGGCAAGCAACCTGCCAGAGAAAGAATTCAGAGAAATGGTCATAAGGTGGCTGAAAAGAATGGAAGACAAATTCGACAATATGTGTAAGAACCAAGAGGAAATGAAGAAGAACAAAGAAGAAATGAAAAATGACATCACTGCTGTAAAGAACTCAATAGAAAGCATCAAGAGTAGACTAGAAGAAGCAGAGGATCGCATCAATGAGCTAGAAGACAAGGTGAGAAAAAATACCCAAGTAGAGCAGCTTCTAGAAAAAAAATTAAAAAGCAGGAGGAGAGCCTAAGGGAACTTTGGGACAACAGGAAACAAAACAACATCCGCATAATAGAGGTGCCAAAAGGAGAGGAAACTGAGCAAGGAATAGAAAACCTGTTTGAAGAAATAATGACAGAAAACTTCCCTGATATAGGGAAGAAAAAACCCACACAAATGCAAGAAGCTCACAGAGACCCAAGCAAAATGAACCCCAAAAGACCTATGCCAAGACACATTATAATTAAATTGGCAAACACTAATGACAAAGTAAGAATCTTAAAAGCGGCCAGAGAGAGACAGAAAGTTACCTACAAAGGAATCCCCATCAGATTAGCGACTGATTTTGCAACAGAAACTCATCAGGCCAGAAGTGAATGGAATGAAATATACAAAGTCATGCAAAGAAAGGGTATGAATCCAAGAATACTATACCCAGAAAATCAAAATTGAAGGTGAAATCAGGAGCTTCACAGACATAAAAGGACTAAGGGAATTTATTACCACCAAACCAGCAATGCAAGAAATGCTAAAGGGTCTGCTATAGAAAAAGAAATAGGAACCGAAGAAGGAACACAGGGGTAAAGAATAAAAATGGTGACAAATAAGCACCTATCAATAATAACTTTAAATGTAAATGGATTAAATGCACCAATCAAAAGACATAGGGTAACGGATTGGATAAGAAAACATGATCCATATATCTGCTGTCTACAAGAAACCCACCTCAGAAAAAAAGACACACAGACTGAGGGTGAAGGGATGGAAAAAGGTTTTACAGGCAAATGGAAATGAAAAAAAAAAGTTGGGGTAGCAATACTTATATCTGAGAAATTAGATCTCAAAGTGAAGGACATAACAAGAGATAAGAAAGGCCACTTCATAATACTAAAGGAAGCAATCCAACAAGAAGAAATAACTCTGGTAAACATATACGCACACAATACAGGAGCACCCAAATTCATTAAAAAACTCCTGGAGGATATCAAGGGAGAGATTGACAGCAACACAATCATAGTAGGAGACTTTAATACCCCACTATCACCATTGGATAAATCCTCTGAACAAAAATCAGCAAAGAAACATCAATCCTAAATGATTCACTAGACAAGATAGAATTAATTGACATCTTCAGAACATTTCACCCCAAAGCCACAGAATATACATTCTTCTCAAGTGCACATGGGTCATTTTCAAAGATAGACCATATGTTGGGTCATAGGCAAAGTCTCTTTAAATTCAAGAAGATAGAAATCATATCAAGTATCTTCTCAGATCACAGTGGCATAAAAATGGAAATCAAATACAATAAAAACAATCCAAAAAAATCTAACATATGGAGACTAAACAGCATGCTATTAAACAATGACTGGGTTACCAGAGAGGTCAAAGAAGAAATTAAAAAATCAGGCAACAAATGACAATGAAAACACAACCATCCAAAATCTATGAGACACAGTGAAAGCAGTCTCGAGAGGGAAGTTCATAGCTCTACAAGTCTACTGCAAAAAACAAGAAACAATGGTAATAAATTACCTAACCCTACAACTCCAAGAGTTAGAAAGAGAGCAACAAGAAAAGCCCAGTGGAAGCAGAAGGACGGAAATAATAAAGATCAGAGCGGAGATAAATGACATTAAGACCCCCCCCCCAAAAAAAAAAACACAATACAAAAGATCAACAAAACCAAGAGCTGGTTCTTTGAAAGGATAAACAAGATTTATGAACCTCTAGCCAGGCTCACCAAGAAGCAAAGAGAGAGGACCCCAATAAACAAAATCAGAAATGGAAAAGGAGGAATAACAACAGACCCCATCAAAATACAAAGGATTGTTTAAAAAAAATACTATGAACAACTCTGTTCCAATAAACTGGACAACGTGGAGGAAATGGACATATTCCTAGAAAAATATACCCTCCCAAAACTCAATCAGGAAGAATCTAAACATCTCAATAGGCCAATAACTATGGAAGAAATTGAAGCAGTCATCAAAAAGCTTCCAGCAAACAAAAGCCCGGGGCCAGATGGTTTCACAGAGTTTTACCATTCAAGGAAGAACTAAAACCTATCCTCCTCAGACTATTCCAAAAAATTCAAGAGGAAGGAACACTTCTAAGCTCCTTCTATGAAGTCATCATCACCCTAATACCAAAACCAGATAAAGACAACACAATGAAAGAGAATTACAGGCCAATATCCCTCATGAACATAGATGACAAAATCCTCAACAAAATTCTAGCAAATTGTATCCAGCAGTACACCAGAAAGATCATACACCATGACCAAGTAGGATTTATCCCAGGAATGCAAGGATGGTATAATATCCGCAAATCAATAAACGTGATACATCACATAAACAAACTGAGAGATAAAAATCACATAGTCATATCAATTGATGCAGAAAAAGCATATGACAAAATCCAACACCCTTTCTTTATAAAAACTATCAACAAGATGGGAATAGAAGGATCATACCTCAACATAATAAAAGCCATATATGATAAACCCACAGCTAATATCACACTCAATGGGCAAAAACTAAAACCATTTCCCCTAAGAACAGGAACAGGACAGGGATGCCCACTCTCACCACTCCTGTTTGACACAGTACTGGAATTATTAGCCATAGGAATTAGACAAGAAGAAGAAATAAAAGGCATCCAAATTGGAAAAGAAGAAGTAAAGCTGTCCTTATTTGCAGATGACATGATATTGTACATGAAAAACCTGAAAGACTCCATCAAAAAACTAATAGACTTAATAAATGAATTCGGCAATGTAGCAGGATACAAAATTAACGCCAAGATATCTATGGCATTTCTGTACACCAATAGTGAACTTACAGAAAGAGAGACTAAAATAAGCAATCCCATTTACCATAGCACCAAAAAAATTAAGATAACTAGGAATAAACTTAACTAAGGAGGTAAAACACCTATATGCGGAAAACTACAGGACACTGAAAAAAGAGATAGAGGAAGATGTAAACAGATGGAGGAACATACCATGTTCATGGATTGGGAGAATCAACATCATTAAAATGTCCATACTACCCAAAACAATCTATAGATTCAATGCACTCCTCATTAAAATACCAATGGTATATTTCACAGATCTAGAAAGAACTCTCCAAAAATTCATCTGGAATAAAAAAGACCCCAAATAGCTGCAGCAATCCTGAGAAAGAAGAACAAAGTAGGTGGGATCTCAATACCAGGTTTCAAGCTGTACTACAAAGCCACTGTTCTCAAAACAGCCTAGTACTGGCACAAGAACAGACATATAGACCAATGGAATAGAATAGAGAACCCAGAAATTGACCCAAACCACTATGCTCAATTAATATTTGTCAAAGAAAGCATGAATATACAATGGAGTCAAGACAGTCTCTTCAATAAATGGTGTTGGGAAAATTGGACAGACACATGCAAAAAAATGAAACTAGACCACCAACTTATACCATACACAAAAATAAACTCAAATTAGATACAGGACTTAAACATAAGATGGGAAACCATAAAAATACTAGAGGAATCCACAGGTAAGAAATCTCAGACATATGCTGAAGCAATTTCTTCACCAGTACTGCTCCTAGGGCAATGGAAGCTAAAGAGAAAATAAAGAAATGGAACTACATCAAAATAAAATCTTTTGCACAGCAAAAGAAATAATCAACAAAACAACAAGAAAGCCCATTGTGTGGGAGAATGTATTTGCAAATGTTATTACTGATAAAGGTTTAATCTCTAACATCTACAGGCAATTTATACAACTTAATAAAAGGAAGATAAATGATCCAATAAAAAAATGGGCAAATAGAATCTTTTCTAAAGAAGACAAACGGAAGGCCAAGAGACATATGAAAACATGCTCAAAGTCACTAATTATCTGAGAGATGCAAATCAAAACGACAATGCAGTACCATCTCACACCTGTCAGAATGGCAACCATCAACAAATCAACAAATGACAAGTACTGGCGAGGATGTGAAGAAAAAGGAACCCTTGTGCACTGCTGGTGGGAATGCAGACTGGTGCAGCCACTGTGGAGAACAGTATGGAGTTTCCTCAAAAACTAAAAATGGAGCTCCCATTTGACCCAGTAATCCCACTTCTAGGAATTTATGCCAAGAAACTAGAAACCAATCAGAAAGGATATATGTACCCCTATGTTCATAGCAGCACAATTCACCACAGCTAAGATTTGGAAACAGCCTAAATGCCCGTCAGCAGATGAGTAGATTAGGAAACTATGGTACATCTACACAGTGGAATATTATGCTGCAATAAAAAAGAAGGAATTCTTACCATTTGCAGTGGCATGGCTGGACCTGGAGAACATCATGTTAAGTGAAATAAGCCAGGCAATGAAAGAAAAATACCACATGATCTCACTCATTTATGGAAAATAAAGAACATTATAACCTGATGAATAAAAAGATAGATACAGAGGCAGTAAAGCACTGAACAGACTGTTAAATTACAGTGGGAAGGCAGGGGAGTGTTGGGGAGGGAGGGAAAGAGATCAACCAAAGGACTTGTATGCATGCATATAAGCACATCAATGGACACAAGACACTGGGGGGTGGGATGAGGGCATGTGACAGGTGGTAGGGGAGGCTGGGGGGAGGTCAATGGGGAAAACAAAGGAGATATATGTACTTATATATGTAATATTTTAAACAGTAAAAAAAGATGTGTCAGGAGGAAACAAGCATGCCATATACATTCATTCCTCCCAGCTATATTTACCCTGCCATCCTGAAAAATATAGCCTGGAAAACTCTTATTCATTAAGGTACAGTTCAAAGCTGATTAGTTTTCTCCAGCTTTCTAGGTTTCTACTATCTCTCCATTCCACTTAATTTCTTCTTGTCTTTCTTTTTACTTTCTCTAGCTGTTTAAGTATATCTGTTGTAGCACTTAAAAGATATATTCAAATTGTTGGTTTTCTTTTTTAGATTATAAAGTCACTGAAGATTAGGATTTAATCTTATGATTTTTAGTTTCTAAAATGCTTGAGATAAATTTGATTCTTAAAGTTTATACATGTTAATGAATCATGGTTTTTCTTCTATAGCATTAAATGTCCTGGCATGATGAATGCCTAATGAGTGTGATAATGGCTAGATCAAAATCTTCAGTGCTTTAGTTTAAAATTTTGAAGTGATATTTAAAATATTTGAGTGCATTTATTTTCTCCTTTTCAAGTATCTAGAAATATTTGATACAGTATGAATACAGGTGGGCAAAAGTCAGTTTATAGTTGTTAGTACATGAAACACAAGAGTTTATTTTTGTATTATTATTTAGTAATTATTGTATTATTTTCCATATGGAAAACTGTAAACTTACCTTTGCCTTATTCTGTTTTTATCAACACGTTTCATTTATTGCAAGTTTTGTTTTACCATTCCATGAAAAAAATTCTAATTTTCAGGAAAGTTATAGAGAATAAAATCACATAATGTGTAAAACTTCCATTGCTTACCCTTCATGAATTTTTCAATTAATCTGAGGAGTTTTAGTTCTACTTAACCTAAACTAAAATACGTTTCCTCGTGCCTAATTCATGACAAAAGACTGTTTGAAAAATGATTCTGAGTTACTTTTCTTTGTTTTGATGATCTGTGATTTAAACATACTGTCTTCGTTGGCAAAGACTGTAAGTGTGATTTGCTCTGTTATTTTAATAATAAAATTTATTGAATGTTTACTATTGGAGGCACTATGCTAATTTTTAAAAATTTATTTTAGAGAGGGAGGAAGGGGGAGAGAAAGACACATGGATGTGAGAGAGAAACATTGATCTGTTGCCTCATGCACATGCCCAAATGGGAGGTGGAACCCACAACCTAGGTATGTGCCCTGACAGGGAATCAAACCTGAGACCTTCCAGGGGTCCTCAAACTACGGCCCGCCGAGGACATTTATCCGTCCCGCCGGGTGCCGCTGCCTGTCCTGCTTAGCAGCCAACTTGTCCTGGGCCCGCAGTGCACATAGGAATTTGTTCATAGTTTTTTTTTAAACTATAGTCCAGCCCTCCAATGGTCTGAGGGACAGTGAATTGGCCCCCTGTTTAAAAAGTTTGAGGACCCCTGCTAGGGTATACGTTAAAATGTTCTAACCAACTGAGCCACTCCAGCTGGGGCCACTATACTACATTTTTAACCCAGACTACTGACTTTGATTCTCCATTTTGTGGGTAAGAAAACTATCACTTAGGGAGGTTAGTAACATGCCTAATTTCACCCAACTGGCAATACAGACCCCAAAGTCCGTATTCCTAGCCATTCGCTATTCCACCACTGAAAAGGATAAATGAAAAATAGCTACTGAATTTGACTAAAAAATTGTTCAGTAAATTTTCTGGTTCTGCTTATACAAACTCAAAGGTCTAGAGAGACTCAGAGGTTTCTTGGCAATTTATACAATTTCACAGGATTTTTAAATTACTATGCAGAGCATCAAGGAACCAGCCTCGGTCTAACCTGTGTGCTTGAAATTCCAATCCCTTGTGAAATGGCTGAAGATGTTTAAAATTGGAAGAAGCTTAAGTTGTATGGTTTTTCATGATCTCTTTTTCTGCTGCAGTCAGAATAATGATGTGAGTGAGGCTTAGGAGAGCAAGAAGGTGCAGACCATTTCATATCAACAGATACATTGCTGGGCAGTGTGTGTGTGTGTGTGCGTGTGTGTGTGTGTGTGTGTGTGTACTTTCAAAGTCTATTTTTAATTGAAAACACTCCATGTTTAGTTCAAAACTGAAAATCAAGGCATGAATTTAACTTGAAAATTTTTATCCTATTTTGTTTTATAAAGGCTAATATATAGAGAGTTTCAGAGTTAGCCTCAGGTGTTTGTGTGTGTGGGGGGGACACATTGGTTTATAACTGTATATTTGTAATAAACAATTTAGAATTATTTTTAATGACTAAAGTAATTTTTAAAACTTGGAAATAAAATCTCCTAGAACACTCAGATCCCAAAAGAGTTAATTGAACACATAGATATGGCCTTTTGGATTTTGCACATTAAATCTGAAAAGTAACTTTTTGCTGCAAGGCCAAGGTAAGAAACTAATCAGACAAATAAACTGATGGACTATTTGAAAATATAGCATACATTTTCTTAAGGAAACAAAATAAAGTAACACGTGGGCTGTAATGAATCACCATTTATACTGCTCCTCTTTCTCTTTACTCTATAAATTTATGCCATATCTAAACAAGAGAGAGAGAGAGAGAGAGAGAGAGAGAGAGAGAGAGAAACTGAAGGAGGTGAAGGATGTAGGGCACAAGCTATTGTAACACATTCTGCCTTTAGGTCGGCAGGATACTCTGGGTGTGTGGTAAGCAGCTGTGAGAAAGATAAGTGATTTCCCACCTCCCAGGGGTCATGTCCTTGGGATAGAGAATGAACAGCAACTCCTGCTACTGGCAGTAAAGTGGGCACTTGATTTCAAAGAATGCCCGAGATAATATGAAACCTACTAAAATTAGGCCAGAATCCACTTCTCATATAATTATGCGGACTCAATTGGAGTACCAATTTATAGAAGAATTATTAAGCTCTATATCAGATGCTCTGTAATAATTAAACTTTGCTCTGTCAAATAAATTGAATTACGTTCTATAATAATTAAAGTCACGCACCACTTAATAAAGTTTCCTCGGTCATTGCTGTTTCTTAGAACACCACGGCTTTCTTTCTGTCTTTGAAGCAAGTTCTGGTTGGAATGAAAGGCGTGGCCTCTGAGGCTATTGGTGCCTATGCTTATCTTACTGTGAGTCCCACTGAACTCTCACTCATCCTTGGTTCTCTGGAATTTTGCCTCATGGGATATTTAAAAGCCATGTATGAAAGATGCAACAAGGAACAGCACACAGGCATATTGCTCCATTGTCCAAAAAGACTCAATTTACAAAATGCAAGTTCAAAGATAAAATTATTAAGAATTTCAAGACAGTAAATAATAGCAGAGCACTAAACTAAATGTGGGACTCTTTTGAGCATAGTTATATGTGTAAACATCTCAGTTATATGGCTATGTACATTTTCAAAACTCAGTAGGTGCAATTCATTATATGTACATTATAATCAAATAAGAAAGCAACAAAAAATTACACCTCCAGTCTTCAACTAAATCCAAAATTGAAAAAACTGTTTATACTTTATTAATTTAATTTTTCTGGTGACTAATCATATACCAAACAAAATGGATTAGATATACCAGTTACCAGCCTCCTCCTCCATTTCCTCCCAGCACTATGACCTACTTCAATAGTTACTTAAAAGTAGCAAAACTATTACACAGTTACAGAGGGTAATTTTCTGTCTTTTTTTTTTTTTTGCAAAGAAAGCATAGTAACCCCTTTGAATAGTACATGAAAAAGAGGATTGTAATGATCAGCCTACAATTTCCTAAACAACACATAATTGTTTGCTTCTTTTATGTCTCATGGAATATGCAATGTGTCTGCAATTCCTGATAAATTTACATTATTTTTTTCTATGACAGTATAAACTCCAGAAAGAAAGGGCTTTGACAGGGATCATGACACTTTGCCTCGATGTATTCATTTGTCCTGGTCAAGGATGCATATCGAAAGACATTTCCCTCGGTGCCAACTGAATCACCTCACTGAGAAGGAATGAAGTTCAGTATGGTTGAGCCTTCTGTTCATACTAAGTTCTCACATGTGTAATATGGTCAAGAGCTTTAACATACTTTCTTATGATTTTATTTTACCATTTCCCCAACCACTGATCTTCAGCAGGGTGGTGAATTATTTTCACATTTGTCTGTAATACAGGAGCTATACTGCTTAATTACTTCTCAGTTCATGGAGGCAATGCTGGTAGAGGTATTTTGTGAAGAGACATATGAATACATTTTTTCTACCTTAGTGCTGTTATATTTGTTCAGAGCAAATGATATCATCACTTTGAATATTTGCTATATTTAAAAGGAAAAATCGTTTAAAAAAATACTATAAATGAAAAAGATTTCAGGCATTAAATAATTTATTTAAAGCTAATTGCAGTCCAACAAATTTCTCAGGGTCTTTAAAAAAAATATTTGTATTGATTTCAGAAAGGAAGGCAGAGGGAGAGGGAGATAGAAACATCAGTGATGAGAGAGAATCATTGATCAGCTGCCTCCTGCATGCCCCCTACTGGGGATCGAGCCCACAACTTGGGGCATGTGCTCTGACCGGGAATTGACCCGGGACCTCCTGGTTCATAGGAGCTGAACACAAAGCAGAATCAAACCCAGGACCCTTCAGTCCACTGACTATCTACTGAGCAAAACTGGCCAGGGTTCCTCTCTCATTTTTATAGTAAGTCATTTAATTCTTCCTGATAGAGGATAGAACAGTGACTTAATCCTCTTGTATCCCATGGCATTGTTTCTGTAACACACTTAACACTCAATAAATATTTGTGACTTGAATTGAATATAGATACAGAAATGAAATCCCTAAGAAGTTTAGTGATTAGTCCATGGTTTTCATGGGAAGACAGTAAATCTGTCAAAAATATTTTAGGAAAATTTTGTATTACCCAACAGGCAAAGATCATTAATAAATTATAAACAACCACATTCTATCAATGTCTTATTCCAGGACTGTTTTTATAATGTAGTACAGATAATACATTGTGTAGCAGTTATTTTCCCTCTTCAAAAAGGTTGCCAAAATAATTTTGCAAGTAGGTTCTTGACCACTCAAATTAAAATGATTTAAAAGTTTTGTTGTTAAACCAGGAATTCATGTAATTTTTCTGCAAATGAAATTTTACACAAAATTCCAATATATAAACCTATCAATGGAGCAGCCTAGGATGATGCATAGGCCAAATCTACTCTTCACCCACCCACCCGTGGCTTCTGGGGAGTTTAGGGGCTCAAAGAAACTCAGTGTAAAAACTGCCACCACAGCATTTTCACTTGTGAGGGTTAAATCTCATTGTGTAAAGACATGGCATGTTAGACATGCAGAATCCCAGGCTCATCCTGAACCTACTGCATTCAAATGTGCCTTTTAGGTGATTCTTACAGACACTTGGGGGATGTTAGTATAGGAAGGGACAAAACAAGAAATTGCATACCATAGACAGAGGCAGTAAACTTGAATAAATCGTACGCAGAAGGGAAAATTGAGCTGGAATCTCTTCTCCTGTATGATTCTGGGCTAGGGTTGGCCACGAGAGAAACATGCCCAAAATTTGGAAGGTGGAGGAAGCAGCTCTGATGACACTCAGAAGGTGCAGTGCCGTGTTGCAGGTGTTGATGCAGCTCATGCATAAGGCTGCTGATCTGTGTATCGACCCTTTGGGTGGGGCAGCAGCAAGGCCTGCATTGCAACTATAGCTGCATTAGCCCATACTGCCTCTCCCCTTCAGCTTCTCCAAGTCCTGGGCCAGGCATGAGGATAGCCCCAGGGAAGGGCACCAGGTACCTCTGCAGGTCTCTGGAGTTGTTATGTGGACAGAAACACATTCCTGCTTCCCCTCACAGGTTCCTTTTGTCTTTGTGAGTGCTGGTTAGTTAGTCTTCATGGGTTCTAGTTTTTCCTTGATTTCTCCAGCTTCACAGCCAGATTTCCCCCTCCCTCTGATCTAGCTGATCTACAACTTTAGACTCACCACCAGTTACCCTCTTCTGGAGTTTCCTTTCCCCAGCTTCTTGCACAGTTGTTAAATATAGCTCCTAAAATGACTTCGTTATTTCCTATTAGTCATTGCAGTCCTGCTTCCCGGATCAACCCTGGCTGACACTGATTCCACTAATGGTCGCCTGTGTCTTGATTTTAGGTGTGGCTCATTTCATATGTTACTTTATAGCTCTTCTCTGTCATCTCAGCTGAAGGTTTTCTTGCCATATAAAGCAACATTTACAAATCCCAGGAATTGTAAAAAGGAGAATTACTTTTTCTAAGAAAACTTTTAAAATTTGATATGGTTGGAATAGCTTTTTTTTTTCTTTTCGGTTTCTTGGTGATGCACAGAGGATAGTTAAATGTTACTTAATGCCTCTCTTTATCCTTTCATACAGATGAGTAAAAGAAAAAGAAATCCCTAACCAAGGAGCACTAAATCAGAGGAGACAGCTCAGCAGAAATAGGCTATTCGGAGAAAGGGACAAGGGGCTATGGAAAATGTAATAGGAGGATAATAAACTAAAATTGTATCAAGAAGCTAATCATCTCATTGAGTCAGCCTCAGCTTTGCCTTTTACCACTTTTTTCAGTTAACTTTTCAAATCAACCAAATGTAAGTTTAAAGTAAGCAGAAGGTACAGGATTCTCTCCCCTGCCTCCCCCCATTTTGATTAATGCAAGATCTGGCCAGAAAAATGAGGCCATTTTTACTCCTTAACATAAAATATTCTGTTTTGTATCTTAGGAGTCTTCTTCTTCCTTGAAATGAGTAATAAGACAGAAACAAAAGTTGGTAATAGTTTCCCTGATTTATAATTTAGCCCAATTAATCAACTATTAATTGCCTCTGGGATTCATTCAACTTTCCAGATCTTTTATCCACCCTAATTAGGGTGTTAAAAACCCCACCTATTCAGATATGTTTGCTTTATTTTATTTTTAAATATATTTTTATTGTTTTCAGAGAAGAAGGAAGAGGGAGAAAGATAGAAACATCAATGATGAGATAGAATCATTGATTGGCTGCCTCCTGCACACCCTTCACTAGGGTTTGAGCCTGTAGTCCAGGCATGTGCCCTCCTGGTTCATAGGTTGATACTCAATTACTGAGCTATGCCGGCTTGATGCTTTTTAAATTTTTTTTACAATAAGTCTTAATATGTTTGAGCTACCCTTGTCTATTACAGACAATTGCCTTGGAAGTCATACATTTTAATATTTTCCAGATATTTATACTGCAGTAATACGGAATGTGTGAACCTTATTACTTGTCAGTCAAGGCTTACATTGCTGGTGGCGCTGAAGGAGTTTCTGCTAGAATGGGGCAGAGATTTTGACTTGTGCACTGATGCATCCCCAATGCCCAAACACCTCTCGGAGCACAGTAGGTACTCAACCAAGATTTCCTTTGTTGTTTGCCAGACTTGCTTTATACATGTAGTCAGCCTTAAACACAAATATTCACAGCTTACAGAAGGGAAGCAGGAAAAGCTTTATGGAGGATGAGACATTAGCGGGACAGTACATAATCTGTTGTTTCCTAATCTGATTTGCATGATGCAATGTGGTGTTCTATACCGGAATTATAAATGTGTTTGCATATTCACTGTGTAGGGCTGAATAACTGCCCCTCTTCTCCCACATCCACGTCTTATTCCCTGGAGTTTGTGAATGTTACCTTCTGTGGCCAAAGTACTTTGCAGATGTGATCAACTGAAGATCTTGAGATGATTTTGAATGATTTTGAGACAATAGCTTTTAAAAGAAGAATAAACTTTTAGAGCATAATTTTTAACCTGAGTTTACTGGCAACAATTCTTAAATGACAAAAACTACTCTTTATTTTGCAGATTTTTACTCTTTCCCAGTTGCCTGGGTGGCCTTTTCTTGGGTGGAACTTCAGTCTATTTGTGAAAGGGGCATATTCTAGGGTGTCAGGATATGGGTGGGGGTGACGTGGGCAGTGGCAATCCTTCCTTGGAATGATTCACCTTCGAAGTGAGCAGTTTTGGATAAGAGCCAAGGTGCTGACATTGTGTGAAAGTGCTGATACTGGGTTCAGTTCTATCATTTTAGGAGCATTTTGCATTTTTCTCATTGCAGCATAACCATTGATACCTAAGACCCTTTAAACAAATCCTAGCCCCTTCGGTGTACACTTGATCCTTCTCCTAAGCTGTTTGACAATCATTTCCCTTCAGTATTAACTGCTTTGCATAGTCTTATTTCCATATAAATAACCTGGTCACCAACTCCTAGTACTTATCTAATACCTTTTTGAATTTCAGAACAAGCCCAAATTCCTGGACAAGTCCAACATAATATATATTTTATTCTCATGCCTCTACTTTGCTAATTTTCTGGCAAGATTCACTTAAATTTCAGCTAGAATTAATGTCAGACACAAGCAATATCCAACTGACGTTCAAAGATAATTTTTCCATCAGTTTTCTCTTTGAAAAATGCCTTCTATTTCTTCCCCTGAAGGTAAAAAGTAAGTTTTCTGTGTAAAATATTAGTTTATATTGCTATTGTGTGACTTTAAACTAAGCCTAGTTTCTGTCCTGTACTGTCTCTAACACATTGCACAAATTATTACATTTTTAAAAGTTTTCCAAGTTCTTTTCAGATATGACACATTTTGCTTTCCATTTGGTTTGTGATTTTATTTAAGATTGTATTAAGAGAAACATGTAAACAAATCTTAGTTTTGTTACTGACCCAGAAAGTAAAAAGACCTTGTTAATTTATAAAAACCCTTTTGGGACTGTTTCTCCAAAATAAAAAACAATAAACTGCCTTCCAGTAAGCAGCAAATGTGTATAAATAAACAAATCGAATGTGGAATTCTCTTTGGCAGGGTTTGGTCAGATTTTTATCTGGATGATTTTCTTTTATTTCCACATGACAAACTCATTCTAGTGGAAGCTGAACAAACGCTCGAGGTGAAATGAAATGAAGGAAACCCTGGGTAGACAGACAGCATTTCTTCACCTTCCTATGACACCTCACAGTTGCACAAAAATCTCCCTTAATAGTTCCCTTGTGATGTGAGGACATCCATTGGATGTCCCAGCCCAATTACAGGAATCAAACTTCTCAGAACTGATTCACTGCAGGCAAATACGACTGTATCTCTTATAAACAAGTGCAAGTTAGGATGGATTTCCAACTTTGTTTTTGAAGAAGCATACTTTATTTCACTCTAGTTCCTGCAATCTGCTCCCCAGACATTTCTTTGTTATGTTAGGGACTGTCTGCCAAAAAGCCACTTGGCCAGTGAGTGGAAAATTCTCCTGCTGAAGTCTTCAGATGTTTTTAGATAAAATTTATTTGTTGTCATGAAATTTATGAGTCTGATTTCTCCAAGTAATGTATCTTAGGTACAGAAAACCAGGTATATAAGTAGTAACACACATTTAGATATGGTTTCTTAATAAGAGTTTTACCATGAGGCAGCTCTAACCAGCTCCAGCTCCAATTGGACCTCCTGTTCTGGGTGCCCAGTCCTCCGCTGCCCCCTCCTCATTGGGCCTGGGCACCTGCATGCCAGGAGTCTCAGTTCGCCTCCCTCTTCCATACCTCCACCAGGTTCCCCGGGACCATGCAATTCCCTGTGCAAATTCATGAGCATCTTTTAAAGTCCCAACTCTGCTTTGGACAAATGCTCAGATATCTTCCCCAGATGGATCACCTAAGGCCCAACTGAACTCCAGTTGTTCACCCCTCTGACTTCAGGGCTGAGAGGCACTGCTGGTGGGATTGGTCAGGGCATAGAGAGATGAACTGACTTACCCTCGATGGGCACTGAAGCCCCTTGTGATATGCAGCAGATTTGGGTGGTGGTGGGTGAGGGCTATAGGGGTGTATGGAGCTTGGACTGTGTTCTTCCTGGTCTGTAAATGATAGGGAAGGAAGAATTCATAAAAATTGGAAGGTTTATATTTTTTCTTTAAGACAGTTTATATACAGTATGTAAAGGATATGAATAGCATTGAGTTTAAATAAAAGTGCAGTGAGAAGATGACAAATCAACTGTCAAGGGCAAGGGATCTTTAAATTACACACATTAAGTTTGCTCTGGTACCTCCTCCTTTCCCCTGTATTCCTTTCTCCTAAGACTTGGAGACTCTACCCAGACAGTGTTCTCTCAACCCAGGGTGTGTTCCCAATCAGGGTCAGGAAGAGCAGGAGGCATGCTGAAGGGCTGTTTTTAGGTGAAAGTCAGCATCCAGTGGAGCAGAAGTGAGACTGGCCATTAACAGTATTGGGAAGCATCATGGAATTAGAGGAAGGCAATCAATAGTCACTGTCAATGGGAAGAGTCTAAATATATCAATTAAAAGACAGAGACTGGCCCAGCTAGCATGGCTCAGTGGTTGAGTATCGACCTAGGAACCAGGAGGTCACAGTTCAATTCCCCATTAGGACATATGATAATTATGGGATGCGATAGAGGTGTTAGCTAAATACTATAGTGGTAATCACATTGCAATTATATAAATGTATTAAATTAACATGTTGTACAGGTTAAACTTACACAATTTTATGTCACAATAAAAAATGTTTCTAGGGCATAGTACTTAAGAAGAGGGAGCTTTAGAGAACTTCAGAGATCTACAGAGGATGCCTGGAATTTCCTTCTGAGTATGGATCAATGCTCATATGTGGGGATTACCTGAGGCCAAGGCAGAAAGGGACACTCAAGACCTACAGAAGGAGCAATCCCCAAGCAGTCTGGCAGAAATATGCCCTGGCCGAGTGATCCAGTCGGTTGGAGCATCATCCTGTACACTAAAATGTTGCGGATTCAATTTCCAGTCGGCACATACCTAGGTTGTGGGTTTGATACTTGATCAGGGTGCAAACAGGAGGCAACTGATTGATGTTTCTCACATTGATGTTCCTCTCTCTCTCTCTCTCTCTGCCTCCTTCTCTCTCTAAAATCAATAAATATATCCTCAAGCGAGGATTAATAAAAAAAAAGGCAGAAATTCTCAGATTGAGTAAAAAAGCAATGTGGTTGGAATGTAAAACGGTGCCTTGACAGGACAGTTAAACACTTGAATGTTAAATCAAAGCTCATTTGCCTGAATTTCAAAAAAATTACTTTAAGTCTCTAATGAAAACTGATTCATGACCTTTAGGAAGATTTCTACTTGCATTAAAACTTGTATCAAAATTATATTTGTTTTAATTATTTCTGTATTCTGACAGAATTAGTCACATATGAGAATTAAGTGCCGCCCCCCCCCCCCCTAAATTTCTTCAATTCTCATCCAAAATTGTGGATGAATAAATATAGGCTACAAAAAATTCTTCACATCATATGATGCCATGGAAATTACTGTTTTCATGGTGTGCAGGTAATTTTTACTGGTAAAATGCCTAGAGAATTTTTAGTAGAACCTGAATAAAAAATGATTTGCTAAATTTTTTTGGAGTCTATGCTTAGTCTTCTGGGTGAATGTTAGTTCATACACTGAATTTAATACTCAGATAGGCTAGTACATTAAACAGTAGTTGAAAGGTTGCCCTAAGCCAGGCACTTTTGTAAAATTCTCCCAACAATTCAGTAATGCAGGTACTATTATTATCATGCACCTCTTTACACATGAAGACACTCAAGTCCAGAGAGGTTAAGGATTTAAGCTAAGATACCCAGTAAGTGGCTCAGCATGAACTCTCATGCATTCTGATTAAAGAAGCCATTATTCTGACTACTCAATTGTATCATGTCTGTCTGGTATTTTTATTTTAATCTTTCATGGAAATGGGAAAAGTAGAAACTTCTTATATTTGAATTGAAATTCTTTGCCAACCAGCATGGCTACTGAATTGGGAATTAATCTCTTTAGATTCGGCTTCCTCTTAGCTGTGTGCTCAGCTTGAGAAAGTTTCTCCAGGTCAGCACTACACTCATGTGCCTCAGCAAAGGAGCCAGGAGAACATGGCCAGTTCTTTTTCTTTAGATCTACATCAATTACCCAAGAATTGCTTTTTTCCCCATCTTATGACATATTTTTAAATGTCCATGGGTTCCATTCAAAGTAATATACCGTTATTTCTGTAACAATGCACACATTTGCTTCAATATACTCACAAACTTTTGCTGATAATAAAAGTATGAAGAATACTGTTTTAGTCAGCTGGGTGGCCATGACAAA
Organism: Corynorhinus townsendii; assembly: GCA_026230045.1. Lineage (NCBI taxonomy): Eukaryota > Metazoa > Chordata > Mammalia > Chiroptera > Vespertilionidae > Corynorhinus > Corynorhinus townsendii. The sequence goes on along the minus strand of JAPDVU010000006.1, from coordinate 105,729,003 downwards.
ATATCATATACAATGTGGCTTGAACAGCAGAAATGTATTCATCACAGTTCTGGAGGCTAGAGATCAATTTGCCAGCATTGTCAGTTTCTGGAAAGGACTCTTTTCTTGGTTTGTAGGTGGCTGCCTTGTGTCTGTGTTCTTACATGGCGAGGGTGGTGGGGGGATGGGGAGGGAGATAGAAAATGCAAACTTTCCAGTGTCTCTTCTTATAAGGGCACTATTCCCATCATGAGGGCTCCATTCTTATGACCTCATCTAAACTCAATCTTCTCCCTTGGGTCTCATCTCTAAATTGCATCACATTGGGGATTAAGGCTCCAACATATACATTTTGGGGGAATGCAATTCAGTCCATAGCAAATGTCTACATTACTTTCTTAGAGTTGCCTTCTCATGGAAAATAACTTCAGAGATTTTTACTATCTTAACCAGCATTGAAAATTAAATACATTTCATTTTTACTTAAAGTTTTCAAAAGATGATTTTGCTTTCCCATTGTTATTTCAGTGAAACAATTTCCCTTTATCCTAGTGCTATTGCCAATAGTGGGTTGGAGTTAGAAAACATTTAAAGGAGGCCTTTTCTAGTTTTAAATTTGTTTTTACGTAAAGTTTTATGAGTTGAGTCTTTTTTATTTTATCATTTACAGCACACCACACAAAGAAATGTGCATTTCAAAGAGCAATTGGTCTCAGTAGTTCCTTTGGACAAAGAAATCTGGATAAATGTCATATGGTAAGTGACTTTACAAAAAAAACACATGAATCAAAAGTGATGTGGAGCCTGAAGATAAAAATCACACTGGGGAAGACAATTTAGGAGTGGAGAAAGGTGCCAATTAAAGGGTGGGTGGTGGGTGCAATAAATGGCAAAATTAGTGACCATAAGTTAGCGTGTCAAATATTTCCTTAAAAGTCTCCTCTCTCTTCTCCGCTATGCCTTCTCTTCTTTCTAAAGACTTTAAGAGGATTCATTCTAATTCTGTTAGACTGTAATGTCAAATAAAAAAATAACTGTTTAGGTAAAATGCAAACCTTGCATTTGCATCATTGTACACTACCTTCATAGCTATCCTGGAGATACCATTTTAGGGATGATTACAAAAAGTTCAGCAATTGGTTTAAATTCACAGAGTTAATACAGGTTTGAGGTGGAGTATGGCTCATGTGTTTGACTTTGAAGCCCAGACTTTTAACCACTATGCTGGAGTTGATTCATCCTATATAATAAAAGCCTAAAATGCAAATCGACTGAACAGCAGAATGACGGGTGGAATGACCATTCACTATGACACGCACTGACCATCAGGGGGCAGCTGCTCAATGCAGGAGCTGCCCCCAGCCCGCAGTACCCAGGCCAGCAAAGGTGGTGCCAGCAGGGCCCCTTGATCGCCCCACTGGTTGCCCCACAGAGGGAGGTGACCTGTGGCGGTGGGGAGCGGGGTGGCATTAGGCCGGCCAGGGTGGGTGCCAGCGGGGGCCCCCCAAATCGCCCTGTGGGTTGCCCCACAGATTGGCCCTGATCTCTGGCCAGACCTATGGACCCTACTAGTGCACAAATTTTGTGCATCAGGCCTCTAGTTCAAATATAAATACTTATTATTCAGGGGCAATCCTCAGACATTGAGGTAGAACTTGGCTTTTACTGGGCCCACCTATCATGTGAATTGACTACCCTCATTCTTGGTTACTGGCTGGCTCCATATCAAGCACCCTGGTCAAAGAAGCCCAGGTGGTTGCTCACTGGGTGAAACTGGTTGGTTAGACCGTTTCTCTATCCAGATGAATTATAGTTTTTCACCCATAGGATTGGCTGCAAATAGCAAATTTGAAACCATGAAGTAGCAAGCCTGAAAAGGCAAATAAATGGTTGTACTTTTAATGAGTTGGAAGCTGTTCTGGAACATACCTCCACACCACTAAAAATCTTCTTTACTGTGATAGGGTGGAAAATTTAAGGCATAAATTTAAGGCTGGTTTTAATATCTATTGCATGTGGAGTATGACTTTCCTGGTGTCTCAGAATTATGGCTGCAACCCAAGCTGAAGACACAAGGCACTAAGTATTCCTAAGCTATTAATAGCTGCCAGGGCTTATTAAGTGGCATCTGTTTCCATCACCACCACAAGTCATCATCTCTCTTCCACCCCACACACCCATTTCCTTCTGTTGTCCCCAAACTTGAGGGAGGAAGAACATTCACAACTTATGGCTGGAGGAGGAGAGAGTGGTGCTCTTATATCCATGGAGCCAAGTGAATCAGCTTCAATACAATCCTTATGGAGATTGGGGGTATCTCAAAAAAGAGGAGAATGACATCCTTGTTTCTGGATATCTGCTTAATGCAGAATCTGGAGACTTTTTCTGTTGGCAAAAGTATAGTATGACTTTGAAGGGTATCAGAATATGCCACTCCAAAACATGCCACTTTGGCATATGGAGTACTTTGAGCTAAAGGCAAATCAACACTTTTGAGAATGAGCAGATGCCAGGAGAATTTTCTGCCCTCCCCTTATCTGCCTAGGAACAGGACATCATTTCCCTTTGGTTCCCACCCCCAACCAGGGCGAGAAGAGCAATTCTTGTCACTGCATAGGGGGCGTGGACACCAAGATGAGTTTGTACCAGTATAAACAGATCTTATGAAATAGCCCTTACTTTCCATTAGCTACTCTATATATTTGCTAATACTTTTCCCACAATTTGTCATCTCTTGAAGCCTAAGCCCATTTCCCTCACGACTTTAACCACTCCTTTGAGTTTCACGTCTTTTCTATAAGCTCCGGTGTAGGTAAATATTAATAAAAATTTGTGTCTTTTCTCCTGTTAAATCTGTCTTTTTGTTAGGTTCCCCAGGTAATTAATTAGCCTAAGCAGGCAGAGGAAAGGTTTTTACTTCTTGAGACTTTTCTTTTCAGTTCTCCCTCACTGTGGGAAAAGAAGGGAAGTGCTTGACTGTGTCTCCTGTTTGAAGACACACCCATGATGAGGTTGAAGGAGATATGTTGCCCCTTGGATAGGCCCTGGGAGACCGAGAGGATTTCAGACACAGAGAGGTCCAGAGTGAAGCTTCACAAGGACACCACTCTGTAGGAGTGATCACAGTCCAGTTGGAATCACCCTAAACCAGAAATAAAATAGGGAATGCCCCCTCCAACTAAAATCACAGAGGCACTCACATAAGGAGAATGTGTTGCTCCCGCTCCCATTCCCATTTGTCTCCAAATCCAGATGTTTATAGGAGGATGAAAAAAAGACATCACAGAGACAAACCACAGCCCCTTCTCTGCTCTAAACACTAAATCTCACTTGGGGTGGGGAAGGGCATAAGAGAGTATAAGAGCTTTGAGTTAAGTGTAAGACTCAAGTTATTTAAAAATGGAATTGCACCAAGCCCTAAATACTGGAAAAGATTGCTCTAATAACCGAAAATGATGATGGAATCAACGTAAGACACTGTTAAGGTAGCCATCACCCTGATGGAGAAGCAAATTTGATCCAGTATTGCCGGTGGCACAGTTGAGAGAAAAAGGCCTTTTGTAATTAAACTCCAACAAATTCAGGCTCTTTTTCAGCAGGTGTATTTATAAACAAAATGTTTCCTCCAGCAAGTTTCCATACACTATTCTTTATGGGCAAGGCTTCAGTTACTTTTTGTTTTCTAGACCAAGTCTGCCCAATAGGACTTTTTGTAGTGAAAATGTACAATATACGTGCAGTCCAATGCACAATCCAGTAGACATATGTGGCCAATGAGCATTTGATATGTAGCTTGTGATACTGAAGAAATGAACTTGTAATTTTACTTAATTTTTATTTTATTTAATTTTTATTTAAATGTAAGTAGAAATAGTACTATATGGCTAATACCACAAGTAGCTATTTGAAGAACTGCCCTGTTTATGTGAAGATTAGGAGAAATGTTCTCCTAAACCTGTGGGTACTATCTGTCTATGGGTTTGTGTAGTTATAAGTCAGATAAGTCAGAGAATAAGGTGTAATGGTTGCTGCATCAAAAACCTCACATGAAACAAGTCTCTCACTGCATCTTCCCAATAGGGCAGAGTCTACCTTTGTGGCAGTTGGTGTTATTATGCGTGATCCCATACTAGTTAGCAAGAGACCTGAAGAGACTGTGTCTTATTTAGATTTTTTTCCTTATATTGCCTAGGGTAGTGCTTTGCACCTTGTTCATATACAATAATTGTTGGCTCTTGGTAAGGGGAAAGTAACAAGATCTTGGCTATTACAAAAATCTTGGTATGTGGCCCTCCAAACTCAACTCTACCCAACATACTCTTATTACTAAGTATTTAATTTTATGGGGGAAAGGGCAACTAAGAAAAAAGTTGTCAAAAAAGGCTCCTTTCAGGGGTGACAATAAACAAAAGGTTGAGACACAGGGCTCTGCATTGAAAAATATGTAACACATCATCTGTATTTCTTCCTCATCAGTCCCACCTACATATCTCCAGCAGGCTTGAGCTATTTTTGCCTGTGTGTAATACAGCACTATGGTCATTGTGTACAAAAATGAAGTCCATACGCATTTTTAAGGTGGGGTTCATGGATTATTCATGGTTATATTTCTCACATGTGGCATATTTTCCACATGGTCTAAAAAACTCTTTACCGACCTTATTTCTATTCAACTTCTGTATCATACAATCCTTGATGTGTGGCTGTTCTTTTCCCCCCCAGTGTAGTTACCTGAATACATGGTTGCAGGTTTCCTTGAGGAACGATTGGAGGTATCATTACTATACATCTTTGCTGTGATTGTGCAGGGTGCTTACTCATGGCGTGCTAGCCTCTCCTTCACTCACCGAGTTCCAGGTATGAAAACTGGCTTACATTCTGAAACTGGGCAATGGATCCCGGTTTTTAATTGGGGCAGCTGCCCTCAGACTTTCAATCATTCATCCTTAATTTGATTGCATAAATCTGCATCATCCACTATAGCAGTCACATATGGTTTTTACCTTTGAAATGAATTAAATCAAATGTAAAACAATTATGCTCGTCACCAGCCACATCTCCGGGATCGTTCATTTCCAGGATCTCTCATTGGGAGAATCACTGTTAAAATACTGGCAAAAAGTAAAAATTCAAACGTGCAAAGCTGTGGGAATTCCCCGTTGGTTCTCCACTAAATTCACAACTTTCAGATGAAAAAGAAAAAGTTTCTACCTTCTGCCCCAAACTGTGTTTGCCCTGTGCAGCGAAGTGGCTGTTTTTAAGCTCCAGGCTTGGGGGAAGGAGGAGAGCTGCTCACTTCGTCGTCCACTTTTGGCAAGTTCCAATGTCCGAGGTTAACTGGTTTTGACATTTCCCTCTAGTTTTATATTATTCTTTGGGGAAAGAAATGACTGACCTCTTCATGCCCCCGAAGTCAGAATTCCCTCCAAGGCTCTGCTTTGTAGTTGGTATAGCCATTGACATGTAATTAATTTTTAATAAACACTGATCAATAATAGCATTCAACTAAGTATTAATAAAATGCCTATTAAGTATATAAAGTGAAATCGGATCACTTTTCTGGCAAAATCTTTTAAAACTTCACTACTTATCTTTTTCAGAGTAGAATGTCCCTGTTCTGTCAGTGGTCTACTGGGTTCTACTATCTGCATCCCGTCCCCACCCCCACTGCTCTCTGACCAAATTTCCTACAACCACATTTATCACCCCCTGCACATTCTAGATTTTCTTTTTTAAAAAAATTTATTGTTATTGCTGAAAGTATTACAGATGTGCCCTTTGTTCTGTTTTCTTCCCATCCACTCCCTCCACCTCTCCCAAGCCTTCACCACACTATCATCTGTGTCCATGGGCTATGCATATAAGTTCCCCAGTTAATCTCTGCCCCCCCCCCCACCACCACTCCCACCCCCACCTTCCCTCTGATATTCATCAGTCTGTTCCATGCTTCTATGTCTCTGGATCTGTTCTGTTCATCATTTTATTTTAATCATTGGGTTCTAAACATGAGTGAGATCATGTGATATTTATCTTTCTCTGACTGGCTTGTTTTGCTTAGCATAATACTCTCCAAGTCCATTCATGCTGATGCAAATGATAAGAGTTCCTTCTTTTTTAGAGCCACATAGTATTCCATGGTGTAGATGTATCACAGCATTTTTATCCTCTCATCTGCTGATGGGCACTTGGGCTATTTTCAAATCTTAGCTATCATAAGTTGTGCTGCTACGAACATAGGGGCGCATATATTCTTTCTGACTGGTATTTCAGGTTTCTTAGGATATATTCCTAGAAGTGGGATCTCTGGATCAAATGGGAGTTCCAGTTTTAATTTTCTGAGGAAACTTTATACTGTTTTCCACAGTGGCTGCACCAGTCTGCATTCCCACCAACAGTGTACTAAAAAATTTCCTCCACATCCTCGCCAACACTTGTCATTTGTTGATTTGTTGATGGTAGCCATTCTGACAGGTGTGAGGTGTTACCTCATTGTGGTTTAATTTGCATCTCTTGGGTGACTAGTGACTGAGCATCTTTTCATGTGTCTCTTGGCCATTTGTATGTCTTCTTTGGAGAAGTGTCCATTTAGGTCCTCTGACCATTTTTTAAATTGAATTGTCTTCCTTTTGTTAAGTTGTATGCATTCCCTATATACCAGGTGTACCGGTTAATATTGGGAGTTTTTTTCAATAGATGGAGTTGCACATATGCTAACATATATGCAATTTGATATACATGCTATTTTATTCTATTGACAACAAGCTTCAAAACTTCATATGTTAAATGTTCTAAGGTGTTACCATCTTCAATATTTTTACGCTTACAATTGTCGAATTTAATGCCAAAAAAAGAGCATTTGTGGGAAGTTTTAGTTATTACTTTATTTTGGAGATTAACCATTTATTGGATATATGATTGGCAAATACGATCTCCTATGCAGTGCGCTCTCTTTTCACTTTATTGATGGTTTCTTTTGCTGTGCAGAAGCTTTTTATTTTGATGTAGTCCTATTTGTTTATTTTCTCCTTATTTCCTTTGCCCTAGGACAGTGGTCAGCAAACTGCAGCTCGCGAGCCACATACGGCTCTTTGACCCCTTGCATGTGTCTCTTCCACAAAATACCACGTGTGGGCACGCACGTACAGTGCGATTGAAACTTCGTGGCCCATGCGCAGAAGTCGGTTTTCGGCTCTCAAAAGAAATTTCAATCATTGTACTGTTGATATTTGTCTCTGTTGACTAATGAGTTTGCCGACCACTGCCCTAGGAGATGCATCGATAAACATATTGCTACAAGAGATGTCTAAGATTTTGCTACCTATGGTTTCTTCTAAAATTTTTATGGTTTCATAACTTGCATTTAGGTCTTTTATCCATTTTGAGTTTATTCTTGTGTATGGTGTAAGTTGGTGGTCTAGTTTCACCTTTTTGCATGTAACCATCTAGTTTTCCCAACACCATTTATCGAAGAGACTATCTTGCCTCCTTTGTCAAATATTAATTGAGCGTAATGGCTTGGGTCAATTTCTGGGGTCTCTGTTCTGTTTCATTGATCTATATCCCTGTTCTTGTGCCAGTACCAGGTTATTGTGAGTATAGTGGTTTGTACTGCAGCTTGATATCTGGTATTGTGACTCCTTCAACTTTGTTTTCTTTCTCAAGATTGCTGCAGCTACTCAGGGTCTTACTTGGTTTCATATAAATTTTTGGAGTGTTGGTTCTAGATCTGTTAAATATACCATTGGCATTTTAATAGGGATTGTATTGAGTCTGTAGATTGCCTGGGGTAGTATGAACATTTTAATGATGTTGATTCTACCAACCTATGAACATGGTATATTTTTCCATTTGTTTATGTCTTTCTCTATCACTTTTTCCAGTGTCCTGTAGTTTTCCAAGTACAGGTCTTTTACCTTGTTGGTTAAGTTTATTCCTAAGTATTTTAATTTTCTGTTGCAATGATAAATGGGATTGTTTAATTTCTTTTTCTGAGAGTTCATTATTTGTGTATAAAAATGTGATCAGTTCCTGGGTGTTAATTTTGTATCCTGCTATGTTGCCAAATTTATTTATTAAATCTAGTAGTTTTTTTATGGAGTCTTTAGGGTTTTCTATGTATAGTATCATGTCATCTGCGAATAATGAGTTTACTTCCTCTTTTCCAATTTGGATGCCTTTTATTTTTTCTTCATGTCTGATCACTGTGGCTAGGATTTCCAGTACTAAGTTGAATAAAAGTGGTGAAAGCAGATATCCCTGTCTTGTTCCTGTTCTTAGCGGAAATGGTTTTAATTTTTATCCATTGAGTATGATGTTGGCTGTAGGTTTGTCATATATGGCCTTTATTATGTTGAGTTATGATCCCTCTCTTCCCACTTTGCTGAATTTTTATCAAAAAGGGTGTTGGATTTTGTCAAATGCTTTTTCTGCATCAATTGATATGATTATGTGATTTTTGTCTTTCAATTTGTTCATGTGATGTATCACACTGATTGATTTGTGAATACTGTGCCAGACTTGTATCCCCGGAAAAAACCCTACTTAGTCATGATGCATGATCTTTTTAATGTATTGCTGGATTCAATTTACTAATATTTTTGTTGAGGATTTTAGCTCATCAGGGATATTGGTCTGTAATTCTCTTTCTTTGTAGTGTCATTATCTGGTTTTGGAATTAGGGTAATGCTGGCCTCATAAAAAGAGTTTGGAAGTGTTCCTTTAAATCTTAGATTTTTTGGAATAGTTTATGGAGAATAGGTGTTATTTCTTCTTTGAAATTTTGGTAAATTCCCCTGTGAATTCATCTGGACCAGGGCTTTTGTTTGCTGGGAGATGCTTTTATTACTGTTTCAATTTAATCAGTAGTTATGGGCCTATTCAGGTTTTCTGATTCTCATTGCTTACTCTCATGTGCTATGAAATCAATGAATACTTCCAAGTTCTGCAATCCACAGTAGCCTATGGCTAATTACCTAATGGTCCCACAGAGGCCATGGCTCCTGAGGGCATAGGTTTGATAACAATATGTTAATAATAATTAAAATTTCATAATGGTAATTAACATTTACTTGAAATTACTATGTGCCAGGTACTTTTAGAAGCATTTTACGTGCATTACTTATTTGATACTCTAAGAACTCCATGATGCAATTCTATTGTCATGCCTCTTTTCTTTATGAAGACACTAAAGCACAGAGAAGTGATTTAATTGGTAGCAGCTCATAAAAATTAGGGTCCAAAATGAGTGGCACATGAATTTAGTGCTACTGGACAGGGAGGAGATTAATAATAATACCATTATTTTCTCTGTCCTCACCCCAGGCAAACTTGCAGCTTGCCATACTAAAGCCATGCAGCTGTGATTCTGAACCTCAGACCCAGGGTTCTTACAAGGGGCTATTTTTGTCTCCCAGGGGATGTCTGGCAACATCTGAGATGTTTTTGATTGTGTGTGTGTGAATGTGGAAGTGTGTAAGGCACTCTGGCACCTGGTGGGTAGAGGCCAGAGTTGCTGCTAAACATTCTATAGTGCACAGAACAGCTTCCCACAACAAAGGATTATCTGGTCCCAAATGTCAATAGTGCCAGGTTGAGAAACTCTGCTCTCTCTTGCTCTCTATTCTGAATCTATTTTTCCTCTTTTGTCATCTATCATTTCTGTGCCATGTCCTTTCCTTGCTTTCTTTCTGTGGCCATCCTTCAGATGGCTGCTCCAGTGACTGTCAACTTTGGCTTAATTATAACATTGTAAAGATTAGGATGCTTCTGGCTATAGGTAACAGGAATGGCAAATGGGCTTAAACAAGAAGGAAATTTATCACACATACCCATAACCCTATAAGTAGGGTAGGGATGATATTATCAGAGGTGAGGTAAGATTTATTTTCTCTGTGACTAACTCTGCTTTTCCCTCATGCATTGCCAACTTGGTCCTTAGGTTGGCTTCTCTCATGGTTGCAAGATGCAACCAGCAGCAAAAGGGGCATGGCCTTCATTACTCATGTACAATAGAGAAAAACAGAAAACTCTCCTTTTCCCAAACCATGAAATGTGTCCTTTCCTTCATTGTGATTTGGCCTAAGACATGCCCAAACCTAGATCAAGAATATTTGAAGTGGAATGCCATGTCCAGATTGGTTTACTGCTCAGGATCTATCACTGGAACTCAGCATAGGGTGGGCAATTAACATAAGGGTGAGTAAAGAAGCAAGAGGGGAATGGATGTTGGACAGGCCACCAACGGAACCCATCGTAACCCTGCCTACTGTCTTGAAGATGCTTCCTTGTTCTGTTCTTTGCAGTCAGTGGGCCAGTCCTATCCCTCCCTCCCTGTTTTCACGCCTAGCATCTGGAGTCACGACACAGATATCTCATTTCATTTTTTAACACACCAAGACAAAATCACTGGGAGTGAAATTAGTATAAAACTCTCAGAGGATGTGAGACTTGAATTGGGTTTTGAAGCATATTAAAGATTTAGGGCAGTCCTTCTTTTCAGTGCAACAGATTATTAAGCAAGATGATTTTGAGGAGAGCTGGGTTTTTAAAGAATTACATACAGTATAGTATCTAAAACACTTTTCTGAAAAAAAGATTTTTTATTTTCTCTCATAAATCAGGGCAACAGATCTATTGCAAAAATAACCTAATTTTAAAAATAGTTGTATTAAATTCAGTCAATTTTGCAAAGAACATTTTATGGTAATATATCCTGTTTTACAATAAATTATGTGACCCAAATACAATCCCCATTGAGCCTGTCTCAAAAAGAACTCACACTTCTAAGAGTAGAAGTCTGACAAGGTGCCCAGAAAGTAGAAAAAAAAAAAGCTATATTTTAAAAACAGTCTTTTCTTCAGTTGTTGATTTTAATTTCACTAATGTAATTTACTTTCCATTTGACTTTTGCTTCTAGAGGCTAATCTTTTTAAAATATATAAATGGTATACAATGATATATTCCTTAAATATGATGATTTATGCCAGATTGCTATAATCTACTTTGAACTTTTGAAATGTGATAGACAAACTACATTACCAGGTAAAATCTTTAATTTTATTACTTTGTTTGCACTAGACAGACCATAGTTAAGTCCTTGAGTATAGGTAATGAACACATCTCACTCCCAGAATTGCCAATTCTGCAAATGATTTCTTATTTGTTATTATTAGGTTAGCCATAGCTTTAGTCTTTCATGTGTTCATATGCATTTTTATATATTACATAAAACATAAATCCACTGACAATGCAAAAAGCAGCAGCACTTTTCTACATCATTCTTCTTTTTAAAAAAAATATATTTTTATTGAGGAAGGGAGATGGAGAGAGAGATAGAAACATCAATGATGAGAGGGAATCATTGATTGGCTGCCTCCTGCACACCCCACACTGGGGCTCCCTGACCGGGAATAGAACCGTGACCTCCTGGTTCATAGGTCAACACTCAACCACTGAACCATGCCACCCGGGCTGCATCATTATTCTTTATTTTACCATTTATTATTACTTTCATCAGAAAGTGGGAAAAGTAAAGACAAAGGGTTAAACTATCTCTTTCTTATTGTTTTGCTAAGATACATATTTTTTTCTGATATGACATAACTTATTTGTGAAAAATTAAATTTTGGGATTCACTTTCTATTTCGATCTTATTGTTTTCATTGGAACAAAATATGAATTTTAGAATTTGAAAAGTAGATATTGAACTGCCATAACTATATAACTACATTTATGGCTACATTCACTGAAATTATTTCAAAGAAATTTTCATAAGAAAAGTGAAATGGAAAATCTACCTTAATTTTTTTAATAGTCAAATGATTATGAAAAATGTATATATAGTTCTTCATAAACACCAGGTAGGGACATGATATACACACACATATGTGTGTTTATATGTATATATATATATAAACACACATATAATTTATTTTTCAGGAAACTAAGTGTTATGAATTGTGGTTTTTCTTAAGATACAATAAAACTTAACATTAAGAGTAAAACTTACTGAACAAACTAGAAGTCATTGTACTTTTTGGCACAAGCGTTCCTGCTTCTGAGGAGACAAAAATCAAGGAAACTTCTTTAAAAACAACAACAAAAAAACCTCACATAGCTTCTGGGACACTAGCTGAAATGAAGCCATATCTTATGAATAAAGTCAGGTCCCTTCCCTGCTACCAAAAAATTCAAGAACTGAGACACTTTTCACAAGTTCCAATGAAAAGAGATTTTTTTTTTAAATCTGCATAAATCCGGTGTACATTTTTATTATCCTCAATCATCTAGGTATTTCTCTCTACTCTGTTTTACTGGGGTCAGCAAAACAAATTGGATACAATGAAAACAAAAGCAAAGAAATAGCAACAGAAACCCTTGTTCTAAGAGAGATATAAAGACAGAATTTCTATTGGAGTAGGCACCGTCTTAATCTGTTTGTACTGTTGTAACAAAATACCGTACACTGAGTAACTCAATCAACAACCGTGTATTTGTCATAGTTCTGGAGGGTGGACATTCCAAGATCAAGGCTCCCTTCCTGGTTCCTAAGTGGCCGTATTCTCGCTGTGTGCTTACATGGTGGGAGAAGCAAGCAAGCTCTCTTGGGCCTCTTTTATAAAGGGCACTAATCCCATTCATGTGGGCTCCATTCTCACGACCCAATTGACTCCCAAATACCATCACATTGGGTTACAACATAGGAAATGTGAAGGGACACAAGCATCCAGTCTAGAGCAGCATGTTTTAAATCCCTGCCACAGGGAAAGGCTAGGCAGGGAGAAAAATATTTCCCCAGGCTCTCTCTGCCTTGGTATCATGACTTAATCAACAAACTGCATTTCAGACAACAGAAACAAGTACCTACAGCTACGGTTAGTAAACCTAGTGGCCACTAGAATCATCTGGGAAAATTTTTTTTTAATATAAATTAATTGCAAAAAGGTTCATCCTCAGGCTTCAGCAGAAACTGAATGGAAATGGGACCTTATATTATTAGGGTTCTTCAGAGAAATAGAACCAATAGAGTGTGTATGTGCGTGTGGAAAGAGATAGATATTTTGAGCCACTGACTCACAAATCTGTAGAGGTTGGCAAGTCCAGAAGAGATGGGCAGGGCAGGCAGGGCAGAGGCTGGAGACCCAGGGAAGAGTTGATATTGCTGGTTGAGCCCCAAGGCAGTCTGCTGGCAACATTGTCTTCCTCGGGGGAAGTAGGTCTTTTTATATTAAAGCCTTCAATTGACTGAGGCCCACCTAACTTTACCTTAATTATCTATTTAAGGATGTATCTCCAAGTACAGTCTACTTCCTGTGTGCTGGAGCTTAGGGCTTCAACATATGAATTGGGAGGGCACAGTTCACTCATTACATGCCTGAGTAGGTATGATGATGATCATGCCCTTTGGGGATCTGTCCCGAGCATCAGGAGCAAAATGATTGAACTCCCCTGTGAGTTATTTCCAAGCCTTGGTGGATGGTCAGATCTTGCTGTCTCATTCTCCTTCCACCCGCACCCTGTTTCCGCGAAGCCATCAGTCATAGTGTTGAGCTCACAGCATCTGGCAGGAGGTCAGGTGGGAGTCTGATTGACTGGCAGGTCGGGGGGGGGGTCACACTGGCTAGATCTATCCTTTGGTACATAATCCCCACCTTTCCCAGAGGCCTCTGTGCCCAGGTCAGCAGACAGGGCAGGGCTCCCAGATGAGACTCTGGCTTCAGGGCCAGCTCCACAGCCTGGGGTAACCATGATATGAGGTGTTTTGAAGTTCCCTCCCTTCCCTGGGTCCAAACTTTCTTTCTCTGGTCTGCAAAATAGAGCCTGAAATTTTCAGCATTTCTGTCATCTGGGAAACTTAAAATGCTTGGGCCCATCACCCAGCTATTTGAATATCATTTATCTGGATATGAATATTTTTAAAAATCCCCTTAGGTTTAGCCATATCAGACCCACTGGTCTATAGTTATGGAGATAATGAGATGAAGTAAAAGCCAGGAATGACAGTTGCATAGGCCTAGACCAGGAAGCAGAGAAAACATGCATCAAACCAGGGAGATGTCCCAAGAGGCAGATATTCAATGAACCCTGACCAGTAAGCCCCCGTGAGCAGCTAGCCCCCAACGCTTCATCGAGTCATAAAGGTCTATGATTTCTTTTTGGGTAGTGGGGAGCTGTACAAAAAGTATAAAATTACTGGATTTTTAGAGAAGGGATAAAAGCACATTGATTTATTTAAAATGTACCTCATTATTACAAAATAAAACATCAGTTCTTGATTTAAAAAAGATAAGACAGTGTTATTTCCTTAAGTTTAAACATTTTAAAAGAAATGCATGTTCATTATTTATAATAAAAGCTTATACTAAAAATATGTATGTCTCTTGGCCTAAACTGTCCTGTTCTTCACTCCAGGTGCCCAAAGGCAACCTATTTTAATTCTGCTAGTGGTTTCTTCTGGTGTTTACTTCCATATTTATCAGTGATATGTACCTATAGTTATTTTTATTGATCAGTTTTGCAACTTCTCTTTGACTTCCTGCTTTGGTGAATGAGGATTCGGCTGTGTGAGTGCATCCTCCCTACCCATCCTGATATAGTTACATCAATGCAGTTTACTTCCCCTTCTCAGTGCTCGGTTCTTTTTCATTTTTAATCCTCACCTGAGGATATCCTTTTAAAAACTGATTTTAGAGAGAGGAAGAGAGAGAGAAACAGCTGGGGATCAAACCTGCCACCTTTTGGTGTACAGAACGATGCTCCACACTGGCCAGGGCAGTGCTCGGTTCTCTAACTGGCACATTAGGATCCCAGACACTCAGCGCACAGGTCAGGGTTGACTTAAGCACCTACCTCTCAGGAATCCAACAACCCTCCCCCGCTTCCCACACCCACAAAGATCATTAGGAGACAGGCATCTTTTCCTCGTAACACTTCAAACCAAAAAAACCCACAAATTTTTATTTTAAATACACCCCTTTGACTATAGGGTGGAACTGTTAAATGCTTTTGTAAAAGAAACTTTCTTCAAGCCTTTCATTTTTTAATACACCCCACCCCTCATTCTGAAGGAGGCTCCCTTTCATGCCTCCAAACCATTTACTGTTCTTGGCGTCATCCTCCAACTATTCCAAGATGCCCACCTACCTTCAGGCTGGCTCACCTCCAGTGATTCCCAGGAGAATATCTGACACTGTAGAAGAGAAAAGTAGAAACCCAAGTTTCATTTGGAGTTATACAAAACAGTATACAGTGTTCCTGGGTGATTATTAAAAGAGAGCCTTTTATTTAAAGGAGTGGGTCCAGGCAGGTGTGTTTAAAAACTAGTTTCATTGCTTTGTAGAAATGCCTCTCTATGCTCTCCACACAGGCGTATGCAAGTGCAGAGCAGAGCAACAGTCAGCTAAGGTGATCAAACAACAAACGATCCAGTGTGTTGAGCATTAAGAAATGTGAATATTTTATTTTAGGATCTCTTTAAGTGAGGAGCTTGACTTTTTTGTGTTTGGATTAGAGCTGCCTCCTCCTCTTCTTCTCTAGAACATTTTCTTCTACAGGAAGAATTTGTGTCACGTTCTGGGTATGAGGCCTCAGGCTTTCCTTAGGAATATAGCCAATAGCACTCAGATGCTACAGTGTGGCCACCTGGACCACGAGGAAGAGTAAAAAGACAGAAACAACAGGAACATGTGAGACCATAAAGGTTTAAAATGAGCTAAAATGGTAAATAATATGTAGCTCACCAACAAAGAGAAAAATCATGAAGACAAAGGGAGTGCTGGTGGCTTGAAGTCTGTCCAGCTGATTCCTATTATCTCAGGGTAGCATCACTGTGGGTCCATTCTGCAAAGACTCAGCTCGCTTCTTGTTGTTAAAGTATATAAAATCAGGTTGGAACCAAAGGAAATAAAGCAACCTTGGGAGAGCCAAAAGTGATTGGAGCAATGAAGATACAGGAAGCTGGATTCTGTAATCACCAGGAGTCTTTTGATAAATCAGTCTATTGTTTTCTATTTGGAGAAAAGGAAGTGTGTGTGTGTGTGTGTGTGTGTGTGTCTGTGTCCTCCTTGTGCTTTATAATAGTTTTGGGACACAAGAGTGTCTGGAAATATTGCTGGAGGATATTTTCTTTTACCTGCTTGCTTGGTGCTGGCAGTCAGGTTAGAGGTGAGGATGCTGCAATGTCAAGGTTTCCTTGAGAGACTGCAGGTTCCTGAGATTTAGTGCGCTCCCACCAGAAGGAGGTGTCTGTCTGTACATGTGTGTGCGTGGCGTGTAACACTGTCCAGTGCTGTTATACAGAACCTTCTCTGATGATGGAAATTTACCATAGCTGCACTGTCCAGTGCAGTAGCTACTGACCATTGGTAGCTACGGAACACTTGAAAGGTGGCTAGTATGAGCAAAGAACAAATCTTTCGTTTTTTAAATAGCCACATATGGAAAGTGCTACTGTATTAGACATGGTGACTCTCATCAATTGGAACACAAATTCTGGGCATCAGACCTTCCCAGGGTTCCTACTTGAGAAATAGCCCCTCAGGGTTAAATCACCAGGGATGTGCTTTAACTTGGGACACACATGTGTTATACCTGGATGGGGAGAGCAAAGGCTCCTGGCAAAGTTATATTAATCACTAGAGACCCGGTGCATGAAAATTCATGCACTGGAGGGGGGGGTGGTTCCCTCAGCCTGGCCTGCCCCCTCTCACAGTCCGGGAGCCCTCAGGGATGGGAGGCGACCTGGTGATCAGGAGAAGGCGACACTTCCATCACATTTTTGCTGCTTTCACTGCCGGCAGCACAAGCCTCTGCTGGCCCTGGTTACCTGAGCCTCAGGTGGCCCTGGGCAGCTGGGCAGCCACCATCCGAAGCTTGCCTGCACCTTGGGCTGGCCCTGGGCAGCTGGGGGGCTGAGGGGACTGGGGGACTCTGGAGGCAGGAGCGTGGAATGGCCGGGCCCGCCTAGGGGCGGACCCCACACCTGCTGCCCGGAGTGGGGCTGATGGAACTGGGTGCCGTCATTTTGTGGCTGTGGGCACCAGCCATCTTTGAGGCTGCGGCAGTCAATTAGCATATTCCCTCCTTATTGGCTGGGGGTACCAACATCTTTGCAATGGCATGAGGGTCAATTAGCATATTCCCTCTTTATTGGATAGGATTCTTTGGTGCCAATTGTGAAAGAAGGAGTAATAATTAAGGTGTCCTACCAGCCACATGATGATCAGGGAGGGAAGAGGTGACAAACACTATGCTGGGATGTATTGGTTACTTTATTTGAGGATAATTAGTTGGCAACATAATCAAACCTAAGATAGAAATCTCAGAGGTGAGGGAAAACTACGTATGATTCAAAGATCCAACAATAAACCTCAGTTTGTAGAACTCAGAATTTCTCCAACATAACTGACTCCAGAACTCGTCTCTGGGTGTACATGTGTGATGGCTATTAGCAGCCACAAAGATGCTGCTCTATGGTACATGCTTTGGGAAAAGGTGCTCTATAAGATGGTTGGTTCCTGCTGTAAGTCATGTTCCAAATCATTCCCTTAATTCATTTTTCTGCTACTTTCTCTTTTGCCTCTTCCTTGCTATGCAGTTGGAACAATGTCAAGAGCACCCTGGGGCCTTGGTGAGAGGTTTTGTGCCATAGGAATTGGGGTATTGCTCATACTACCTCCTGTGACTTTGAGCCCCATCTAATATGTATGCAGTTTCCATTTGGTGATGGATGGCTGCTGGGAACACCCAGATGTATGGCTCAGTGAGTCCTACAGCCTCTGGTCCATGATGGGCTTCTCAAGTAACTTGGTGTCTTAATAACGGTTGGTTTTCGAAATTCAAGGATTTCTAATGTTAATTAATTTCACTTAAAAACAAAATGGGAAAAGAGCAGTGATGCTTTCTAAATACACATCCCCAAGAATATCTGCGGAGTCAATTTCCCTACTTTGTACTCATTTATTATTTCACAGCATATTTAACTAAATGGAGCATAGTTGTGTTTTTTTATATTCAGCTTTTCTATTAATATCCACCACACCTTCCTATTAGTCTATGCACTTAGTTTATCTTCACACATGCAGAACAGTTTCTTTTTCACACTTTGTTCAGCCAAGCAAGATAAGGGACTAAAATTACAGAGAAATGCATCCTTCTTAGAATCAACACATTCCCTGCATAATATTTTTAGTTTTTTGTTCAGAAAATACATAGCAACTACAAAGTGAGCCAAATTTACTTTTGCCAAATTATTTATCAAAATGTCACAGGCCATGCCGGGCTAAAGAATTGTGAAAATGAATTCAATTTTTTGCTAACATAATATAGTTTATATCTAAAATAAACATAAAAAATCTATTGAATTGGAGGAAATGTTAGTACAGGAAAAATATGTGGGTTTTTTGTTTGTTTAGTTAAAGCTAAAATTATAGCAGAATCCTCATGTATTTTTGTATCCCATTATACTTATTGCCAGGACTCCCAGAACAGATTAGGCGATTGTTTTTCCTTTTTAATTCCTTCTTGGTTCCAGTTCTACCAATGTTCAGATTATCCAGTGTCCTTTTTTTTTGTTTGTTTTGTTAATCCTCACCTGAAGATTTTTTCTATTGATTTTTTTTTTGAGAGAGTAGAAGGGAGGAAGGAAAGAGAGCTGGAGAAAGAGAGAGAGATGGAAACATCCATGTGAGGGAGACACATAGATTCGTTGTCTCCCACCTGTGCCCTGACCAGGATCCAAGAGATGGAACCTCCAACCCAGGTACATGCCTTTGACTGGAATTGACCCTTTGACCCTTCAGTGTGCAAGCCAATGCTCTAACCACTTATCAACACCGGCCAGGGCTCTTTTTAAAGTTTTAAATTGTCTTTATTTACTTTGTTTCTTACATGTTCTTAAGATGTTAATACAATAGATAAGACTTTATGCTTGTCATAACAATCACAAAATATTTTTATCATCTCATTACTAAAGACCATATCTTTTATTTACTACCAGTTTTGAACCTAGACACATTGTGATTTACTAATAGAATTTTTCTGAAAAGTTAATCTAAATATATTACGTTTAGTCTTATTTTATGGAAATTTGAATAATGTAAATTGGCCAACCATGTACCATAAAATATTAATAAAATATTTCTTTATGAAAGAAGTGAAATTGTTATCTACGGCATCTAAAAAAAACAAATAATTTCAGGGCTGGTCTGGCAGGTGACTTGCCAATTGTGTTTACACTTTTGCCACATGGTGGCGCCATTTCAGTTGCTAGAAATGTCAGCTTCCTGGGAACCCAACTACTGTTTATGGGAATTGGGACTTTGTTCTGGGGACTGTGGTGACTGTAGTGTTGTTATTTTTACCATTTGCTGTTATTATAACACAAAAAAGCAAACAAATATATAATTGGTAATACTCTTACTGCTGAAAACAAGTTCTAAAATCAGTTAACTTTGAAATGGAAGTTAGAGGTGATAAAATGCTGTGAAGAATTTCTCATAATTGCCATTACACACTATGCATGCCTTTGGAGAACTCTGCAAAATACCAGAGGTAATATTGCTGAGAGAAAGGGGAATCATCTGATAATATTGATTAAACAAAAAAAGTTAAAACCTCAATGACAAGTGGCGTTTGTTCACATACCCATTACTAGAAATAGCCTCATCCACTTGCCCTGCATATATTTTCTTTTAGACTGATTGCTTCTCCTCTTAGTTTGGCCTCAAGTGCATGTAATGATTTCCCCAGGCACTCATCTCAATATTTTCTAAGTGATTTAGTCCTAGAATTCCTCTTCAAGATAAGAGTTTCCAAAGTATATGCAACATCAGGTCCTAAAGATATGAAATAGCAAGAGTTATTACTATAATGTCAACAGGGTGAATTTGTAAAGAATCTTTAAAAGAAAAGATGGTTGACAAAGTCAATTTTATGAATCCAACAGCTCCTTTAGACATGCAAGTAATATACAAAATCAAATCTTTCAGGATGTTTATTTTTAACATATAGATTTTTAACAAATGTTTTTTACTAAAGATTTACTGAATCTTTAATATATGTGTTATATGCCAATTTAACTAAATCAAAGTGTGCATTGTTAGGGAAAGAGCAGAATATGGCAGTGAATAAAAATTGGTATCTTTATTATCTTAATGCAATACCATCTTTATACAGCAAAGACTTTTCTTGAGACTGATTTGTTTAATGGAAGAGTAACCTTTGTGAAATCATTGGCTACTAAGTATCTGGAGTTATTATGGATAACAACAGAAATAGGCTTTTTTAAAGAATTTTTTCTCTATTTTTCTGTTCCTTTCCATTGAAATGCATTCTTGACCATCTTCTCTTCTATAAGGAATAATCAATAAAGATAGTCAGAAGATTTTTTTCTCTTATTTAACCCATCTCTATATAGGAGGCCACTAAACCAACTTGTAACACACACAGCCTTAGAGCTGTTTCTTCCCCTAGTGCATTACTGCTAATGCTGTTACTTGGCCAAACTTCTCACCTGTTTTTCCTATGACTAATTAATAAGTACATACATACATATTTATTTACTCTTATCTGTACAATTGCCAGATTAAGTTCATTAAACTGTTTTTTATCATATTTTCATCAAATCTAATGAGATGAATACTACACCAAGACTAAACCCCTTGCCAACCGCTATTTGATCTATAATATGATTTTATCTCACCTATCCAGGAGGAGCAATGCTCTCTCTATGAATAGGAGATAGAGTTGAAAATATTGCCTCTTCAGAAATGTCACAAAGCTAAGGC
Source organism: Corynorhinus townsendii (assembly GCA_026230045.1). Taxonomy (NCBI): domain Eukaryota; kingdom Metazoa; phylum Chordata; class Mammalia; order Chiroptera; family Vespertilionidae; genus Corynorhinus; species Corynorhinus townsendii. Next base: position 105,708,241 of record JAPDVU010000006.1, on the reverse strand, counting down.
TTTAGAGAAACACAAATTTGTTGTTCCACTTGTTTATGCATTCATTGGTTGATTTTGTATGTGCCCTGACCAGGAATAAAAACCACAACCTTGGCATATTGGGACAATGCTGCAACTCTGGTAGGCAGTTAGACAGGCATGAGCAGAACCAGGAGGATAGGCCAGGTACAGAAGGTCACCAGGGCAAAAAGCCCTAAGTACCCAGCAAAGGACAATTGGAGGATTAGGACCTTATCCCCAGGGTGACCTTTTCTCCCCTAGCGTATCCCTGGTCATTAATTTTGGACTCCCTGACCTTTTCCTCCATAGGCCTCAGTTGTTTTTCAGCTCCAAGCCCAGAAAGGCAGCAAAACCATACACGCAATGCCATGGCTGATCTTAGGGCCAGCTGCATTGAATAATGCCCTGACACAGATCAAGCAGTCAGTGGAGACCCTGATCCTGAAAGGACACACCTGGAAAACTGCTGAATATTCTGTTGAGATCTTCTGGGATCTCCCCTAAAATCTCTGCCCTTAAACCCTTAGGCCAGAGGACCCATAGCACTCTCCCTCCCCGCTCCCTCCTTGGAGCACACTCAGCCTTTCCCTTCCCTCTCCCTCTCCCTTCCCACCAGGCTTGTCACCTTTACCTTCCTCACTCCCAAGCTCCAAGGACCCTTCCTTTGCCTCTACAACTTGTTTCCTCAGCCCATTTCTTCTACAAATTATTTTTTCAACCTCTGTGATTTTATAAATAGATGTTCTCTTCTAGTTTGAGTCTTGGCTCTGAATTCTTTCCTAGCCAGAACTCAAGTACCAAGGTTGCTGAACCCAGCTCTGTTCTGACCCCTTCGCTGCCTACAACATAACCAACTGAGCTACCCAGGCAGGGCCTCTTTTATCTGATTCTTAGTTCAGAATTCACAGCTTAAGGTTTTGTACTACATTAAAAAAATTTTGATATAAAGATTTCCAGGTCCTCTGTTCTCTGCTAGTTAAGAGTGATACCATAGCTTAACGCTTTGAATTTTGCTTTTTCCCATTTCTCTTATTATATGGTACTACAGTTATATTGTTATCCCTAACTAAAGTATTTAAAAGTTAAATTTTAAATATATCATTTTTGTTCAGATGAGAGAAAGGAATCAGTGCTTCATTTCAAAATATAATTTAAGGAAAGAAAAACACTATGGTCTGAATCACTTAAAATGTGCATAAACTTGCTAAATCTGTAATTTTGGAATGAAGGAAGGGAAATAAGAATTAATGTTTGTTTCAGGTATTGAATGCATATGGTAGCATTGGAGAAATAGGTTCAAATCTATGATTCATGAATATTGTGGATGCTGAGTAGAATAGTCTGATAACATATAGTTATTGAGAAATTTATTCATGAAGTAGAAATTAACTGGAAGGTAGAGGAAAAGGGATGGGTGAGAATATGACTAATGGTTGTCAGATATATAAAAGGAGAATTAACAATAAAATTTATATAAAGGAAGGCTAACTTTATAGCAGCCCCTCCAGGGAAAGAGATATTAAGATGGAAAATGAAACAAGATCAAAATGGAACTAAAAATGTAAACCTATTGAGCAAATTTGCCAAAGATCAAAGGAATATTGATTTGGGGATTTACCAAGATTGCCTAAGTAGATGTTATCTAATCATTACAGAGTTGTATAAAATTCTGAATGGCATTATTGTTAACATGCATTGATAATTAAAATGACTTTTGCATGGCTATTATACATTGCATGCTTTTATGAACAGTTGAAGATAAGGCTTGATTTCTCTCCTTATAGATTTATATCAGTTTAGTTCAACAAAATATAACAGAATTAATGTTGGGTTCCAAGTATTGCATTGACATTAGAAATACAAAACATTGCTGAGGAAAATTAAGGAAGAACCGAACAAATGGGGAGATATACCATGTTCAAAGGTCAGAGATTCAACATTGCTAAGATGTCATCACCCACCCAACCCCCAAATGATTATTTGATTTAGGGCCATGTTAATAAAAGTCCTAGAAGATAGCTTTGTAGAAATTGATAAGTTAATTCTAAAATTTTTATTGAAATGTAAAGGACTAAAGTAGGTCACATGTTGGAAAGAATAATAAAGTTGGAAGACATAGACTAACTGACTTCACAATTTGTTATAAATTTATAGTAATCAAGACACTGTAGTAATGGTATAAAAATAGGTGAAGAAAAATATTAATGGAACTCAATAAAGAATCTAGAAATTTATGGTTATTTGAGTTTTGACACAGGTGCTAAGACAATTTCAGGGGAGAAAATGTAGGCTTTTCAACAAATGGTGCTGAAACAATTGGATATCCATGTGCAAATGAGTAAACTTTGATTCAAAAATTAACAGGAAGTGTATCACTGACCTAAATACAAAACCTAAACCTATAAAATTTCTCAGAGAAAATTTTGCGATCTTGGCTTTCCTAAATATGACACAAATGATGGTGACTACATATTTTTTTATATACAACACCAAAGGCACAATCCATTAAAGAATAAATTGGATTTAATCAAAAGCAAGAACTTTTGCTATTCAAAAGATACTAAGAATAAAAAATGAACCATAGACTGGGAAGAATATTTGCAACACTCATATCTAATAAAATACTTCTACCCAGAATATATAAAAAAGCTTTAAGATGAATACAAGCACTTGAATAGAAATAGTAAAAAGATTTAATAGACACTCCACCAAAGATTTATGGATGGCAAGTAAGCATAGGAGAAGTTGTTTAATACATATCAATTAAAGCCACATTGTGTTGTATTTGTTGCATCAGATACCATAAGAAAAAGTACACCTGTTATAGGATCAATACCCTCAGGAAGCCCCAAAGCCGTGACTTCCCACCAAATACTTATGGTTCACTCCTGTCCTGCCCAAACATCCTTAGAACAGCAAAGCTAAGCCGTAGTGTCACAATCAGGTTTGCTGTGGCATCTCAATTGGTAGACCCAGTATTCTCTAACGTAAATATAGTAAAGCAAAATGAGATCTGGGATGGCAGTAAGGATGCTGTAAATCAATGAGCTTGAAAAATTGAAGAAACAAATCTAATGTGAAGATGTTTGGCATTCTAGTCAAGGGGAGAAGGAGCAGGGCTGCCCAAGTCTTAAATTTATGGATTATTAATATCCCTAAATTTAGCGGGATCCCTAAATAAATACAGATATAGCATTACTCAGTATTTTTACTAATCCATAATTAGCTAATGGAGATAAGCTGTTAATTTATGCTCTTGGTAAAATATTTTCTTTACTTTTAATGCCCTATACCAGTGGTCGGCAAACTGCAGCTTGCGAGCCACATGCGGCTCTTTGGCCCCTTGAGTGTGGGTCTTCCACAAAATACCACATGCAGGCGGCACATACAGTGCAATTGAACCCTTGTGGCCCATACGCAGAAGCCAGTTTTCAGCTCTCAAAAGAAATTTCAATCGTTGTACTGTTGATATTTGGCTCTGTTGACTAATAAGTTTGCTGACCACTGCCCTATACCATACTTTTTGATTGGCAGGTTGCTGATGTCATACAGTGAGGTTATATCAATGGTCCCTTAACCTGCTGACAAATTGTGATACAGGGGGAGGTGCATGAGAGTACATACAGAAAACTAAAGAAGAATCAAAGGGAAAAATAAAAAAGAGAAGTTAATAACACAGATAACAGCTCAGATAAAACTGCTGGTCTGTGTAATAGACTGACTAAGCAGGTACTTAAAGCATTTTTGCAAAGAAGGGTCCCCAGAAGAATAATCTGGTAACTAGAAAGAGGCTACACAAATTCCCCATACATGCATGTTTTGTTTTATTTAAAAAATAACACTTTAATTTGCTCATTGTCATTTTTATTTTGATCTACTTGTGATAAGAAATCATAATGTTTCAAATGTTTATGTTTTTTAATGTACTTAATCTAGTTAGAAGTTGGTCTTGCAGGGACTAAGAGGGGAAAAGAAAAAAAATGATTGAACATAAAGCAATAAGGTTAAAGTTGTTTTGCAAAGACAATGGAAAGTGGGGAAAGAAAAAGTTAATATGGTTGATAGAACCTAAAGCAATACATTTAATGGTGGTAGAAATCATTGGGACTTTTTGGCTCAGTAGTAGCTGATCTCAGTATTTTCCACCCCATTAAGATCTTACGCTTGATTTTAATTTAATTGATTGAACCTGATTTATATTTTATCAAATAGTGTATTTCCTTAAAACAGGGATATATGCACAATGAACACAAAGAGAATAAGTGAAAAAAGTAAGACTCAGCTATTTCTAGACCCTCAGTCCCTGCATCTTGGAAAAGCTCTGGAAGCTCTTTGTGTAGCCTGGAAAGTTTTACCTTTTTGATGCTTGAATCTAAATACTTTGGCTATAAGCAGATTTTCCTTTGATTGTTTTCATAAAGAATGTAAATGATGTCCCTGTCCCTGTCTCTCCATCAGAAGAGGACGGTGGTCCCAGCTTTTTCCTTCTATCTCTGTGTCTCTTGTCTCTCTCTTTCTTTTATTTTTCAATCCCCAGCTGTCCCTACTCAGGAACTGGACCTGCTCTCTAGATGTGCTGGACGTAGAAAGAGAGAAATACCTACCTTTGGCGCCCCGGAACAGGGACTGAGTACAGGGGTACTCACAAAAGTAAAAGTCAGGTGAGGGGATTGCTCCAAGAACTGTGTGCGCCACAGATTTAAAGAAGTAAGGTGGAAAAATGGCAGCGGAATAGACAGACATGTCCTGAGCCTTGTCCTGGAGCAGATAGAAAGAACAGCTGAGGGTCGCACAGGGAGTGTCTGTTGGAGAGTTAAGGGACAGTTATAATCCAGGAGAAGGTGGGGGACTGCTGGACGGGGGTCCCCTGACAGGGCAGCCCTCACTGCTGCTGGGTTCCCTCCTGGAGCCACCGGCTCGGACGCAGAGACCACGCCACCTTGAAGGGGAAAGTGGATGTTATCTGAAGCCTGAAAATCTACAACTGTGGCACCCACCAAACAGCTACGAACCCCAGAGCACCGGTCCCCAATTGGTGCAAACATGCGGATTCAGAGGAGCTCTACAGTCCACCACAGAAAAGTTAGATTTCGCCTGGGATAAGGTGAGGTCTCTGGTCCTGGCAGGACAGAGAAATGCGCACACTGTGGGAGCTGGAGGACCAGGGGAAGTCTGCGCCTAGAAAAATTCATGGCTGTTGGGGCTGGCATGATCCATGAATGTGGAAGGGGGTCCTCAGAGCTGCTAACAGAGGGGATCTCTAAAAAGCAACCCATTTTGATCTGATGCAGAAGGACAGCCTAAAAATTTTGGGAGTGTGCCAGCTGCTTGGCCACAAAGGGGGTAAGGGGATTGCGCAGGCTTGCGCGCAGACCTGGAGTTCGCACACTTGGTGCTTTCTCCTCTTTGAATCCTTGCTTCTGATTAATGAGCCAAATACATAGGATCACCCATTCGGGGACACCCTAGGAGACTGCAGGGGAAAGTTGTTTTTCTGGAACCTGGAGATCAGAGTGGGCAGTGACCATCAGAGAACCAGCTCCGGGGCAGCCCACTCCCACAGACCGGTATTGAGTGCCACAGGGAAAGCAGGATCTAAGCACTGGCTAGAGAGGACCTATAGACCCGGAGGTCAACCCAGAAACACTGCCACCCAGGGGCTGAATCACAAATTGGCTCTTATGTAATCACAAATAAAGGAATACAAGAAAGTAAGATACACTGCCTGCTTAAAAATCAGGATTGGGTTACAACACTGAGGAGCAGTGGAATGCAGGGAACTGCAATACTGTCCTGCCTGAAAAATAGGCATGCCAAACAGAACAACAGAGGAAGTGAATGACCTTCACTACTGAACATTTTATATTTTTTATTATTTTTTTCTTTTTCATCTTTTACTTAAGAAACTAATTTTTTACTTTTTTCCTCGCTTGATTTTACCTTTTTAATTATTACATTTTTATTTTCAATCAGTATTATTACTAATACTATTTTACCTTTTTATTAAAAAAAAGTGTCATTTTATTTTCTCTTTATTTGACTTTGAGATTAGTGTTCTACATTCGATTTTCATCCTTCCTTTAGCATCATTCCACTCTATCTCAACTCTACCTTTATGCCATCAGTCTCTTCCTAACTTTTGCTCTTTTGTGGTCCTGTTTCTCTTACTCTTTTCCTGCTTTAGATTTTTCCTATTTTTTCTTTTTACCCCTGTTAAAATTTCACCTTACTTATATATCTACTTTCCAATCCCCTGCTCCAAGTTCATACATACCTCTCTCTTATCTGTCTTCACTATCCAAAATATTGTTTTTCTCTCTGTCCTTTTGTTGTTGTTTGCTTGAATGTTGATTATATCGATTTTTTATGCTTGTTTGTGAGATTGTTTTGCTTATTCTTTTTTGTTTTGTTTTGTTTTTTTGTTTGCTTTGTTTTTTGCATCTGTTTTTCTTCGCCTCACTTGCTATTAGTTGTTGTTTGTAGTTTGTATTCATCTCCAGGTACTTGTTGCTGGCATTTGTTGGGATTAGTGGCTGTTCTATTGGAGTTTTCTCCCCATATATATAGTTTGTTCCCTTTTTCTTTCTTATTCTCTTTCTTTTCTCTCTTACTTTTGTTTTCCTTTTCCCAATTTTATTTTGGCACTCCTTTCTTTTTTTCTCTTCTTCTTTCTCTCCTATCCCCTAATTTGCCTTTCTCTGGTGATCACCTTTATTTGGGGTTATTAATATTGTGAATACATTTCTATTCAGTACCTTGTGCGTTGTACCTGGTTGTGTTGTAATTTGTGCCTTTAAATCAATGCAGGAGAGACAGAACTACATATCAGACACCCGGAGAAGAGAGACTACAGAGAGACAAAGAAACAGCCCGCTTATGAAAGAAAAGCAGGCATCACCAGAAGAGGAAGTAAACGAAATGGAGGCAAGCAACCTGCCAGAGAAAGAATGCAGAGAAATGGTCATAAGGTGGCTGAAAAGAATGGAAGACTAATTCAAAAATATGTGTAAGAACCAAGAAGAAATGAAGAACTAAGAAGAAATGAAAAATGACATCACTGCTGTAAAGAACTCAATAGAAAGCATCAAGAGTAGACTAGAAGAAGCAGAGAACCGCATCAGTGAGCTAGAAGACAAAAAACTCATCAGGCCAGAAGGGAATAGAATGAAATATACAAAGTCATGCAAAGGAAGGGTCTGAATCTAAGAATACTATATCCTGCAAGGCTATCACTCAAAATTGAAGGTGAAATCAGGAACTTCACAGACAAAAAAGGACTAAGGGAATTTATTACCACCAAACCAGCAATGCAAGAAATGCTAAAGGGTCTGGTGTAAAAAAAAAAAAAAAAAAAAAAAAAAGTAAAGAAAAGAAATAGGAAGTGAGAAGGAACACAGGGGTAAAGAATAAAAATGGCGACAAATAAGTACCTATCAATAATAACTTTAAATGTAAATGGATTAAATGCACCAATCAAAAGACATAGGGTAACGGATTGGATAAGAAAACATGACCCATATATCTTCTGTCTACAAGAAACCCACTTCAGAAAAAAAGATGCACAAAGACTGAGGGTGAAGGGATGGAAAAAGGTTTTTCAGGCAAATGGAAATGAAAAAAAAAAAAGCTGGGGTAGCAATACTTATATCTGAGAAATTAGATCTCAAAGTGAAGGACATAATAAGAGATAAGGAAGGCCACTTCATCATACTAAAGGGAGCAATCCAACAAGAAGGAATAACTCTGGTAAATATACACGCACCCAATACAGGAGCACCCAAATTGTATGCTCCAGGAGGATATTGAAGGAGAGATTGACAGCAATACAATCATAGTAGGAGACTTTAATACCCCACTATCACCATTAGAAAAATCCTCTAAACAAAAAATCAGCAAAGAAACATCAATCCTAAATGATTCACTAGACAAGATGGAATTAATTGACATCTTCAGAACATTTCACCCCAAAGCCACAGAATATACATTCTTCTCAAGTGCACATGGGTAATTTTCAAAGATAGACCATATGCTGGGTCATAGGCAAAGTCTCTTCAAATTCAAAAAGATAGAAATCATATCAAGCATCTTCTCAGATCACAGTGGCATAAAACTGGAAATCAACTACAATAAAAACAATCCAAAAAAATCAAACATATGGAGACTAAACAGCATGCTATTAAACAATGACTGTGTTACCAGAGAGATCAAGGAAGAAATAAAAAACATCATGGCAACAAATGACAATGAAAACACAACCATCCAAAATCTATGGGACACAGCAAAAGCAGTCTCGAGAGAGAAGTTCATAGCTCTACAAGTCTACTGCAAAAAACAAGAAACAATGGTAATAAATTACCTAACCCTACAACTCAATGAGTTAGAAAGAAAGCAACAAGGAAAGCCCAGTGGAAGCAGAAGGAAGGAAATAATAAAGATCAGAATGGAGATAAATGACATTGAGACCAGAAAACAATACAGAAGATCAACAAAACCAAGAGCTGGTTCTTTGAAAGGATAAACAAGATTGATGAACCTCTAGCCAGGCTCACCAAGAAGCAAAGAGAGAGGACCCAAATAAATAAAATCAGAAATGAAAGAGGTGAAATAACAACAGACCCCATCGAAATACAAAGGATTGTTAAAAAAATACTATGAACAACTCTATTCCAACAAACTGGACAACCTGGAGGAAATGGACATATTCCTAGAAAAATATAACCTCCCAAAACTCAATCAGGAAGAATCTAAACATCTCAATAGGCCAATAACTATGGAAGAAATTGAAGCAGTCATCAAAAAGCTTCCAGCAAACGAAAGCCCGGGGCCAGATGGCTTCACAGGGGAGTTTTACCAAACATTCAAGGAAGAACTAAAATCTGTCCTCCTCAGACCATTCCAAAAAATTCAAGAGGAAGGAACACTTCCAAGCTCCTTCTATGAAGTCAGCATCACCCTAATACCAAAACCAGATAAAGACAACACAATGAAAGAGAATTACAGGCCAATATCCCTCATGAACATAGATGACAAAATCCTCAACAAAATGCTAGCAAATCGGATCCAGCACTGCATCAGAAAGATCATACACCATGACCAAGTAGGATTTATTCCAGGAATGCAAGGATGGTACAATATCCACAAATCAATAAATGTGGTGCATCACATAAACAAATTGAGAGATAAAAATCACATAGTCATATCAATTGATGCAGAAAAAGCATTTGACAAAATCCACCACCCTTTCTTTATAAAAACTCTCAACAAGGTGGGAATAGAAGGATCATACCTCAACATGTTAAAAGCCATATAGGATAAACCCACAGCTAACATCATACTCAATGGGCAAATACTAAAACCATTTCCCCTAAAAACAGGAATAAGACAGGGATGCCCCCTCTCACCACTCCTGTTCGACATAGTACTGGAATTATTAGCCATAGGAATAAGACAAGAAGAAGACATAAAAGGCATCCAAATTGGAAAAGAAGAATTAAAGCTGTCCTTATTTGCAGATGACATGATATTGTATGTAAAAAACCCGAAAGACTCAATAAAAAAACTAATAGACTTAATAAGTGAATTTGGCAATGTAGCAGGATACAAAATTAATGTCAAGAAATCTATGGCATTTCTGTACACCAATAGTGAACTTACAGAAAGAGAGACTAAAAAAAGCAATTCCATTTACCATAGCACCAAAAAAATTAAGATACCTAGGAATAAACTTAACTAAGGAGGTAAAAGACCTATACGCGGAAAACTACAGGACACTGAAAAAAGAGATAGAGGAAGATGTAAACAGATGGATGAACATACCATGTTCATGGATTGGGAGAATCAACATCATTAAAATGTCCATACTACCCAAAACAATCTATAGATTCAATGCACTCCTCATTAAAATACCAATGGCTTATTTTACAGACCTAAAAAGAATTCTCCAAACACTCATCTGAAATAAAAAAGAACTCGAATAGCCACAGCAATCCTGAGAAAGAAGAACAAAGTAGGTGGGATCTCAATAACAGATTTCAAGCTGTATTACAAAACCACTGTTCTCAAAACTGCCTGGTACTGGCATAAGAACAGACATATAGATCAATGGAGTAGAACAGAGAACCCAGAAATTGACCCAAATCACTACGCTCAATTAATATTTGACAAAGGAGGCATGAACATACAATGGAGTCAAGACAGTCTCTTCAATAAATGGTGTTGGGAAAATTGGACAGATACATGCAAAAAAATGAAACTAGACCACCAACTTACACCATACACAAACATAAACTCAGAATGGATCAAGGACTTAAACATATGACAAGAAACCATAAAAATACTAGAGAAATCCACAGGCAGAAAAATCTCTGACATATGCCAAAGCAATTTCTTCACTGATACTACTCCTAGGGCAATGGAAGCTAAAGAGAAAATAAACAAATGGGACTACATCAAAATAAAAAGCTTTTGCACAGCAAAGGTGACCATCAATAAAACAATAAGAAAGCCCACTGCATGGGAGAACTCATTTACCAATGATATAAACGATAAGGGTTTAATCTCCAATATTTACAGGGAACTCATGCAGCTTAACAAAAAGAAGATAAAAAACCCAATCAAAAAATGGGCAACTGATCTAAATAGACACTTTTCGAAAGAAGACAGAAGGAAGGCAAAGAGACACATGAAAATATGCTCAAAGTCACTAATCATCAGAGAGATGCAAATCAAAACAACAATGTCCTACCATCTCACACCTGTCAGAATGGCTATTATCAACAAATCAATAAATGACAAGTGCTGGTGAGGATGCGGAGAAAAAGGAACCCTCGTGCACTGCTGGTGGGAATGCAGACTGGTGCAGCCACTGTGGAGAACAGTATGGAGTTTCCTCAAAAAACTAAAAATGGAACTCCCATTCGACCTAGTGATCCCACTCCTAGGAATATATCCTAAGAAACTAGAAACACCAATCAGAAAGGATATATGCACCCCTATGTTCATAGCAGCACAATTTATAATAACTAAGATTTGAAAACAGCCTAGGTGCCCATCAGCAGATGACTGGGTCAGAAAACTATGGTACATATACACAATGGGATACTATGCTGCCATAAAAAAGAAGGAATTCTTACCATTTGTAGCAACCTGGATGGAATTGGAGAACATTATGCTAAGTGAAATAAGCCAGGCAGAGAAAGATAAATATCACATGATCTCACTCATTCGTGGAATATAATGAACAACATAAACTGATGAAGAAAAATAGATCCAGAGACAGAGAAACATCAATCAGAATGTCAAACCTCAGGGAAGGTAGGGGAAGGGAGGGGTAAGGGGAAGAGATCAACCAAAGGACTTATATGCATGCATGTAAGCCTAATCAATGGACACAGACAACAGGGGGTTGGGGGCATGAATGGGAGGCAATAGGGGAATAAGGACACATATGTAATGCCTTAATCAATAAAGAAATAAAAAAAAAGAATGTAAATGAAATCATTGGTCATGGTGACCCCGCACATGTGACATTTATGCACATCTCATTTTCAGTTTCATTAACAACAGGTATTGGAGACAATACAAATTGAGTTGGGTAATATGTTTTGTGTCAAATGAACAGTCATTTTGTTTGTTTGTTTTTGAACAGTCATTTTTATGTGAACTATATCCTGCCATGAACATAATTATTCTAGAATGAGGGTTGTTTGTTTCCTTTGAGGCAAACTGAGAAAAAATATTTTCCAAGATCGTTTGAAGCCCTGCATTTTTAGAGTTGTCTGTTGTTTACTAGCAAAAAGCACACATACAAAGAGAAGACTGTTTATATTCCCCACAGGTAAAGGAGTTTTCTGGCTAATGTGGCTCAGTGGTTGAGTGTCCACCTATGAACCAGGAGGTTATGGTTCAATTTCCAGTCAGGCCCGATCACCAGTGGAGGGCATGCAGGAGGCAGCCAATTTATGATTCTCTGTCATCATTGACTTTTATATCTCTCTCTCCCTCTCCCTTCCTTTCCTAAATCAATATAAATAAATAAATAAATAAATAAATAAATAAATAAATAAATGATTTGTATATCCATATAAATTTTTATACTCAAATCAAGTTATTAATAAGTATCTTGGCCCAGTCCTTGGACTTCTTCTGTGGCTCCTAATACCATCCATACCTTGATGACTTCAAAATTTGTATCTTTATTTTCAAGTTTCCCAGAGGCTCTAGCATCTACCTATCTGCACATCTCTGGTTAGATGTCTAATGATCATTTTAAAATTGACATATCCAAAAAGGACTCCTAATTTTACCCACTTCCTCAAATTCCTCTTCCAATTTTTTCCATTTAAATGCATGCCAACATATGCATCTGGATGCTTAAATCACAACTTTACACTCAACTTTGACTCCATTTTCTTTCTCCTCACGTCAAAAGGCAATCCAGAAATAAAACTCAGCCTTCAAAACATATGTTGAATCTGACTGCTTTTAAAAAAACTATGTATTTTTTATTGATTACAGAGAGGAAGGGAGAGGGAGAGAGAGAAGTATCAATGAGAGAGAATCATTTACCGGCTGCCTCCTGCACACCCCCTAGCCCACAATCTGGGCATGTGTCCTGACCCGGAATCCAACTGTGAGCTCCTGGTTCACAGCCCCACGCTAAACCACTGAGCCATGCTGGCCGGGTCAAATCTGACCACTTTTTACCACTAACAGTGCAGCGTTCTTGTTATGTCCCCGCTGTCCTCCATTTGGATAATTGCAATAGCTTAATTGGTTTCTCCGCTTCCACCTTCAATCTCACAGTCTCTCCTTCATCTTGCAGCTCTAGTCATACTCGCTGCTCAGAACCTCCAAAGCCTCCCATTCATCTCAGACAGCCTACAAGGCCCTATAAGATCCGCCTTCCCACAGCTTTCTGACCTCATTTCTCCATCTCTTTGCTCCTCCACGCCAGCTGCTCTCGAACATGCTAAGCATAACTCTGCTAAGGACCATTGCACTTGCTAGTTCCTCCACCGGGAGAGTTCTTCCAGAGATATCTACACGGATTGCTGCCTCACATCTCTGAAATCATGGCTCAGATGTTCTTTTGCCACAGAGTCCTCCCTGAACATGCTGTATAAAATGTCAACTTCTCAAGGTCCTTCTTTATCTTCCACCTGCAGCTTGATTTTTAACAGAGCATTAAAAATGATTTTAAACATATTTGTTGTCTGTTTCCCTCTTCTAGGCTGGAAGATAATTAAGACCAAAACAGGGTTGTTTTTTTACTCATCTTTCTGTCTGCAATGTGTTGGAGCCTAAATCACTCAATCTGCTTATCCAATAGCCCCGGTCTTGAGTTCAACTAGCCAATGATACTAGTGGAACTCAATAGGCCACTGTGGCACCAGATTCATTCAGGTTTGCCAGACACATGTGGGAGACGGTGAGAGGACAGCATCAAGTGTGCCAATAGCAGGAGTTCCTGCAGCTGTCCAGGAACCTTTTCCCCAGCCCTCCCAGTGACAGCTCAGGGTTAGGGAAGAGACCCCATTGATAGGTGCCGGTACCACCCCTGTTTAGAAGGTCCATGTCCATAATGTTTGTTGTATTTGTGCCACAAGAAAGCCACACACAAAAAGTACACACATGATAAGAGCCACAGACCCATGGCTTCCCACTAGATATTTATGATCTACTCCTGTCCTCTCATTCATTATTTTTGCCAAAACGTTGACTAGTAAGATAACTGGAATTTCACATTTTCAGGTTAACAGTGTTGGATGGTTAACCTAAGGTGATTTTCTCATGGGTAGGGAGAAAGATTTATTTTTAAAAAAATTTGTTTTGTACTGTGATGCCTAATAGGCACTCAATACCCATTTGCTGAATGAACAAATGAATTAATGAGCATGATATTAAGGGAAAGAACTTCAAGACATAGTTAACATAATTAAAAGTCAAACTATAGCCTAAAAATATTTGTAAAACATAAATCTGATAAAGAACTTATGTCTGGAACATATAAACATCTTCTACAAGTCAATAATAAGAAGTCAAAAAACCCAGTTTAAAACAGTCGGTAACAGATTTGCATAGACACTTTACCAAAGCAGGTATACAAATGACAAATGAGCACATGAAAAGATTACTAGCCATGCAAATTTAAACGACAAAGATGTCATTTCACACAATCATTAAAATAGCAAAAATTAAAAAGCCTGACAATTGCAAATTTTAGTGAGCATGTAAAGAAACTATCACACTCATACATTGCTGACAGGAATGCAAAGGAGTACAGGCACTCTGCAACACATTTTGGCAGTTTCTAAATATATTTTACTTTTTAAATTTTTCATTGATTTCAGAGAGGGAGAGAAAGATAGAAACATCAATGATGAGATGGAACCATGGATGGCCTGAATCCTGCATGGCCTCTTCTGGGGATTGAGCCCGAAACCCAGCATGCGCCCTGATGCGGGGTCAAGTTGTGACCTCCCGATTCATGGGTCAGTGTTCAACCACTTAGCTTCCCTGGCCTGGGGGCAGTTTCTAATAAACTTAAAAATACATTAACCATATGACCCAATCAGCTTACTCCTAGTCTTCACTTAAGTGATATGAAAATATTTGTCCATACAAACATGTGCAAATGTTTATAGCAGCTTTACAGACAATATTCTTAATAGTTTAAACTATAAACTACCCAAATGTTTATCCACTGGTGATTGGATAAACAAATGTGATAAATCCATATAATGGAATATTACTCAGCAATAAAAAAGCTATGGATGGCATTTAATAACCTGCATAAATCTAAAAAACATTATGCTAAGTGAAAGAAGCCAGATGCACAAGACAACATACTCTATGATTTCATTTTTATGACATTTTGGAAAAGGTACCATTGTAGTGATAGGACGCAGATCAGTAATTATCAGGGGTTTGGGGTGGTGGAAGAGGACTGACTATGAAGAGGCTCAAGGGAACTCTGGGTCCTGGAAATACATTGAACATTCATTTATCACTATAAAGCAGACTTTAAGAAGGTGTGTGTGTGTGGGGGGGGACCTGGCCGGTTTGGCTCAGTGGATGGAGCGTCGGCCTGCAGACTGAAGGGTCCCAGGTGTGGTTCCGGTCAAGGGCATCTACCTTGGTTGCAGGCACATCCCCAGTGGGGGGCGTGCAGGAGGCAGTTGATGGATGTTTCTGACTCTCTTCCCTCTCCCTTCCTCTCTGTAAAAAGTCAGTGAAATATATTTTTAAAAAAAAGAAGGTAGGGGGAGTAACATGATAAAAGAGCATGTTTCCTTCGTAGGTTACAATTTGCATATCAAATAATATTATAAAGTAAGCTGTAGTCATAGGAATTTTTCTATAATGAATAGTTTTGCCCAATAATTGCTTTCACTGTTTACTGTCCAACTAATTTTCACTCATTAAAGATATGGGCTTTTGTATAAGGCAAAGAAAGGACATAAGAGAATTTGGATTATTTGCAATTTAATTTTCTAATAATAAAAAAATAGCCTAATTACTTTAAAGAGGAAACACTCATTGTTCCTTATGCATTATGAACTAAGGAATATAATCTGACACAATTCTCCTAAATTTTTAAATATTTCTGAGTACAGTTTATGTAATTTGTCGGACCTAAAGATATACAACTAATTTTAATCTCATGATAGATACTTTAGAAAGGGAGGCATCCAAATATGCATTCAACAATCCCCACCCATAAAATTTATTTTAATTGTATTTAATTTATTCTGCCTGACATCTGATTTCTCAGAAAGGAGATGCAATAAAAAGTTTTATTCTTTCCATATTGAGCATAGTGTTTTCTTATTTATAATAAAATACTTACTATGTAATAATATAGGTTGCCCCAAATATATATACACACACTTTGTAGAAGTGTACTCTTAATCAAGTTAAATTTCCAGAAAAAGTTGAAACAATTATTAAAGAATACCATAATAGAGAAAAGCACACTAATCATAAGTGTGCAGTTGGGTGGCTTTTCAGAAACTAACTGTACTATTAACCAGTGATTACCTCCAAACTCTCCAAATCACTATGCCTCTGCAGGAGGAAATCACTTTCCTGACTTACTGCGGCATAGATTCGTTTTGCTTGGTTTTGAACTTTATACAAATAGAACCACCTAATGTGCGTTCTTCTGCATACAGCTTCTTTCACTCAGTATTATGCTTTTTATTATTCCTTCCTGTGTGCATCTGTAATTTGATTCTTTTATTGTGTTTACAGTCCACCATGGAAAAAGAGCACAATTTATTTATTCATTCTGCTGTTGATGGTCACTGGAATAGTTTTTAGTTTTGTGCAATTATAAATAGCACCACTAAGAACATTCTTTTCTGTGTCTTTTGGCGGAAATGTTCATGAAGCTCTGTTGGGTATGTGTACAATTGCTAGGTTATAAGGTAGGTTCAGTTTCAGTAAATACCATTAAGAGGTCTCAAAATGATTGTATCAATTTACATTCCTATCAGCAGTGTATAAAAATTCTGCTGTTCCACAGTCTTGCTAAAAATTGTTATTTTCTGCCTCAAAAATTTAGATATTATAGTAATACCCTCAACAATAAAAACATAATTTTAAAATGTAGACATTATGGACGAGCTTTATTAAATTGTGGTTTTAATGTGTATTTTTCTGATACCTAATAAAGCTGAATACATATTTTATACTCTTATTGGCCATTTGGCTATTATTAGTCATGAAATACAAGTCAAAATTTTTTGTTTATTTGATTTTGGGTTGTATTCCTTATCTCCTTTTTCTAATGTATTGATTTTAGGAGTTCTGAATAAGAGTCCTTTGTTGTATATATGTACTAAAATATCTTATCCTTCTTTCCATAAGATTTTAAGCATCAAAGAATATTCAGAAAACTTTATTTCTCATGTGTTAGAATAATATTCTATGGTTGAAAAGCTCATTACTTAACAGCTATTAGTTCAGCTCTGATACTGCAGTGCAAAACCAGCCATAAACAAACAATATGTAAACAAAAATGTGTCAGGACTTGACCTCTAGCCGGACAGATTTAGTCAACCGGACAAGGCAAGATAGGGGAAAAAGAGGAGTAAGATGGTAGCTATAATGTCAAACATTTCAGTATACATGGAACAAATATCCCAGTTAAATTTTTTCCTTTATTCTAGGGAAAAGGCACTAGCACCAGGATTGTCAGATCGCATTAAAAAGAAACAAATGACTGATATACTTTACTATAAGGCACAAAAAGGTTGAAAGCAAGAGGACAGAAAATTATTCCATGGAAACACCAACAAAAAGAAAGCTTGCAGAACTATACTAATAACAGACAATGCAGACTTTAAGACAAAAATTACTAAAAATAATGAGGGGCATTTCAAATGGCGAAAGACACAGTCCACCAGGAATGTTTAACACTCCTAAATTTATAGACATAAGTTTCCAAGCATGTAAAACAAAACTGACAGAAACAAAAAATACAGGTGAAACCAGGGTCATAGAAGAATTTAACATACCCAATTCAGTAACTTATACAACGGAAAAAATAATCAGTAGAGATGTAGAAATCTAGGACAACTGGTTAACTCTAAGTGGGCAAAACACACTTCTAGGACATAGCACTCAATACGTGTATTACACACATTCTTTTCAAGTTCCCATGGAACACTTAACACGATCATATATGTATCAGGACTGTAAAGGAAGTCACAACTTTTCCAAGTGTTAAATCACAGTATATTCTCGGATCACAGTGCAATTAAGTGAGAAATGGATAACAAAAATGCAATGAGAAAATCCCTAAATACTTAGAAAACAAGTACTGCATTTCTTTTTCCCCCTTTAGAAACCCTTTTTATCTCGTCACCCTTATCTATATGTTCTGTTTAAGAAGAACAGGTGAAGGCCACCCAGCGGTGGTTCCTACCTCTTAGCTGCGGACCAGTCTTCCGAAGAGACCTGCTGACCAGGCACAGGTCCCCTGTGTGCCTACAGACCAGCCTGCGAGCCTGGGTTCAGCAGCTGGAGCACCTTTCCAGCTTCTCTACGGTCTCTGAGGAAGTGGAGAGGAGGCGTGACTTCCTGTGCGTGTTCATGCGGGATCTTGGCTTTCGGGGCCTCATGCACACCTGCGACCCACTGAGCGAGCTCCCTTGTTGTTGCAAGGGGTGGCCATGTCCACTTGGGGCAGAGGAGAGGCTGTGTTACACAGAGCAACGATAGGCAGGTTAACATAAGACGCCTCTGAGAGGCTGGTGGTCAGCCCTGGGGCCAGTAACCGTGGGAAGTCTCAGCTCCTGGAAGGCTACCGGGATCTGATTAGGGGAGGTCCCAGGAGTGAAGCGACCAGCTTTGGCTGTGGCTCTTGGGGCAGCAGCAGACGTCACACAGTTCGCTGGGCATTTCTCCTGGAGGATATGACACTGACATCAGCCAGGTTTCCAAGAGCAGCAATGCGCGGACGCAGAAGCTCTTTCCAGGTTCTCTTTGAATGTATGAGGCAGATGACATCACTTTTCCTTTCGTAATTGTACTGTGCCACTTGGTGGTCAAGGTTAGTGGCACTGTTTCTGCTGCTACGAATTAGAGGACATCCTCCTCCTTCCTTTGCAGGACATCAAGGGCTCAGGAAATTGTTTCACTTTAAGTTGTGAAGGAAACCCAGACAATGTCATATGAACTCCTCTCTGGGTAGAGCAGAAAAAGCAATAATTCCTTTCTAAATAACCCATGTATCAAAGGTGGGATCAAAATAAAAAATTTAAATACTTAAAAATAAAGGATAGTAAAAATGTAACATCAAAACTTGTGGGATTCAGCCAAAGCAGTGGTAAGAGGGATGTTTATAATCTTAAATGCACATATAAGAAGAAAAAAAAATCTGAAATTTTATCATGTAGGCAGCCATTCAAAAGTTAGCATAAAAAACAGCAAATTAAACTCAAAGAATGTTGAAGGAAGGAAATATATTAAGAACAGAAATTAAAGAAAGTGTAAACATATACCAGAGCAAATCAGTACTACTAATATTAATAAATATCTAGCAAAACTGACCAAGAAGAAAACTATAGCAGATAAAAGTCATCAACAGCAAAATCCCACAGAGATTAAAAATGATATGTATAAATTTATGTCAATAAATTTGAAAACTTAGATGAAATATGTAAAGTGTATAGCAGAAAATAGGAAATCTAAATAGATATTTAAATAAAACAGAAACAACAAAAAACTTCCACAAAGAAAATTCCAGGCAGAAGGACTCACTAATAAAATCTTCCAGACATCAAAGTAAGTCTCATTAACATCTTAAAGAAAATCTTCCCAAGAAGAGAAAAAAAAAAAGAAAACCATCTAGTTAATTTTATGGCCATTGTAACTCTGTTTCAAAAACAGGAAACATACAGTCCAATTTATCTCATATACATAGGTGCAGAAATTCTCAATAAAATAACCCAACAAGTTAAAGTTTATTCTAGGAAGGAAAGCAATGCAATTTTAACATCTAAAAATTAATTCCCCGCATCAATAGCAAAAAGAGGAAAAATACCATAATCTTGACAGATGCAGAAAAATCATTTGATAAAATCCAGTACTTATTTTGTTGTTGTTAATCTTCACCCATGGATATTTTTCCATTGATTTTTAGAGAGTGGAAGGGAGGGGGAGAGACACACAGAGAGAAAAATTGATGTGAGATAGACACATAGATTAGTAGCCTCCAGAAAGTGGACCAGGGCCAGGGATGTGCCCTTTACCAGAATCAAACCTGAAATTCTTCAGTCCATGGGCTGACGCTCTATCCACTGAGCCAAACTGGCTAGGGCATCCAATACCTATTTTTTGACAAAAAAAAGAAATCCCTTAGGAAACTAGGGTTCACTGGGGACTTCCTTAATGTACAAAAAACAACACTCTATGGTAAAATGATAAAGGCTTTCCCCCTATATTGAGAAGGAGAAAACAATGCCTAATAACACCATCCAACACTTTACTGGAGATGGTAGCCTAGGCCACCCAGCCAGCTCTCAGAAACTGGCCCACTTCAGTACCTAGCAACAGCTCTGGTCGCTGATGTTGCTATTCCTGCACCTACCTGGAACAGCACTCGTCTCTACTGCAGGGCTTGGCTGACACTGACATTGGCCTGTGTCTTTTATTGCCCCGTGCTTTCTACTTCATGTCAGTTCACCTGTACTACCATTAATTCACTCTTCATGCATTTCACGAACCCCATTGAAAAGAAGATTCACACCATCACATTGGAACACCATTGGACGTTATCTTGAAAGGCAGAACATTTGCACACAATACAACCTAGTAATTTCACTCCTAGATATGCCCTGGAGAAAACGTGTACCTATGGACCAGGGGCAATTAGAAGAAAGCTCTCAGTAGCACAGAGCATGGTGGGTTTTTTCCTACTATAAATAATAGTTTTTTGGCCTGGCCGGTGTGGATCAGTGGTTGAGCATCTATCTATGAACCAGGAGATCACGGTTCGATTCCTGGTTAGGGCACATGCCCAAATTGTGGCTCGATCCCCAGTGTGAGGCATGCAGGAGGCAGCCAATCAATGATTCTCTCTCATCCTTGATGTTTCTATCTCTCTCTTCCTCTCCCTTCCTCTCTGAGATCAATAAAAAAATAATAGCTTAAAAAGCAGAATTGATTAATAAATTGTGGAAGATTAATCAATAAAATGCATTATTATGAAAAAAGTAAAATAACACAAACCATGCTCCATGTACACACAACTATTTATTCCTGTATTATTACTTACTATTTTCCATACAAACAACTGTAAACCTACTTTTGCCCCACCCTATACATGCTTTATATATATACACACCAAATTGTCAAGTCTTTTATTACACATAATAATAAATAAAGGCTAAAAGTTGTGCAGTGGTGAGTGGTGATTCCTTTGCTATGGAGTACAGAGGCACCTATATTACATGATGGCTAATCAGGTGCTTTGTCTTAATTGTATGTAACAGATGAAGCTCATCTAAATGCTTTAAGCCGACCAGCTGTTGCTTCTTCCTTCTCTGATAACACACATCCAAAAAAGAAGAAATTTACAAGAGTTGTTGAGCTCTTGGCAGACCTCTGTGATCAGATGATATCCTAGGCTTGTAGCCCCCCTATGGATGAACTTTCTTTGGGCCAGACATCCAACCCTGCTCCAGGCGCTGTGCATCTCTCACACGCCCTGAGCCAAGGAAGCCTGTGGATGTGGCAGGCGTTCTGCGGTGTCTCTAGAAGAGAGAATGCCATGGGTAGCAGCTTGTTTGGTTTGTCCAGCACACAGAATGAGCTCATCTAGCAAAGATTAAGGTACAAAGTTCTAAACAGACTGCCCCTTTCACCAGAAGGCAATTTAAATCTCAACAGAATGTTTCTTGCATTTTAGAGCTCTCACTCACTTGGAAAACATTTCTTATAAAAGTTTTTCTGGCCTTAAAATTTTATAGTACCTGAAAGCTAGGGTTTACTGATGTAACATTTGTTTTTGTTCCTAGGACCATTCTGGAGAGTTTAATCCACAGCTGCAACTGGTACCTTGCCTTAGTCAAAATTCCTCTTTGTCTTTAGGATGAAATTGCTCACATATGTGACAAAGTAAGCTTGAGTCCCAACAGTAGTTTATTAAAAATTTAATAGAACTTAGCTTTTGTAGAAAAAAGCAATTTAGGAAAACCATTTGGCATTGCTTTTGCTCAGCAAATTATTGTGTTACTGATTTTGCATTAGCTAGAAAAAACACCTTTAAAACAAAGAAGAAAAATAATTCATTTTTCTTATATTTATGTTTTAATTTTCTTTATACTTACTGAATATTTCAGAGTTTGTAGGTCAGTAAGAGCATCTCAACTATTCAAGGAAAAAGTAGGTGGCTCAATTAAACAAATCATTATTTGGTTCTGAAAGTCTATACATTCCAACTTTTGCAATTAAGAATAAAGAAAAAGTCACAGTTTGACCAGTGGGACTCAGTGGTTGAGCATCAACCCATGATCCAGGTGGTCACAGTTCGATTCCTGGTCAGGGCACATACCTGGATTTGGGGGCTTGATCTCAAGTGTGGGGCATGCAGGAGGCAGCCTACCAATGATTCTCTCTCATCATTGATGTTTCTATCTCTCTCTCCCTTTCCCTTCTTCTCTGAAATCAATAAAAAATATATTTAAAAAAAGAAAGAAAAAGTCACATAGCTGTTAAAAATGTTCTGGGTAAAATGAAAATTTTAGGATTTTAGAATCTCAAACTTCTAGATAACTGGTCATTAGAATCAGCTGTACTTATTCACTTGGCAAAATATTTTAACCCCAACTGGCTTTACCCAATTATAAATATTTTACAGTTTTATAAATGACTTAAAATCTGCAGTGTGGATTGTTGCTAAAAGTTGTAGTCATTTTAAAACTTTCTTGAAGCTGTGACTTTCAGCTTTTACCTTGCTAATCTATCTAGTTTCAGCTCTTGCCACTCCCTTTTGTGAATTTAATGCTCCATCTCTATGAACTGACCTATATTTCTGAATTCACCATGCTCTCTCACACTCCCATGCCCTCAGCATGCTCTTCTCTGCCAAGGATGCCGCCCCCCTGTGTGTATCCTGCATACCTGGCAATGTCCTATTAATGCTTCAAATCTTAACCCAAATACCATTTTCTGTGTGCAGCCGTTAGTGTAATTTCCTTTATAGCAAGTATACTCATCCAACATTCAGTGCAGGTTTATTGAGCATATGCTGTATACCTAGCAGTATTTTAGACACCGGGAGAGAGAATTACATAAAAATACCAAAGATTCTGCTCTTGTGGAGATGGATTGTCCTGTGGTTGTTCATTTGCCCTCTGTCTCCCCAGTGGTCCGTACTAAACCATATTAAAGAGCAGAGGTCTTATCTTTGTGTCCATGGCACCATGCATAGTGCCTGGCTAATAGTAGGAACTGAACAACAATTTATGACTAGGAAATAACCTTATACTCACTTTCAAAGGACAAATTGAACCAAGGAGAAATGTCATAGGTGTCAAAGGACAGACTCCTTTTCAAAATGGTTGTTTCAAGTTTTCCTTTGAACATGAAGATAATGAAATAATCCATTGCCCTTATACCCTAAAGCAATCTTTCTTTCTTCCTTTCTTCCTTTCTTCCTTTCTTTCTTTCTTTCTTTCTTTCTTTCTTTCTTTCTTTCTTTCTTTCTTTCTTTCTTTCTTTCTTTCTTTCTTTCTTTCTTTCTTTCTTTCTTTCTTTCTTTCTTTCTTTCTTTGCATTTATATTATTTACCTCTGCTCCTGAGTAATTCAGGTATCATGATGCTATTTCTAGGAAGAAGTGTAACTTCTAAGCAGAGGCGGTACGAGGAACATTGTGAGGGAACAGAGATCCCATCTTGCCTGACTTCAAACTCTCTTTTATTCCAGACAAACCCTCTTTTAGAAACTCAGCATACCCTCTGCTCCATAGTTAAACTTGCTTTCAGGGAAGGGTCTGCCATTATGATATTAGGTGATTATTTATATCTGAGTGGGAATATGTGAATATATGAAACTATATTACCTTTTTCACTGAATTTGTATTGATTCTAGTGGACAAATGCAATGCTGTGATTCTAAGAGAATCTTAAGCAATGAGATATATTTTTGATAATAAGTATTCTCCCTACCTCCCTGAAACCATAAAAGATATATGCTTATGGCATATTCTTCTACTTGTTTTTAGTGGTCACCCTTGGCAAATTCAAATATGAGTTGGTGGCTGGTGGTACTTAAAAATAAGGAACTGAAAAAGCATGCTCCATCCTGAAACATACAGACAAACACACATGTAGATTGGAGGTTTGGCCTGGCCTGTGTGGCTCAGTTGAGCATTGTCCCATGCTCCAGGAGGCTGCTGGTCTGATTCCTGGTCAGGGCACATGCCTGGGTTGCCAGCTGGATCCCCAGTAGGGGGTGTGCAGGAGACAGTAGATCAATGTTTCTCTCTCCCCCTCCTTCTCCCTTCCTCTTTCTGAAATCAATAAAAACAAACAAAACAAGACTGAAAGTTTGGATGAAGTCAGTGTGTAGCCACTTGAAGAGAGAGGCTGGCAGTGGTGGTGAAAATGGCTTCTATAAGGCTCTCTTTCTAGGAAGACATACACAGGTTTGAGTCTCTGAAAGGATTCTAAATATCTTTAGAGCAGAAAGTGTCTCTCGAACAAAATTACTGTGGGTTTATTGTTTCGAAGTTTTAGACTGTAATGGTTCTATTCAGGGCAGAATTACTTAAAGGAAATGACCATAAAATCCTTTCAGTTTTTTTCCTTACTAATGTAGTTTTAGTTTGTTCAGTTCACTTCACTGCAGCTTATGACCAAAACCATTATGGAGCTCCTACCACATAAAATAGTCGCTATTAAAATCCTACCTGTGGAGCTCCTGAGATAACTTTATTTTCTTTCTGTGTTGGAAATATTATTTTATTCTCTGAGTTCTCTATGTCTTACTAGAAACAAGTACACTGCTATCAAATATTGAAAAGTACACAAAAATGTGTTTTGATTCACCTGGTGCTACTGTCTACTACTCATTACATGGAAAGGATTATTTTAGTATCCTTTTACCTTAAAAAGAATTGAAAATCAACATTTAATTCCGTCATTTATTCAACTAACATATATTGAGCAACCACCATGTATGTGCTAAACTCTTAGTTCTCTTCTGGATATTCAATAGTAAACAAAATAGTCACTTCCCTACTCCCTTAGAGCTTACAAGAAGAAGGCAGATGTATGTAAGAAAAACAAAAACAAACAAAACCTTACAAAGAAATAAACACATGTTATAATAAATACTATGAAGAATATGCAAAAGCAAAAAGATTATAGTTGATTCTCATTTATATTGGAATCATATAAATACAATCAAAGAAACCTTTACTTAAAGCCCCCAAGTGACTTCCTGTCACATTTAAAATTGTGGACATTCAACCCATGAACTAGGAGTTCATGGTTCGATTCCAAGTCAGGGCACATGCCCAGGGTTCCAAGCTCGATTTCCAATGGAGGGCATGCAGAAGACAACCCATCAATGATTCTCTCTCATCATTGATGTCTCTCTCTCTCTCTCTCTCTCTCTCTCTCTCTCTCTCTCTCTCTCTCTCCCTCTCTCCCATCCTCTCTGAAATCAATACAAATGTATTTTTTAAAAAGAAATAAAATAAAATCATGGACATGGACAATAGTGTGGTGATTGGGGGGATGGGGGAGGTCATAGAAGGGATTAATGGTGATGGGAAAATTTTGTTATTATATGTTTATTTCCAGTCTGCAAAGGCAAAACTTTTTAAAGGAAAGAAATGGTGGGAAAAAGATACAGAGGCAAAGAAGCATTGAACAGACTGTCAAACTACATTGGGAAGACAGGGGTGGTTGGGCGAGGAGGGCTGTAAGAGACCAACCGAAGGACTTGTACGCATGCATATAAGCACAACCAATGGATATAAGACACTGGGGCGGGGGGGAGGGTGGGCAGGTGAAGGCATGTCCTGGGGGGTAGGGGAGGTCGGGGGGGAGATCAAAGGGGAAAAAAAAAGGAGACATATGTACTACTATTTGTAATACTTAAAACAATAAAAATAAAATAAAATTAAAAAAAAAAAAAAAGGAGAAGAAGAAAAGAGGACCTATAGCTAAGACTACTTTACC
Organism: Corynorhinus townsendii; assembly: GCA_026230045.1. Lineage (NCBI taxonomy): Eukaryota > Metazoa > Chordata > Mammalia > Chiroptera > Vespertilionidae > Corynorhinus > Corynorhinus townsendii. The sequence goes on along the minus strand of JAPDVU010000006.1, from coordinate 105,682,539 downwards.
CAGCAAGGCTATCATTTAAAATTGGAGGAGTAATAAAGAGTTTCCCAGACAAGGAAAAGCTAAAGGAGTTTGTTACCACCAAACCAGTATTTCAAGAAATGTTAAAGAACCTGCTTTAAAAATAAATTTTAAAAATCAAATTCAAAGTGTACACTGACATGTTCAAAATACTACATGGTTTTGTAGCCACCTGTCCAAACTCCATTTGCAACCATTTTCTCCCTCATTCACATACTTTATTCACGTGGTCTTCTTGCTATTGCTCAGTACTCCAAGCCTGCTTCTGCTTCAGGGCTCAGGCTCTGTGATTTTCTTGGCTCTTCCCCTGATTTTTCATGACTGGCTTCATGATAGTCAGACCTCAGCACAATAGAACTTCTTCAGAAAGCCTTTCCCTGGTTATCCAATTTAAATAGCTCTTTACTTCCACCTGCCTTTTCACCATTACATTACCTGTTTGATCTTCTTAGAGCTCTTTGACATTCCTGAGTACGGTGTGTGTGTACTTTGTTTACTTGCTTATTTTTGGTCTCTCTCACGGTAAGAGAGGCTTCTTGAGACCAAATGTGAGACCACAACAGTGACCCCAGAACCTAGATTAGTGTTTGGCATGTGGTTGTTTTCATGTCTTTGTCTAGAACCATCTCTGAGTCAATATGCTAAGTGTAGTCAAACCCAATCCAGGGCTTTCTGTCCAGCTTGAATCAATAACCAGGTAGGAGATTCAGCTGTGATTGATATCTATAGAGAAATCTTAGTCAATCACATACACACATTTCAAGAAAATAAAATTGAGTGTAGAGTCACAGAACAGTTAAGTCCAGTTAGGGGAAAATTTTTTCTAAAACAGCAGAGATATACCTTGGTTGAGACATATGTTCAAATGGCGTTTTTCAAAACGAACACATATTTTTACTCAAAAACACCTGCAAATGGCCCTTTTTAAAGTTCTAGTGTGTTGTCCCCAGAATAGAGGAAGGAGTTGCTTCATAGCTTCATTTAAAAATACAGGAAGATATTTTATAAAAAAATTCCTGGTGCTCAGCCTTCAGTTTAAAACAAAGCATTTCCTCTGAAAACTTACTTCTTCCTTTATGGAATAGTTGATATTAAAAGAAACAACAACAACAGCAAATGTTGAATTTTAATTGTAAAGGCATTAATTAATGTTAGTGGTGGTTTCCTTAATATTACATAAGAGTAGCTAAACTACACATGCTAACGTTTTACTGGAGTCTCAGCACACCTGCCTTGGGCCTGGAACTTACTGAAATCAAAACAAAAAACTAATTTTGGAAGAGTAATCCAGTTCCCTCTGATATCCTTACTGTTTTACTTGGTCCTCACATTGCATTTTTAGAAGATTGAGGAAGAGATAGTGGGTTAGCATCTACAAAAAGTGAAAACGGCAGTATCCAAATCAAATCAGAATAGAAAATGAAGGAGAAAAAAGTCCCTTATAAATAAAAATCTTTTTCATTTTCATTTTTTTCTTTATTGATTAAGGTATTACATATGTGTCCTTATCCCCCCATTGCCCCCTCACCCCTCCACTCATGCCCTCACTCCTCTGTTGCCTGTGTCCATTGGTTAGGCTTATATGCATGCATATAAGTCCTTTGGTTGATCTCTATAAATCAAAATCTTAATAGATAACTTGCTACATGCCTATGACTAACTGGTAGAAGGGACCTTGGGGTCCCTTCTACCAGTTAGGGAAGGTTGAAACTTTTTGAGTCCTCCCTCTTTGAAAAGAGGGAACTAGAAATGTCTATTTGAGGTCGTGTGGAGGAAGAGCTCCCACAGGTCCCAGTGCCTAGTTTTCTGTGCTACAGAGAAATCTCTGCCCATCTGGGACAATGCCAGGGGAGGGTCTCAATGCAGTGGCTCCTGCAAAGAGTACCCTTACTTATTACACAATGTGGCTGCTTGCTTTGTCTTGATCAGTTGTCATTTGGGGGCTGGGTGGACAAGGCTCTGTGACCTCTGTGATGAAGCACCTTTGCATGTGATCACCTTTGCAGTGACTGGGGAGCTGGAGAGGAGACTGAGGTGGAGTGCTGAAGCATGACAAGGTTCTCCATGTGACAAATGTGTTTTCAAAGTATTGGGAATTTCAGCAATTGGGTTTATTCTCATAAAATGTTTGTTTATCAAAGACCTTGGTTATATAATAAAAAGGAATAATTTTTCTTACCACAAGATAGTATGGCATCTGCATTCTAGCTTCGAATGTACTTGGAATAGATATTTTATTCTTCTTCCTAAATAAGACTTTTCTAGTAACAACTGAGGGTATATTCAGGGGAAATAAGTTCTAATGGGGATCTTTCTCCTTTTTCTCCAGGTAGCATCCATCTCCAATATATGAATTGACAACTTTGGTCATCTAAAGAGAGGTTTATTGCTAATGATTCTGGCTCATCAAGTTCCATAGGGATGTTAAAATTGCCTTTTTCTTCTTTTTCACCATATAGAAGACAAACATGTCATCAACAGACTACTTTTGATTGCTGACAGACAAAGCAGATCTGATATGGGAAATCCTTCTCAAGCTTCAATATATAAAAATTACAAATATAACAGCAATACTCCCCCGCCCAACCCTTAACTGAATACTTGAGCTCCAAAGAGAGTGGAAGCATCAGGCAAATTGATGCAGAGGGAATTCAAACTCAGGTCAGTGAATTGGATGAGACGTGAAGGCCTGACAGGGGCTCTGTGTTGCAGAGGCTGGAGCTGAACTCGTCAATCGATTCAGGGCACCAAGACAAAGAATTCACACAAAGTTGTTGCTAGATTTGTGAAACCCACAGATTGCTCTGTAGGATTCTCTGGCATCCCAGAGAGCATTGGACTCCCCTGGAAAATAAGCTTCTCCCCATGAATAGTTAAAAATGACAAACAGGCAGAAACAAGTGAAATGAAAGAGTCAGAGAATGCATTAAATAGGAGAATTTGGGTGCATAATGTAGATATATAAAAAAGGTAACTTTGAAAACAAACCAAAAAAGAATGTTTTGAGAATAGTAAAACTTGCAGAAACTGAAGTTTTAAAAGTGCAACTAAAAGAGTGAACAATGTCTGCAAAGGCAAAACTTTTTAAAGAAAAGAAATGGAGGGAAAAAGATACAGAGGCAAAGAAGCATTGAACAGACTGTCAAACTACATTGGGAAGACAGGGGAGGTTGGGTGAGGGAGGCTGTAAGAGACCAACCGAAGGACTTGTACGCATGCATATAAGCACAACCAATGGATATAAGACACTGGGGCGGGGGGGAGGGTGGGCAGGTGAAGGCATGTCCGGGGGGTAGGGGAGGTCGGGGGGAGATCAATGGGGAAAAAAAAGGAGACATATGTACTACTATTTGTAATACTTAAAACAATAAAAAAAAGATAAAAAATAAAATAAAATAAAAGAGTGAACAATGTACTCTTTGAATAAAAAAATAGTGAATTGAAAGATTGATGAAAAAAGACAGAATAAAATTGAACATAGATTAGGAGATGAAAAATATTAAAAAAGATGCTTAGATCAATAGAGGATAAATTTAAAAATCTACATATGGTGATAAAATTCCAGGAAAAAAAGAAAAGGAATATTAAACAAAATAATGGCTCAGAACTTCCTAGAATTGAAGACAGTTCTCAAGTTGAAGGAGTACACCAAGATCTCTCAGGAAAGAGAAAAATAAATTACACCTAGAAAAACCACAGCAAAATTTCAGAATATCAAATAAGAAGAGAGTTACTTAGTTCACCAGAGAGAAATGACAGGTAAGTTACAAAGGAAGGATGATTAGAAGTTATAAAGGCAACAGATTTCTTAGAAGGTACAATCAATGCCACAAAACAGTGAGATAATAGTTTCAATGTTATTATGTAAAACCATTATCAATCTAGAATTCTATACAGCCTAACTATAACCTGAGAAAGCAAAATTAAAATATTTTAAACTATTAAAAATTGAAAGGACATATTTCCTAGGGATAAATTGGATTATTTCAGGTGTCGGTCTGTCATTGGTACTGACATTCTGATTTGGAAGTTTAAGTATTGGGAGGTAGATCCTGAATAACAAAAGTGGACAGATATGGATCTGATCGACGGATGCTAACTATCTATTATTCCCTTTTTGATGTGCCTTCCAGAATGAAGAGGTTGAAGAAACATACGATGATTTCCCAGGTTCCTTACAGTTAGATTCCAGCAATAATTTAGGCTCAGTCAATCAGATGCACTCACATGAGATCTGGATTTGCTGTTTTTTGCTGCTTCTGTTGGCAAGCAAAGGATCGAAATTTCTTCCATTTCCTGAAGTGTTAGCAAAGACCCCAGGGATCATGACCTACTTTTTTGTCCATATTGAGAAGCAGTGTGGAGAGCATCTGTTTTGGAGATGCAGATTGGAGCCATTTGGTTGTTGAGGTAATAGTAGTAGCAGGATTACAGGGATTTTGTTTGTGGTTGTCTTCTTGTGTGTGGTCTTTTCCTCACTGTGGTGACAGATTATAGTAGTAGCTGTGAAAAGATAGTTCTGAAGCAAGTGACTTCTTTTTTCTTTGTTAATCCTCACCCAAGGATATTTTTGCCATTGTTTTTTTTTTTTTTTTTAATTTCAGAGAGTGTGGAAAGGTGTGTGTGTGGGTGGAGGGGGATAGAAACATCAATGTGAGAGAGACACATCAGTTGGTTGCTTCCTGCACATGCCCAACAGGGGACAGGGAGCAAGCCCAAATGAAAGGTCAATTGGATAGCCATCTCAGATGGTGGATAAAGAAAAATTGAATTTATTTAAGGAAAGGGGATGGAGGAGGGGATATCCCAGGGGAAGGGCTGCACAGCACCGAGCCAATGGGACATTGGGTCAATGATGGCAGCACCCAGGAGTTGGAGTGTTATCCTTATACGCAGCCGCTGGCTGGAAGCTCTTGTCGTCCTTCCGTGGGTCTGGGGGCTGAGCTGGTGGGCGTGGAATGCAGATGAAATGCAGATGTGTGATCAGGTGTCTTTGGGACAGTTTCAATTCCTTATATGGTCTGACTCCTGGTGTCCAGCAAGTATTTCCTGGTCTTTGTCCTCCTTTGGCAGGAAGCTTACAAATGCCTATTAAGGATGCCATATAGTCCTAACACCAAAACTTTTCCCAAAGTTTCAAATACATAAATCCCTAATCCTTCCAAGGCATCTTCTTAGCAGTCCATAAGGAAATTACCTTTCATAATTCTCTGTTAGAAGAATTCTGTTAGTGGATCAGTTCTGTTACTGGTGAGATGACAAGACCTCAGTTCTTGTCTTCTTGAAGGAAATATTTAAATCAAGAGACAAAGTGTAGCAAAGTAAGAATTTATTGGCAGCAGCAAAAATACACTTAGGACAGCGAAACAAGGAAGGGCATAGAAGCAACTGGAGAGCCTAGGCTGGGCTGCTGTGGCTCACTGAGAAGTCAGAGAAAAGGGGGCCTTGGAGACAGGTTCAGCGGGTTAGCTGGGAGGAGCTGCGGCTGCCCATTGCTCCCCTGGTCGCAAGTTTCATGGCATCCCTTAGAGCAGTGGTTCTCAACCTTCCTAATGCCGCGGCCCTTTAATACAGTTCCTCATGTTGTGGTGACCCCCAACCATAAAATTATTTTCGTTGCTACTTCATAACTGTAATTTTGCTACTGTTAATGAATCGTAATGTAAATATCTGTGTTTTCCGATGGTGTTAGGCTCTATAGCAGTGGTTCTCAACCTGTGAGTCTCAACCCACAGGTTGAGAACCGCTAGCAGGGTCACCTAAGACCATCAGAAAACACAGATATTTACATTACAATTCATAACAGTAGCAAAATTACAGTTATGAAGTAACAACGGAAATAATTTTATGGTTGGGGGGTCACCACAACATGAGGAACTGTATTAAAGGGCCGCGGCATTAGAAAGGTTGAGAACCACTGCCTTAGAGGGAAGAAGGGGAAAAGGAATAGCGAAGGTGTGCTCCCCTTGGGGAGAGTGTGCCCTGGGTCCTTCATCCTGAGCATATTTGTCTCTTTTGCAGGTAGAAATCTTAGGGAAGAGTCTCAGTAGAATGTTCCTCAGTTTTCCAGGTGTGCTCTTTGAGGGTTGTGGTCTCCACTGATGGGTAATACCCAGGACCGGGGGTCATTAGTCAATGCAGCTGTTCCTGAGACTGCCAGGATGTCGTTTGTTTAGGTTTGCTGCTTTTCTGGGCTTGGAGCTGAAATACAACTGAGGCCTAGATATTATTTTTAGGAAGGAAAAGGTCAGGGGGTCTAAACTGCATGACTAGTGATTTGAAAGATCAGGGATCCAAACCAGTGATAAGCTAGGAGAAGATAGGTTCCCCTGGGGCCAAGGTTCTTGTTTCACCAGTTCTGCCCCTTGCTGGGCATATAGGGCTTTCTGCACTGGTGAGTCTTTGTACCTGGCCCATTGTTCTTACTCTGCTCATGTCTGTCTAACTGCCTATAACAGTTCCAGGAGAACTTGTACTTTTCTCAGGAAATTCTCAGGAGTTATATTTGAGGCACTTGCTGCAGAATTCAACTACTCTATCTCTTTTTAAGGTAATGAAATGAGTAAGTGAAAAAGCGATTTGGCCTGGTACCTACGTATTAGGCAGCACCAAGATACTGCTTGGCCCAGATTACCACTTCGCTCCTGAGACACACTGTGGCTTCTTTTGTAAGTACAGGGTGTAGTGATACCCTGTAACAACAGATACCAGGCCTTTTATAGAGGAAGTAGACAACACTTGGGCTTTCTATCTAATACAGAGAAATGTGCAGGAGCAGCATTGATCTTTAGGTCAATGTGGTTGAGCATTTATGTTTGGGACTTTTATTTCATTTTGTGCCAAGAATGCAGTTACACTGTGCAAAAAAAGTATTATTTGTGATATCTGGTTTGATCTGTATATTTTAATTAATTTTAAAGCCAAAGCCATTGTCTCTTTTTCTATCTGGGCAAGGTTGCAGAGTTTGCCATGCATAGAGATTCTTCTAAAAGCTGAACATTATTTTAGATCTTAAGAATTTTAACATGGAAGTAAATTAGATATCTTTAATATATTTGTAAAACCTAACTGAATTCACATCTAAATGGGGTACAGTGTTTTGACATCATTCTCCTCCAGGAGTAAATTTAAACTTTTTGTTTGTTTGTTTTATATTAAGCCTAAAAAACCTGGAAGAATGGAACCTGGAAGTGAGTTTGTACAATGACTACGTAAGTCTTGATTATAATGTGCTTTATCATTAATCCTATATAATAAAGAGCTAATACGCAAATGGTCATCATGCCCTCATGCCCTTGCACCCTTGCGCTGGGGCTGGGGGACTTGAGGTTGAGCCAGGAGACCTGAGGCTGCGCTCCCTGCCCTGTCGGGCTTGATGGTGGTGGGGCTGGCTAGGTCTGGGTCTTGCGCGATTTCGAGGCATGTGTGGGTGGGCGGGGACTTGACTTTGGGTCCCGTGGTGCACCCTAGACTCTGACAGGAGGGAGATCTTCATATACATTTTACTAAGTTTTTTTCATCTCTGACACTTCTATTACAGAGAAAGGGTAAATAACAATATTAAAATATTCCTTCTAACTAATTCCCTTTTAATGTGTACGAATCTCAAGCACTGGGCCACTAGTAGTTATATAATAGCAATGAAATATGGGTTATGTGATAGAATATAAAAAATTTCAACAAAACATTCATTTTTACTATTATTACTCGCAGTAAGTACTGCATGAAAATCAACAAGAACCCTTCTTTCTCTGAAAACCAAATCACCAACAACACTGCCACAGCCAAAATAAAAAGAATACAACCCTTTTTTCTTGCTGCTTCTGACCTGTTAGAATTAACCTAGTTAGTAATAACAGGAAAGGAGCAAAGAGAAGGCCAAATATTGTAGGTGTGTTATTTGTGCAGCTTCGCCAGGCAGTTGCAGTTTAATACTCCCTAAGGAGCCACTGGTCCTTTCCTCACAGATCACTTGGGGAAGGATCCAGACAGGGTGGAGAATAGACGCATGCCCAGTAAAGTCTGGGTGACATAGGGAAGGTACTTGCCTGTTAATCACATCTGGAAACAGGTCATTGGCCAGAGTAGGTGTGGCCACTGCAAGCATGGGAAGATTTAATATATTTAATCTCCTAAATATAGACGTTTACTCTCTTGGTTCCTGTCTTTCTTGATTCTCTTGGGACTCTTGTTGCAGGAGGCATGCTCTCTTGGCTCCCCTGCATTTGCCACAAGGCCATGTGGACCCCACACACAATGGACTAGTGGACTGCAACTAGCCTAGTGCTAACTTGTGCTCAATTCTAACAGGGAACAGAAACTCTGGACACTAGCTTTGCTTTTAGCTCTACTGAATCCCCAGCTGCACTTCTTCTAGGACTGGATTAAGGGAAATGGGACCTTGGCAACCCAGGGATGTGATTCCAAGCAAATAAAGTCACTCATTCTCTCGTATGAGTGTCAGAAAATTACTTTTCTCAAGATGTAGTAAGGGTTCCACGCCTAGAACCCAGTAGGGATGGGATAGCCCACTTCCATCGATAACATTTTCACTATACCAGTGGAAACTGAAAGTAGAATATACTTTATACTACCTTTCTTAAGTTGTTGTTTCCTGAAAATTACCAGTTTGCTTGTTTTTGTAAATTGTGTTTCATAAATCTTCAGAATCTGTGGGATATGAACTGACTTTCTTTTCTGAAAGGATTATTTCACACGAAGTCCTCAGTCTAGAGTGTATCTCTTTAAATTCTACTCTAGATTCAAAACAAAACTCATATACTTCCCTTAAAAACAGGTCACAAACACCATACCAAAGGGAAGACCTTAAAATGTTTCAACTTTATGAAATTTATGATATTCAAACTTTTTAAATTAAAATCTTTAATTTCCATAAGATCTGTCAAAGCTATGAAAAGTACAAATTTACAGTGACTGCAGTATGAGCCTCAGGTAGTTTTAACTATCAGCCTTCAATAACAGTTTTGTGCATCCTGGTCTTGCTACTAGGAAGTTTCCTTTATTTCAGTGGGGGTGGTCTCCCACCCCCGATTCTATATGCATATCTCTATCTTTATAGCCATCAAATTGTATTATTAAATACTTATGTGCCCCCCCCCGCCCCCGCCAAGGACCACAAACTCCTTGATATCTCTAACATTACAGCCTCTACTTGGTATCCCTCAGCCTCTAGCACTTTGCTTGCCACCAGTAAGCATTCAGTGCTACGCTGTTGAAACATTATTACTTGTCTCCAAGTATTATATTGTTTATAGGGCTATTTAAAAGATGATTTTAGTAGAAGAATTATTTTTTGATTACAAACTGCCTTAAGCCATTTTGGTCATTCAAAATTATGAAATTATTTGGGTAGATATCAATAACCTCCAGAAGTTAAAGGTTGTTGAGCAACGCGGTTATCCACAATCTTGCTTGGAGGTGGGGTATGACAACCCCTGTTGTCTCAGGCCAAATTCACATATGCAAACATTTATTACCAAAGAAGCTAAAAAAAAAAAGGGCAGAGTCTGGGAGCTTGATGAAATCCCAGTTGACAGTCAATCTAGGCCTTCTGTTAAGTACCATGAGTGAAAGATTCATTTAAGGGAGTTGCAACTATTTGCTGGCAGCTTCATTCATCTAAACTTCAAGCCAGAACCTGTGGCATAACCTTTCAAAAATGGGTATACTAGAGAAAGAAAAGTCCTTAGTTCCAGGGAGTAATTTTTGAATATATTGACTGTTAGTGTTGCTAAATGCTTCCCTTTTTTTGCAAGAGTTGAGATGCCTGTATAATATTTCTAGTTGACTCACATCTTGAACATCACTTATTTCACAAGGTGGGGAAAAGTCTCATATTTCTTATGTTAGATAACAAACTCTGTAGAACCAAAGAAAAAGACTGAAACATGCCCAACCATTATTCCTGGAGTGTGGGCTCTGAGGAAAGTTTTTCAAATACTAACTACCTTGAATCTAAATGAAAACTTACCTCCTCACATATTTATTTATACACGTAGACCCAGGGAAAGGACTGAAACTAAAAATCTATTTCCTTAAGCAGGAGGTAGGGAAAGACCAAAGAAAGTGGTTGGTCACTTCAATTAATTCTGGTAATTAATGGAGTTTATTAAGGGAAACACATACAAAACACATCTTTGGTGGCTGCAAGATAAAATGGATCCCCTAGCTACTTGGCCCCAAGGAGTTACATAGGGAAAGGGAGGAACAGTCATGGGTAATGGTGATACATGCTACCAGGTATGAAAATTACTTTACATGCTTGAGCAAGTCAGGACAATGGCTTGTTCCAGGAACCAGCAATAGGGAGGCATTCTTTCCCAACCAGTAAAAATACATCACCCAACGCCAGTTCTAGACATGACATCAATTCGGTTATGCTAAGAGAATAGCAGGAGACCGAAGACTCTCTTAGACACTGAATACTTCTGGAAATAACCCTGGAGAACTTGTCCACTGGAGCACAGTGCATACTGAATTTCACACCGCCCCCCAGACAGGGGGCAGAGCTGTCCTCACACACAGGGTTCAGAAGCCTCACACTTCCCTGATGGTCCAGACCCTGGGCTGATTTTGTATCAGTCACACTGTCTGTGATCTCTTCCAGCACAATTTACTGATTATAGTTATAACTAAAGGCCCGGTGCATGAAATTCATGCACGGTTTTGTGTGTGTGTGTGTGTGTGTGTGTGTGTGTGTGTGTGTGTGTGCCTGTGAGATAAGGCCTAAACCATCCCTCTCACAATCTGAGACTGCTGGCTCCTAACCACTCACCTGCCTGCCTGCCTGATTGCCCCCTAAATGATCCCCTGCTGGCCTGATTGACACCTAATTGCTCCTCTGCCGTCCCAATCATCCCCAACTGCCCTCCTCTGATGACCCAAATACCCCCAACTGCCCTTTCCTGCAGACCTGATCTTGCCCCCAATTGCCCTCCCCTGCCAGCCTGGTCGCCCTTAACTGCCCTCCCCTGCTGACCTGGTCACCCCCAACTGCCCTCCCCTGTTTGCCTGATCTCACCCCCAACTGCTCTCTCCTGCAGGCCTGGTTGCCTACAACTGCCCTCGCCTGCCAGCCTGGTCACTCCCAACTGCCCTCCCCTACCGGCCATCTTGTGGTGACCATCTTGTGGCGGCCATCTTGTGACAACGTGGAGGCAGCCATCTTTTGATGATGTGGGGGTGGCCATCTTGTGGTGGCCATCTTGTGACGATGTTGCACAACACCACCTAGGCTTTTATTATATAGGATAACAACAATATCAAGATTTTCTCTGACTTCCAACCCAAGTTCACAGATCACATCATACACTGAAGGAGAAAGACATGGTAATTGGATCCTCTAGTAAAATATGCCTCCACTGTAGGCTCCCAGGCTGGGATCATGGCCAGGAGCACCCCACTCCCTGCCCCAGGGCGTAGCAAACAGCTGGGGTCTGGGTGGTGCCCTTCCATGCACCCTGCTGAGACCTACCCACCAGAAAGTACATGAAGGGGCAGGTGGGTACACCTGGCACCCAATCGCTCTGCCTTCATGACTTCCGGACCACTTTTTATTATGAAAATGATCACCAAGGCTTAATCTTTATGATCTCATTATTACATCTGATGACCCTTAACCTGGAATTATGGGGGGGGGGGGCGTGGAGAGCGATGACAAAATAATGATTTCATATTAATTTGTAAAGATGGCTTGAACTGAGTCCTCCAGGGATTGAAGGAGTCTGCAAATCCACAGCTTCTTGGATTGCAGAGAATGGCAACGCAGTGGAGAACCTGTGGGTGGCTTGTGCTTCCACCTTGACCCCATGATTTGACTCTCTTTTCTCAAAATATAATCTGCATTTTCCAGACTCTCCTCCCCCCCCCCCCTTTTTTTTTACAGCTTTTCCTCTGTCTACATAGCTGTAAATAAAAGTTGCATCCATGGCACATCTCCCAGTGAGAATTAATCTTTTCTTTCTTGTGTTTTCCCCCCATAGCTTTATTATTTGTCTCTGTTATATTCAGATTATGAATATATCTTTTCCCCCTCCTCATCTCCTCTCTCTAAATTTGGATTCCTAGAAAGTAGAGTCTATGTGTTATTTGCATTGAATTTAACACAGAGCCTGAGGGCAGGCGCTGCCCACTAAAGATGTGTCCCGCAAAAATTAGTAGATTAAACTGGTAGAAGGAGCACGTGGATACACATCAAAGAAAGATTAGTTCTTCCCCCATCCATGCGAGTGTGCAGTGACCTGCTTCCTTCCCTGAATACATAGCCACGTGGTCACTTCTTTCTGGCAAATCTCATTTTTAACCCAGAGCCTAGATTACTGCCTGGCTCTGTAAAAACTAAACTTGCAATCACTATTTGTTGAATATTTAAAAAATTAAACTCTAGTCTTTATTATTAGTTTTTCATTTTTGACAGACATTTAAATCTATTTTAAAGAAATACTTTCTTCCCTTGAATTTCAAATATAGCCACTGGAAGGTCTATAGAAATCCTGAATAATAATTTTAAGAATAAAACACTTAAATGAAGATGCTATATATTGGGGGCTGGATTAATAGGGTCTGAGTTGAGATTTTGGATTACTTTGAAATTTTGATAATGTCATCTTTGCCAAAAAGTTAGAAAAAGTACATAAAAATTTATATTCCCATTGCTCAAATTCTTTAACTGTTAGTGTTCTATAACAGTTGCTGTGCCATTATTTTTTCCTTTTTCTCTATATGTGTATGTATATGCATGTGTGTATGCATATATACAAGGTGGGGTAAAAGTAGCTTTTCAATAGTTTGTATAGGAAATTTATATATATAAAACCTTAATAAACAAATAGATTGAACATCGGACAACCGAACAACTGGACAACCAGTGGCTATGACATGCACTGAGCACCAGGAAGCGTGTGCAGAACATGGCAGGCATCAGCAGCAGGCAGCAGAGCACAGAACATGGCAGGTGGCGGGATGGTGCAGCAGATGAGCAGGGGCGCCAGACCAAGGCGGGTGGTTGGTCACTGTCATCAGGGCAAGCCTCTGGTGATTACTGAAAATTCTTTGCTCCCATGGACCGCAGTCCCATTGAGTGCTCGCACCTGCTGCTGGCACTGGCCCCACTTGCACCCACTGCCAGCGCCGGAGCCACTGCTCACACCTACTTCCCGTGCTCAGCACTGGCCCTGATTGCTCAGCACCATCAGTAGGTGCGAGAGGCAGCTGCCAGCCTCGAATGCCCCTCAGGGCTTCTCCACCTCCCCCTGATCCTGAGGGGTGATTGGGGCAGCACCCACTGCCAGCAACGACCCCACTCATACCTGCTGCCAGTGCTGGAGCCTCTGCTCGCACCCACTGCTGGTGCTGGCCCCAATCACTCCCACAGCACGTGGGAGCGTTGGTGGCAGGAGCGAGGCTGCCAGCAGACTGGGGATCCTCTGGCGGCCACGGTGGGAGGGGCCAGGCAGGGGTGTGGAGGATGGGCTGAGACCCGCCCCTGTGCCCACCGCAGACTCACTACCCACAGTTCCTTTCAAGGTGCACGAATTCGTGCACTAGGCCCCTAGTAATATAATAATCAATAAATAATAATATCAGAAAAAACTGTTTCTGGTACTCATAATTTTAAACCTACTTTTGCCATACCCTGTATGTATAAATATTTTGCTCCTCATTAAAATTTAACCCCTTGATGCTTCTTATCTTGAAACAATTATTACTATTACTATATGGCTGCAAAATATTAATTTTCTAATTTCATCATTTCTTCAGTATTTATTAGTAGAGCTCTAAGGTAGAATTTTTCCTTTTTATTTATAGTTATCAGCTATTTATATCAATATGGACTCTTATTTTATGAGTTCTAATTCATTTATGTCTTTAATTTGATTATGTCTCAAATTTTATAACAAAAAACAACACCAATAAAACAAACAACCCAATTAAAAAAAGGACATAGGACCTGAATAGACACTTCTTCAAAGAGAACATACAGATGGCCAATAGACATGTGAAAAGATGCTCAACATCACTAATCATCAGAGAAATGTAAATTAAAACCACAAGAGATATCACCTCACACCTACCAAAATGGCTATCATCAATAAATCAACAAACAACAAGTGTTGGCAAGGATGTGAAGAAAAAAAACAAAAAACCCTCATGTATTGTTGATGGGAATGCAGACCCGTGCAACCACTGTGGGAAACAGTATGGCGTTACATCAAAAAATTAAAAATGGAACTGCCTTATGACCCTGTGGTTCCACTTCTGGGAATTTATCTGAAGAATCTCAAAACACTAATTTGAAAGAATGTATGCACCCCAATGTTCACTGCAGAGTTATTTATAATAGCCAAGATTTGGGAGCAGCCAGAGTGCCCATCAGTAGGAGAGTGGATAACAAAGCTGTGGTGCATTTACACAGTGGAATGCTGCTCGGCCATGGAAGGGAAGGAAATCTTGCCTTTTGCAGTGGCATGGATGGACCTGGAGAGTATTGTGCTGGATGAGCTGGACCAGTCAGAGGGGGTCAGGTGTCGTGTGATTCGCTTATATGTGGAGTCTAATGAACAGAATAAATTAACACACAAAATAGAAACAGACTCAGCTGTCAGAGGGTAGGGGGTAGAGAGGATAAAGGTAAAGGGTGAAGGGATTAAGAAAAATAACAACCACCCAAAAACCCTCATAGACAGACATCAGTGTAGTCATTACCAGAAGGAAATGGGAGTGGGGGAAGCAGGAGAGACTAAAGGGGGATAAATGATGATGTAATAAGATATGACTTGGGGTAGTGAACACGCAATACTATATACAGAAGATGTATTATAGAAGTGTACACCTTAAACCTATATAATTTTATTAACTAATGTAACCCCAATAAATTCAATAAAAACAATTTTAAAAAACACATATTCCCTTAGAGTCCCCTAAATCTCATGACATGCTTCTATGTAACACAACAGGCAACTACTAGGCTGGAAAATAGCACTAGGCAGCTGCCTGACTGGGTTATATTGCAACAGGCAGCTGCTATCACCAGAGGCAGCTACTATTGTGAGAGGCAGCTTGTTTGTACATTTTAAGGTACCTCATATCCTTTTTGAAACATGGTGTGTAATAAATAGAAACATATACAAAAATTGCTATAATTTACTAGCCCCAGTCCCTCTCCCACAATATTCTGGAGATTTATTAAAAAACAAAACAAAAAACTAGAGGCCCAGCGTGCACGAAATCACGAAAACCTCAGCTCACTGCCCCACCCTCCGCCACTCATAGCTCTCTGCGGCTAGTAGCTCACGCCCCACCCCGCCCACCATGAGAGCCTCTGCTTCTTTGGTTGTGATAGCATTACGATGTGACAGACACAGGCCTTTTATATAAGAGATGACATTCAGAAAGACCCAACATGTGGCTTTTCCTCAGATACTACAAAACATCAGAAAGAAGGATGGCAAATAAATAACAAATGAAGAATACACATAAGTAGAATGATTCCTCCAGTATACTAGACAATTCTTGGTTCCTAATTTCATTTCCCAGTAAAAGGAAGTAGTCTCTTTGGAGAAAGGCTTGATAAAGGTTAGAGTGAGAGAAGGTATACAAGGGGAGTTAGTGTACCAGAAAGCAAGGAAGTACATAAATACTGATGGAGGCCTTGAGGGGCTCCTACTGATCATCTTTGAGAAATTTAAATATCAAGAACAACATGATTACAATGAATTTTAACACATTGAATAACAGCAAAAGGTTCCTAGGAATCCACAAAAAAAAAAAAAAAAAAAAAGAGAGAAGGGAGGGAGGAGAGAAAGCTTATTTTTCAGAAGAATGTTGAGTGAAAAGTATGTAATTAATGATAGCATTACAAAATCACCTTTTTGTAATCACTGATAATAATTTACTCAGGCAAGAATCATTAATGGGTGCTATAGCCATTCGGTGCAAATTAACTGGGGAACAGAACATTAACAAACTCCAAGTATTTTTTTTTAATAATGTATAACTCTAGTGGGAACCACCTTAATTGTGTTATCAAGCTTTGAATCCTTCTTAACATGACACAATGTGAAGTATACAGTAACTGTTCTGACAAAAAGCCTAAACTGAAACTGTTTATATGGAAATAATCAGACCAATCAAGACTATATAATATTTTATAAGGCAACGGGCCCAGATTATTTAATAAAAATGTCAATGTCATTAAAGACAAAAAATTATGAAGAGGACAGGTATAAATAAAAGAACACTAAAAAAACGGGATTATAAGTTCAATGTATGAGTCTTGAATGGATTTTGAATAAAAAACCGTGATAAGCAGCTATGAAAGACATTATTTTAACAATCAGGGGAATTTAAGTATAGACTAAGTATCCTATCTACTGGTGTGCAACAAACCTAAATTTGGTGGCTTAAAGAAAATAATTTATTGTTTCTCAGGGTCTGTGCATTGGTTGGGTTTCCTCCGCTGATATTGCCAGCACTCACTCCTACACTGGAGGCACCACTGTGTGGCTGAACTCCTCTCTTCATAAGCTCTGCCATTCTCATGGAGGCTACACTGGGATTCCTCTGCGGTCCCATCAGCCTTCCAAGAGGGCAGGCCCCAGTATGCATATATTTATCTAGTCCCTGCTTGCAGCAAGTTCCTTTATTGATGTCTCATGAATGCATAGTGGGAGGAGAGGTTCAAAGGGTCCATTAATGTAACTGTCAGCCACAGATAATTATATTAGATCATTTTAAATCAATGTTAAAATTGTTGGATGTTAATAATATTGTGGTCACAAAGGACAATATTCTAGTCTTAAGTCTAAAGTTGTTAAAAGTAATGTGACATGATTTGTGGAATTTGCTTTTAGATACTATAGGGGGAGATGGAAGGAGGGAGAGGAGAGGGAGAGGGAGAGGGAGAGGGAGAGGGAGAGGGAGAGGGAGAGGGAGAATGCAAAGGACACAACATGTTAACAATTATTTGAGTTAGACAAGAGTCTACACAGGTGTTTATATTACTACTAGAGGCCCAATGCACAGAATTCATGCGAGGGGCTCCAAGGACCAGGGCAGCAGCCTCTCGCAGCAGCAGCCCCAGCAGCCCTGGAAGGACATCCTGTCTAATTAGCATATTATGCTTTCATTATGATAGATTCTTTCAAATTTTCAAACCTGGGTTTGTTGCATACATGTTCACTAGGTTTGAAACTCTGAAAAATAAAACTTGGAGTTCAAAAGAACCCCTGAGGAGCTTGTGAAGAGCAAGCCCACACCCTTTTCAACTTCCAGATCCTGGATTTAGTAGGTCTGGGATCTGCTCGTGTAGCAAGGACTAAGGTGACTATTAGTCCATAGTTCAACACTACACTACGCTAGAAAAACTTAGAAGAGCTGCTATACTTTCTTAAATTGCAAGGAGGACAGAGGGTCAGAAAGTACAGATTACATACAAAAGATAGAAAAAAGAAGTTATTAAAAACGAAAAGTTAATGTAAAATAACATGGAAAAATTGAAATTAAACAGTATTTATAAGGATAACTATAAATAGGATAAACACTTGTTACATAACAAGACTCTTATACTGGATCAAAAAGCAAAACTCAACTATATGCTGCTTACAAGCAACTCATTTAAAGTTAAGTAAAAAAATGCATTTAAAAGAAAAAAGTGGAACTTTATTAAAAATAAGTTTTACCTTCTGTAATGAAGATCTAACTGGAATAAATCTTTCTGAATTAAGTAATATAACATCAGAATTCAAGAAGCAAACCTACAGGAAATACAAAAGAAAATTAATAGAAAAACAATACTTTTGGGAAACATTAACTGACAGATTAAATTTTTAAAAAATAAATATTTGGTTTAAAGGGTACAAAAAAGACAATAAATAATGTTGATTTAATGGGTATATGCTGAATATAAGAACCTGAGAACAATTTTGACATCTTATTTCAAAATTCCTTATAATATTTACAGAAATTGATCCTATCATAATGCACAAAAACTGCTTCAATAATTTTAATAAATAGAAAGAATATAGATTATATTAATTATATGAAAAATAGAAATTATAAAAATAGAATTTTAAAAACTAACCACCTGGAAAAATTTAAATGTATCTCAAATTATTCTTGTATAAAATAGAGTATTTAAACTAATAATGTCAAATATCTAGAAAATGAAAATAAAAACTCTAGATATCAAAACTTATGTGACTGATCTAAAACTATATTCATAGAAAATTAATATTTCTAACCATTTATACTTACTAAAAGAAGAATAAAATATTTAATTAATCATTTTCAGATTTAAAAATAAAGAGGATTAAAATGATTTAAACAAATGTAAAAGTTAGATAAATAATAGGATTGATAAATATAACCAAGAACTGGTATTTTAAAACAACATTAATAGAAAACCACACAGTAGCATGACCAAATTACAAAAAAAAAAAAAGTGCAAAGATATTGAATAGTTGAAAGATGCCAATTAAATTTATGAATTTGGATGCTATCCAATTAAAATGCCAACAGATGTGTTGTTGCCATTGTGGTTACTTGCTTGGAACTTGATAGACTTATTCTAAATCATCCTGAAAAGCCAACATGTAAGAATAGCCTGGAATAACCTGGAAGGAAAGAGTAATAATAGTGGACAAGCTAAATGATCTTAAGATATATGACATAGTAATTGTAACTCTGTAGTCCTAGCACACGAAAAAACAATTACATGATTCAGAGATTGATTCAAGAACCTATCAAGATTTGTCATTCATTAAAAACATTTTAGCCTACCTGGTGTGGCTCAGTGGTTGAGCAGTGACCTATGAACCAGGAGGTCACAGTTCGATTCCTGGTCAGAGCACATGCCCAGGTCACAGACTTGATGATGCCCAGTGTGGGGCATGTAGTAGGCAGCCGATCAATGATTCTCTCTTATCATTGTTGTTTCTGTCTCTCTCTTCCTCTCTGAAATCAATACGAATACATTTTTAAAAAAAGCATTTTAGAATACTGAAGATGAGCAGAATTATTCAACAAATTATTAGGTGCTTGGGAAAATAATGTAGGTAAATCTTCACCCCCTACTCTAACATTGACTCCATATAAACTAAAAATTTAACTGTAAAACATAAAAACAAAAGTGCTAGAAAAAAATCATACAGATTAAAAAATAATTATCTTGAAAATGTGACCAAAATCTGCCTGTTGAAATGGAGTACTTAACACATACCATATAAGAATTAAATGTATGGTAACCACAAACAAAACTAAAGTAAAAAATAAACTGGGAAAAATATTTATCAATAATTACACCACAGGCAAAGGGTTTTAGTCCTTTAATATATAAAGGAGTCCTATAAATAATAACTTTAAATCTCAAAACCTCCTAGAAAAATTATGAAGAGTAAACTAGAAGGTCACAAGAAAGGCCTTAATATATGAGGAGTTGATATACTTGATAATCTATCAATTCTGCTAAAAATTAATATAAATTTAGATGCACTGAGATGCTTAGATGCCAGTGTAATCACATCACATCCTATCTAATAAAGAGGGAATATCCTAATTGACCATCACACCCTCACAAAGGTGATGGCGCCCACAGCCAATAAGGAGGGAATATGCTAATTGACTGCCACACCCTCAAAGATGGTGGTGCCCACAGCCACAACATGGCAGCACCCAGTCCCTTCAGCCCCGCTGGGGTGGCAGGTGTGCGGCATGGCTGGGCCTGACCCCAGGCGGTTCTGGCTGCTCCGCGTGCCTGCCTCTGGAGTCCCCCAGTCCCTTCAGGGCCAGCCCAAGATGCAGACAAGCCTTGGATGTCAGCTTCCCAGCTGCCCAGGGTAGGCCCAAGGTGCAGGCAAGCCTCAGATGGCAGCTGCCCAGCCACCCAGGGCTGCCCGAGGCTCAGGTAACCAGGGCTGGCCGAGGCTTGTGCTGCTGGCAGTGGCAGCAGCAGAGGTGTGATGGGGGCATCACCTTCCCCTGATTGTTGGGTCACCTCCCACCCCTGAGGGCATTCAGACTGTGAGAAGGGGCAGGTCAGGCTGAGGACCCCCCCCCTCCAGTGCATGAATTTTCATGCACCAGGCCTCTAGTTGGGAAATAATTAAGAAACTGATAAAAACTATTTTGGCAACTGTATCGAGGATTTATTAGCAGGGTTACAATTTAGTTAAAACTTTTTGCAGAGCATTATGGTAATAGTTTTCAAATTTTAAAATGTGTATCTATTTTGTGATATAATAACTCCACTATGAATATGCCTTGTAAACATAAACAGATAAGTCCATAAAATATATGTGTAAAGATATTAATGGCAGCATTTACTTTTAGTAACAGATACAGGAAATAACCTCTAAGACCCTGTGTGTGTGTGTGTGTGTGTGTGTGTGTGTGTGTGTGTGTGTGTTATTTAGACAGAAAGAAATTAAGATTGGGAAAGAGAGAATGAAGGAGTCACCATGCTATCTCAAATAATATGCTATTCTCTTTGTTGGACAAATAAACTGCCTAAGTGCATAAGAATGGACCATTTTGGCCCTGTTGTATTTATCAGAGAATTTTCTGAGTATATTTGAGTGAGTATGAAGTATATAATATAGCTGGGGCTGCAGAACCCAGTAAAATCACACAAAAAGCTGAGGGAAATTATGTTTTCTTCCTTTAATTTATGATCTTGAAACATCTTTTTAGGAGAAATCCATTCCACAGAGCATTAAAGTTAAGCAATGATTAGGCATTTAGAATTTTTGCAACAGGCATGGAAAAGAGAACCACATTTGCAGTGTAGAGGGGACCTGGAGAAATCCTCTGTATGAAAGTGTCTAATACCAAGTTGCTTTCAATCCTTCTCCATAATAAAACACACAACAATTTACTGTAATATTTTGTGAAATTAAGTTTTATATATGCACTAAAGGCCCAGTGCACAAAATTTGTGCACCAAATAGGGGAGGTGTCCCTCAGCCCAGCCTGTGCCCTCTCCAATCTGGGACCCCTCAGGGGATATCCGACTGCCTGTTTAGGCCTGATCACTGTGGGATGAGGCCTAAACCAGCAATCAGACATCCCTCTCACAACCCAGGACTAATAGTTCCCATTATCCTAACCACTCACCTGCCTGGCTGCCTGATTGCCCCTAACTGCTTCTGCCTGCCAGCCTGATCATCCCCTAACCACCCCCCTGCCGGCCTGATTGACACCTAACTGCTCCCCTGGCAGTCCAATCACCCCCAACTGCCCTCCCCTGCAGGCCTGGTCACCCCCAACTGCCATCCCCTACAGGCCTGGTTGACCCCAACTGCTCACCCTTGCCAGCCATCTTGTGACAATGTGGGCATGGCCATCTTGTGATGATGTGGGGGCAGCCATCTTGTGATGACGTGGGGTTGGGCATCTTGTGACAACGTGTGGGCAGCCATCTTGTGATAACATGGGGCAGCCATCTTGTGATGATGTTGGGGACAGCCATCTTGTGATGACATGGGGCGGCCATATTGTGATAATGTGGGGGCGGCCATCTTGTGACATGAGGGTGTGAGGGTCAATTTGCATATTACCTCTTTATTATATAGGGTTATATAGGATTTTCTTACCACACATTTAAGAAATAGATCACATTCCCATACATTTGATGGCCTTATTATCAAGACAGCATGTGTATGTGATTTGAATTTCAGACCTGAGGTCCTCAGTAGGAAGTATCACAATTATGATGATGCAAGTGAAGAAACAGAATTCTTTAGGACGTTTATCATTTAAATAACAGAAAGGAAGAAAATTCTGGACAAAATCTCAGCTTATGAGCATTTTAGACATCTACAACTTTCCTAGTTCCATGGAATTTGTTTCATGGTAATTTTCTACTAGGCATTTCAGAGCTGAAACAAACATCAGACTCATTTGCTACCCTACTTTGCATCCAACATTAACCTCAGAAAACCATCATTTGTACCTAGGAAATAGAACTGAAGACATACCTTCTTCAGCTCAGTCTACCAGTGATGATAAAACCCATAAGAATCCATATTCAGAATCTACCCAAGTTCTGCAAATGATTATTTAATAGCCTATTGGGAAACATTTAAATTCTTGGTTGCAAAAAAGTCTTCAAAAATAGCAGGGCAAATAGTTCTAGGTCTCTGTGACCCAAAATGTCTAATGAAGTCGAAGAATTATTGAAGCATCTTAGGGAGACCTGAGGCCATGCAGCCTGATGACTTGGAAATTATGTCTCTGCGAGAAACATGTGGCATCCAGCTTAGTATTTATTCAGTAACATTCATCTACGTTGGTAACACTGGCTGTGAAATTCTTCCATGTCCTGAATATTCTAAGGCAACTGTTTAACTCCAAAAATGAATTTATTTTGTGATGTGTTAAGCTTTTAGAAAATTAAATGATAAAGTAAAAAAAATAATGAAAATCCAATAACTGAAAAGCAGACACCACACTGAGAATTCAATTGGTACATAAGAGATATAAAACAAATAATAATTTTCTATTTCAGATTTCAAATCCATAAATGGCAAAGTATAGTCATTTCAGAGGAGAGATGCAAGGGGGAAAAAACAAAAGCCTCTTAACTCCCCCATGCCCCAGCAATTTACATTTTTTGACATGAAGACTATCACAATTAAACCTATACTACCCTCTGGTGGTCAAATTTGAAAATATATTTATACAGCAGATTAAATAAGTGATTATTTAATATACATTAATAGCTAAAGATAAGGCAGCCAGATGCCTCACTTCATGTGAATATTAATTAATAGTATTTCAATGCATTTTATGAATATAACACAATTTGTCTATCTGTTCTGTTCATGAGTATGGGATTATTTCCAGTTTTCAGTTACTATGGACATTTTTGTACAAAATTTTCTATGGATATATTTATTCCTCTTAGGTACATACCGAGGAATTGTTACAAAATGATCCAGGAGTATGGTTAAATGGGTAGGCCTTTTTATGAACAAAGTTAAAAAATTTCTCCCAAACTGTACATTCCTTTGTCTGTTTATAGTAGACATATTTTCATTATAGCCTCAGACACATTATAAAACAATCTCTATAAAATAGTACAAATTGACCCTCTGACAATACGGGTCCACTTATATGCAAATAATTTTTACAGAAATACCTGTACTGCTTTCCATCTGAAGTTGGCACTCTATGAATGTGGAAGTTTGCTGTATGCATCCATCTATACCATTGCATATAGGAGACTTGAGCATTCATAGATTTTGGTATTCATAGGGGGAATCCTAGAGTCAAGCTCCCACAAATACAGAAGGACAACTAAGTAGTTAAGTTTGGTGGTGGTGGGGGGGGGAGTCAAAATTATATACAGATTTTCATCTGTGTGTAACCCCTACCCCCTGCATTGTTTAAGGGTCAATTATATTACCAAACAGTGTATTCAAGAGTTTAAACTCAAAATCTTTTCATGGTTGAAGAGCTAAATACCATAAAATGGTTTACTATGTGTGGGATGGTTCATTTTATGTGTCGCCTTGCCTGGGCCATTGTGTGCCCAGATACTTAGTTAAACATTATTCCAGGTGTATCTGGATTAGATTAACATTTGAATAGATAGACTGAGTAAAACAGATGGCCCTTCCCAATGTGGTAGGTCTTATCTATTCCCCTGAAGGCTGGAGAAGAACATAAAGCCTGAGTAAGAGAGATTCACTCTCTCTCTCTGCCTGTCTTTGAGATGGGTGGGCATGGGCCTTTTCCTGACTTTGGAGGACTTAGATTTAGACTAAAATTTAGAACATTGCTCTCCTGGTTCTCGGGCCTTCACACTCAGATTGGAATTCACACCATCAACGCTTTTGCTTCTCAGGCTTTTGGACTCAGACTGTAATTATGCCATTGAGTTCTCTTAGGTCTCCAGCTTGCCAACTGTAAAACTTGGGACTTGTTGGCCTCCAATATCATATGAATCAATTACATATAGGAAGGTTACTCCAGCATCAATATAAAAAAAATGACAAGTAAATAACAACACACATACTAAAATTCTGTGTTTTATTTTTCACTTTCTTCAGGATCTTTAAAAAGAAGTATAATAGTCTTCTAGAGAGACTGTTGGTCTTCAATGTAAAAAAAAAATGACTTAAGTTCTCATATGAGGACTTCAGTAGCTAAAAACCAATCAAATTCACTCTGATGTCCCTGTTTGCTAGAAGAATCTTATTGTCAATATCAAGACACTTTAAAAAAATCCTATTGTTTTTCTTATGTAATTCCTACCAAGTGATGAACATGTCTAAGATAAAAAGTATACAGAGTGGTAGTCATAGCAGATTGGACAATGAAGAAGGAAAGATCAGTGAACTTGAAGACAGAGCAATAGATACTATTAAAAATGAAACAGAACAGAACTGAATAAAAAAAATGAACAGAGAATCAATGAGATGTGGGGAAAATTCAAATAGTTTAGAGTTTTGGAGGAAGGAGAAGGGCTGAGAAATAAGAGCAAGTTAAGAACCTAAAGGAAACTATAAATAATATAGAAGAGCACAAACCAATAAAATAAAAAACAAGGAAACCTAGAGCTAATTTGTTGAATAGATTAAGAAAGTTGATAAATTTTAATATAATGTTCAGAAAGAGAAGAAACAAATTACCAACGTCAGAAATAAAGAAGTGTATATCACAACAAATCCTGCAGATATGAAAGGAAGAAAAAAGAAATATTATAAACAATATTATGCCAATAATTTCTACAATGTCCACAAAATTAGCAAATTCTTTGAAAGACATAAATTAGGAAAGCTCACTCAAGAAGAAATAGATAACTTGTATTATTCCATATTTGTTTAAAAAAATGAGGCCTATATAGCTTCACTTTTAAATTCTACCAAAACAGTTAAGGAAAACTATGTCAATTTTTAACAAATGTTTTGGAGCAAGTACTACCCCGATATTATTATCCAATATCATTTTTGAACACAAAACAAAAACTTTTTAGCAAGATTTTAGAAAATTAAATTCAGTAACATACAGAAAGGCTGATAATACATCATAACTAAGTGCCAAGAAACCACTTAATAAATATTTAATGTGTGAGTCAGTGAATTACTAAGGACCAGTTTTTAAAGAATCATTGGCTAATAAATTTTGGATTGTAACTTTCAGATGTTCTTCAGGGCACATGGCAAAAAAAAAAAAAAAAAAAAGTCTTTTTTTTTTTTTTTTTTAATGCCATGTTCTGTGCTAGGTTTTGAGATATAAAGATGAATAAAACAACTTCCACTCTCAAAGAGCTCACAATAAATTTGTCACATATATATAAAGCCAATATAATTCTCAAATATGTTTTGGAAGAAAGGGAGACAATATAGCCTTTTCTGTTGGAAAAAAATATTTGAGGTGAGTTTTATAAATAAAAAATTTATGGTATATGTGAAAGGCAGATTTATAAACTCTCTAATTATGTAGATATGAATGAGTTAGAAACAGTGCTTACAAATACCTTGTTGGTAAGAGACAATGAAAGAATGCAATCAGTGTCTGAAGAGGTCCTATGAGGTACTTAAGAAATCATGAGGAATGCTTTAGAAAGTTAGGTTCTGATTTTCAGCCTATCATCTCACCTCTTGCTCCTTCCAGTTAATTTCCAGTGATCTATTTCATTAGGTCTTGTTGGAAAATCTCCATTTATAAATGATAATTTTTGTTTATTTTCATGGGATCTTGTCAGAGAGAATTGTGTTAGAGATTTTATTGCTGGAGAAAAGTGTAATTTTCTGCAGGGTTTGAAGTAAAAACAGATTTGGTCACTGACCTCTTGGAGGAAGTCAAGTGCTTTGAGCCAAAAAAAGAGAGTATGATACACAGTTATTATTATTGTTTTTATTTTTGGCAAAATTCCATTTGAACAATTGGTTTTAAGCATTTCATTTTTTTCTCCAAAAAAATTCTTCATAAAATTAAATAGATAACATTTTATTTTCTCTCTCTTCCTCTAGGAGTGGAAGACAGAATATTCTTTTTTATTTTTCTAATAACTTAGTTCATTGAAATCTTTTAAATATCAAAGTATAAGTCACAAATACAAACAATTTAGAGTACAAGTGTAATAAGAATCATTAAGAACACTTTTAAAAAATGCATTCACACGTTCTAGCTCAGAAATTATAATCCATTAGGTCATTGTAGAAAACCCAAGAATATGCACTTTTTTCAACTTGTAGACAATGGAGGTGATCTAGTTTGAGCAATTTAATGTTTTACAGTCCCTCAAGACAGAATATCATAGAACGGAGATGGACTCAAAGGGCAGCTAAGAATTATTAACTATACTATTAATTTAAAAAAGTGAATTCCTGGAACAAGACACATCACACACTGAAATATAATGATTCCAAATGTTAGTTATTTTTGCTTTAGTTGTTATTTTTAATATACACTAGCAAAAATAATTGAGAATTGTAATTATTTCAGATCAGTAAAAATGTTTTTTTTTCCTTTTTATTAAATTTATCGGGGTGATACTGGTTAACAAATTTATACAGGTTTCAGGTGCACAATTCTACAACACAATCTGTGCACGGTAAAAAAAAAAGTATAAAAATGGCTATAAGATGAAAGAAATAAAACACAAAAGGGTACATACTGATGTTATTCCTTGTACCTAAAACTTTAGAATAGACCAACGTAATCTAGAAAGGCAGAAAACAGATGATCGGTGGCCTGGTCTTGGGGGTTAAATACAAAGGGGCATAAGGAAATATTTGGGGTTGCTGGAAACGTTCTGTATCTAGATTGTAGTGGTGTTCACATGCATGTGCATTTGCTGGAGCTCAGAGCATTGTCCACTTAAAATGGGAGCATTCCATTGGATATAAATTACATTTTATTAAAGTTGATTAAAATAGGCTATAAATATATTGATGAGGGTTTTATTTTTTTTTTAAATGAGGCTAAGTTTATTATACAACTTGATTAGGTAGCTCACAGAATCCCCAGCAGGACCACAACATTGGGCTTGGAGGCTACACCGTCAGGAGCAGCACATCCTACCACAAGGAAGGCTAAGAGAGTGAGTTTCTGGCTTCTATTTGTAGGAGAGGAAACTCTTGAGTTGGAAAATTTCCCAACTTTGTCTTTTTTATTTGTGTGTGCATGTTTGTTTTGAAAATTTTAAAAGTATTAAAAAGAATAAACAGCACCCTTAGATGCAATGCTGTAAGAATTTAGATCTTTTAGTCACCCCCTAAAGTCCTACCTTCACAAATAGTTCATCAGAAGAATTTTTCATTTTTATACTTGACTGCAAATGTTTTCCTTCATTCTCACATTTATGAAAAAAAAAATCATTTACCCACTCCAGGATGAGGTAAGATCCATTTGCGGTATGAAAATGATCTCTGTTCTCAGCATAATCTGCCTAGTGTCCAGGAGAGGCCTTCTCTTAATTACTGCTGCCACCTGCTGGTCATGTGGTTGCTAAATTTTAGAAAAAGCAGTGCACAATGCTCCAGTCAAGATGATGCAAAAATGCAGATATCATTAATAGGTAGTTTTGTTGACCCTGAATAATAAAAAAGAATAACTGTAATTAAGAACACCTGAATCAAACACACAAAAACGCAGATTCTTAAGACTACTAGGATCTTATAACCATCTTCCTTAGCCACCTACATGTTGGGTTTTTGTTTTTGTTTTTGTTTTTTTTTAAATTTCTCTAAGTAATTATCCAGATTCCCTTGAAAACCCATAAGATAAATGAACTGGGCTGGGAAAGAGGGTAGCAGGTTGAAATTCTAGGTAGAAATTTAGAGCTTTACGTGGAAAGCTCTGTTGTAAGAGAAAGCATGATATATGCCAGATGCTGAAAGGTCAGTGTGACTAGAGCAATGAGAGTTAGGTAGAGGCAAGGCGAGGTTGGAAGGCTGTGGGCCTGATCATACAGGGATCTAATAGGTCACGTCATGCTTTTGAGTTTTATTTTTCTGAGCAATGGAAATATATTAAAGGAGCAGACACAGCTAGATGTGGTGAAAAGATAGGATTTGCATTTGATAAAGTCCACACTTTTTTTACAAGGTGAACAGATTGGAGGGGGCCAGATAGATGGGAGGAGACCAATAAGGAGGTGACTACAGTCCTTCTGGGGAGAGATGATAAAGTTTAGATAAATAGAGAACAATCTAAAGGGTTAGGGAAAAACAGACTAAGTCTGGCTTGTCCAGCTATATATGGGTGCACTGGTCACAGAGATGGGAAACACTGAGACTCACCTTCCATTGTAGACAGTGTGTGTTTATATTAACAAAGAATATCTTCCTGTGTTAACAAGAAATATTTTATTTCCTGCAAGTCCTATCTCTAGGGGTACAGATAGATTGATTTCTAATCCCTTTCCCACAAGAAAAAAAACTCTCAAACATTGAAAAATAACTCTCTTATATCCCTGAGGCATCTGCTTTCCTGGTCAATATTTTCGTTCCTTTGACCATTTTCTCACATGGAGTAGTTTCAAGCTCCCTCTCTATCCTGGCAGTTTCCCTCTTAATCATTGATTGCCAGGTTGTCTATATTCCTCTTTAAATATAGTTCCCATTATCCTAAGGGAAAGTTTGAATATCACAAAGTAAAACAGGATTAGTGCCTCTCTAATTTTAGATATATGTTCTAAAATTACATTGAGATCTCCTGACAGTCAAACCACATAATTCTATTTTTAGCTCTTACCAAGATTAATGCCAATTAATACATAGACCAAACACAATACAATGCATATTCCTTTTTTTACAACTTAATAGAGAATTGGATTAGAGTGGGTTAATTTGTCTGTTTGATTACCAGAAAGAGGTCTTTGTAAATTGGGTGGGAGCCATCTATACTGTCTGGTTCACTGTGAGCATCAACACCATCAGAAGTCACTGTAATACAAGCTCTTCAAATGCAAGACAGCAACACAAAGCTTTGCCAAGTACAAAGCAGCCCGCGCGCACGCACACACACACACACACACACACACACACACACACACACACACACTTTGCATTAAGGCATTAAGTTTCTCTGACATCTTTACTCAATAAATATTTGTTCAAAAAATGAATACACTCAAATGATTGCTAAATTTACTTTAAATTAGACAATGTGATTACTGAAATAAGAAAAAAATAATATATGGGGTCTCAATTAACATTTTACAATTAATTATGTGACTATTTTGGTAAGCTCTCTATTTTATTGTCTCTGTAGACAAAAAAATAATGTTCTCAGGGAATAAAATATTTTTGCCCTTTAGGTTTAAGAATCTGTCTAAATTGCCTAGTCTCCTAAGAGGGAGAGAAAAAAAATCTGATTATATTTGGGTCATAGTTTTCCTTGGTCAAAGGTAAATGTTAGCTCTTAGAAAGATCACACTAACACTCTCCCAGCAAAAAGTTTTGAACTTGGATTTTTGAAACAGCTATTGAGATTTTAAAAATACATCCTCTCATCCATTATCTGGGGGTAGCTACTGACCTATAAATTGTTGTGGCAATAATCATGGTATCACTTTGGCTAAAAATGTGTGTTGCTAAATATATAGTGAATATTTAATTTAACATAGCTAAATATAAAATTATACAACAGACTTCCCAAAGAGGAACAGATATCAAATATGAAAGAACAGTAGAAGTACACAACCTCCAAATGGAGCGCGGACAGCATTGAAACGAAATAAAATCATTAAATTCTTTCACACAAAAAGTGCTTGTGTCTGTTAAGTTCTTACTGCTGTAACTTGTACACTTAAAAATATGTCTTCAAGCACTGATTCAAGACATAACTGGTAGGACCTAAAAGTCAGAAAGATAAATGTTTTGCTTTTGTTTCACTCTAGGATTTTGTGGTGTTCCTAAGAAGAAATAATTTTTTAAAATTCTGATAGGATTTGGGGCTCAGTGTTTAGTTGATAAGTTAAACTTGATGGCATGTAAAGTATTTGAAACTCCTTTAACTCAGTTGTCAAGAGGCAGGTAGGCATCTGCAGTGAATGGTAAGTATCACTGGATGCCCTTTAAGCTTTGTTTGTAGACAGATTCGTAAGATTTTTTAACTCTAGGAAGGTCAACAAAACTCACTCTTTGCTTTTAGCTTGGCCCTTCCTCTTTATTTTCATATACACACTTGGCTAAACTTCAACACTCACTCTCAAATTCCAGGAAGGATTCCGCTGGGATTTTATAGGGATCTCCATGAATGTTACTGGAAAGAAATGCCTAGGAACCATAGTGAGTTGTCCCATCAGGAATATGGTGAGTCTCCTCATTTCTTCTGATTTTCTTTTATGTCCTTTTGCAGTAAAGTAAAAGATTTTAGAAATCTAGCATACTTCTTGTTGATTTTTAAAAATATCTTAATAATCTTTGTAGTTATTAATAGCATTTATTTTATACTTTTTAATTGATAACTAGTGGCATATTGGGAGGATATTTATTTTATATTTATACTATATTTCAGCACCTTACTCAATGGTCTGATTGGATCAGAAGATTTTCAGCTAACGTTTTTGGAAAACCATCTTTGACTGCCTTTTAGTATCTTTCAGATGACTCTGAGGAATTACACAAGGCTTAATGGTTAGAGATTCTCTCAAGGGAGTTCCTATATCTAGAAAAAAATATTTTAAATTCAGTATCATTATTAGTGTAGCATTGAGCAAAATAATTTTCAAAAGCTTAAAATAAATCTATTCTTAGTTTGTGTTTCTTTATACCTTAACTGCAAATAAGCTCTGGTCACTAACTTGTGATTTTCTAAGGCTTCAGCACATTACATGAAATAATAATTCTTAAGTGGAAACCATTCCCTGTGAGGCAGATGAAATATCTGCAAAGAGATTTATAGCATGTTACAGGCATAGAATTATTTTTGTGGGAAGCAATTCTAACTAAAATAAATGAGAAACACGTGCATAAAAGTAACTTATGAATCTACAAATGTTTTCAGTTGTCTTGTGTATTTTTTTTTAAAAAAACTAAGCTCATGGTCCAAATATCTTCTAAACATGTGTATTTCATCTGAGAATTTCACTCATATTATCAAATTATGGCTTTCTAAATAAAAACATTTCATTTAGAATGAATGACATGATTTCTTACATCTAAAATCAAAGAATCACTTTAAGGATTAGCCAGGGACGCAGTTCGCTTCACGGTTCTCAGAGATTAGCAGCATCAGATCTTCTCAGACCCAGGAATTACTTGCTATCATGGCTGCATATGAAGACAGAAGCTATGATGTCTATGTTGCCTTGAGCGAGTGCTGGATCACCATCAATTACACCTGAGAGGGAAGAGGTAGTGGTCACTTGTCACCATACTGTTTTCTTATAAAATTGCTGGTTTTATTTATTTAATTTTTTAATCCTCACCTGAGGATATTTTTTCCACTGACTCTTGCAGGGATCCTCAAACTTTTTAAACAGGGGGCCAGTTCACTGTCCCTCAGACCGTTGGAGGGCCGGACTATAGTTTAAAAAAACTATGAATAAATTCCTATGCGCACTGCGGGCCCAGGACGAGTTGGCTGCTAAGCAGGACAGGCAGCGGCACCCGGCGGGCCAGATAAATGTCCTCGGCGGGCCACATGTGGCCCGCGGGCCATAGTTTGAGGACCCCTGCTTTAGAGGGAAGGAAAGAGAGAGGAGGGGAGGAGAGAGACACACACATTGATTGATTGCCTCCTGCATGCACCCCGATCAGGGCCAGGGGCAAACCTGCTACTGAGGTACATGCCCTGGGCCAGTAATCAAACCTGTGTCCCTTTGGTCTGCGAGCTGACGCTCAAACTACTGAGAAAAACCGGCCAGGGCTAGAGTTGCTGTTTTTATGTGGAGACCTTTGGGAGGCAGGAGGGCCCACATGGGTATCTATTCCCAAAATCCATGTGCCTTGGGGATAGTTTAATCTTTGGGATAAAAGGAATCTTTTCTTTGTTAATCAACCATATTTTACACAAAATAAAATTTCCCTCTATCCTATTTTATTAGGTTGTTTAACCAAATCTCTTTCAGAAATCTAAAATCAACTAAAGCATTTTTCTACTGGGGGTTGGGGTGGAGAGAAACATATACTAATTTCCATGTTTTCATTATTTTCTTTGCTAGTTAGGGATGAAAACAGATTTTGAACATCTGACCTGTCAACCATGTGTTTTCTGCAC
Source organism: Corynorhinus townsendii (assembly GCA_026230045.1). Lineage (NCBI taxonomy): Eukaryota > Metazoa > Chordata > Mammalia > Chiroptera > Vespertilionidae > Corynorhinus > Corynorhinus townsendii. The sequence continues at coordinate 105,650,328 of JAPDVU010000006.1, read as the reverse complement.
TGGGTTTCGTAGTTAAATGCAGTTTTCAGAAAATAACATAAACATAGTATTATATACCCTTTATACCTGGATCTACCCCTGTTTTCTTGTACATACCTGTATTTCTTTAAACATGAAGACACCCCACATTGCAAATACAAATCCTGGACCCTTAAGAAAAAAGAACTTTAATTGGTTATTTTCCTGTGACTATACTCTACGTAAATACAGTAAATTAGAGAGCTGACTTGACATTTGATAATCAAATAACTTTCTATTGTAAAAGCAATATAACTATATTGACAGGGAAATAATCTCAACTCTAACCCATCATTAAGTTAAACTAAGTAGCATTAGGTAAAAAATGAAGACATATATATATATTGATTTCAGAGAGAAAGGGAAAGGGAGAGAGAGATAGAAACACCAATGATGAGAGAGAATCATTGATCAGCTGCCTCCTGGACACTCCCTACTAGGGATCCAACCAGCAATCCCAGCTGGAATCCAACCGTGACCTTCTGGTTCATAGATGAATGCTCAACCACTGGGCAACACTGGCTGGGCATTGATTATTTTTTTTCTTTATGGTTTTTATTTTTATTATTTAGATGATGATATAATATTTTGTGCCATAGAATGCTTTTCTTCAATGTGATCTATTTATAATAAAATATTTTAATAAGCAAGTAGTTTATTTTTCTCTAGTGAACTAGTTCCTATGGTACTAGAAGTAGGATTAATAGGAAAAATGAAGATATTTATAACTTTCTCTGACATGAGATAAACTTGTAACTGAAGAAACTGGTATATTCTTTTGGATAAATAACGTGTATATGGAAGCAGCATGTATATAAAATTTTTTTAAAAAAGGATACTATTTCACAGTAATCAACTATGTCTAATATTAAGCTCTAATAAATGCTAAACATAATATTATGGGAAGAGAGAAAAACCATGTAAGAAAAAATAAATATTGAGTTCATGAACGGGAAATAAACACAGGAATAAAATAATGTAAAGGATATGAGAAGAAAGGAGAGGGGGGAAAGGGATTATTATACAATTTGAAAACTTGATGTATTAAAGGGTATTATTATTTTTACTTGAAAAGGGAAAAAATAGGAATTTGAATTAAACATGGTTTTTGTGGAGAAGGTATATTGTGTTAACATTTTTATGATTCCGTTTTAAGCCTGCACAAACTCTGGAAGTTTCAAATAAACAATTCCAACATGTTTTCCCTCCCCCAGTACTCCAACTGTCCACATGGCTGGGTCAACAAAGTCTGACTCCACTCTGGCATGTGAGAGAAGTAATAAAAAATACATTACTCTGTCAGCATCTGGAAAAGCCTACATCAAAAGAGCCAGAGAAATAGGTCAAAGGAACTGTCTGTTATCAATGACGTAAGGTCCTAAACCTCAAAACCCAAACCAAACAAGACACACCTGGGTCCTGTAGGCAATTCTATACTGACTTTGGACAATTGGATAAGGATATAACATTAATGTTATCTTGTTATTTGCTTAAGAATTTTATCCTCTTTAATCAGGAAATGAATTTCCCTTCAGAGTACATGGTGGAAGAGAATACCAAAAGGTATCATTGACCTTTGAGACTTTTTGGCTGATGATTTTCTAAATATTTGCTTAGCGCCTAAAGGTTATTGTGACGAGTAATGCGATTGTAGGAAGAAGTGCTTTGTTAAATGCAAGTATAAGTCATAGTGTGTACAGATGCTTTGATTCAGGCAAAGGAGAGCCAAATAGGAAGGGCATTGCTAGATAAGACACACAACGGCTTTGGCAGTTGGGTTGTATATTTTCCTTTTAAGCATTTATACAAAATATATTTGTAAATCAGTCTTTCAAAACAATGTGAGCTTGAGCTATCTTGAGAAGCTCAACTCTCTGGATTAACTTTTAGGCTCAGGGGGAAGGCATGGAGCAGAGGTAATAAGCTCTTTCTCGGGCTATGTCGGGCTATATGGGTTTGGTTTTCCTCCCTCCCTCCCTCCCTCCCTGCCTCCCTCCCTCCCTCCCTCCCTCCCTCCCTCCTTTCCTTCCTTCCTTTCTTCCATTCTTTCTTTCTTTCTCCCCTCCTCCTCCTCCTTCTTCTTGCTTTTTAATTTAATATTATTTGCCAATAAGCAATGCAGATACACTTTCAAGGAACTCATAGTCTACTCTCACAATGGAAATATCTGTACCTGGAAAAACAGAACTGCTGGGATTAAAAAATGTACTTTTTTGATAAAAGAAGAATGACCATATTTATAATTATTAAAACTGGGTGATGGGTATATTTGAAATTTTCCATTAGAAAAAGTTACAGTAAAAAAAAAGTCTATTCTGCTAAGAAAATAAAAGTTAAAAAGAGTGTCAGATCCTTGAGGGTAGGGACTGAATCTTTTCTGCATGTGGATAAGGTTGTCTTAAATAGAGCAACAAAAGTCAAATCAAGCGAGAACCTCGTGGCAATGGGACCTGTTCCTTTTCCCCCCAGCAATACCGTCCTTCCGGGTAGTAGTCCTCAAGCACCACAGGAAGCCATGCCTGCTGGGTGGGAGGACTGTGCTTGGATCAGTGGGTCAAGAAGAATCCCTTCCGCCGGCAAGTCTCCGAAGCTAACGTGACACTCCCCCGGCTCCTCTGCCCACGCTCCACCCACCTCAGCAATTCATTTCCTCTGCCCTAGGCTGTAATGTTCCGTGTAACCTTTACCGTAATTTAATACAAGAAACAGTGTTTGGAAAACCATCTCTCTTTTGAAATATTCTTTTGTGACGAATATTGCTCAATGTTGTTTAATGTCCCTTGCAAAAGGCCCCATATGATAAATTCTGTTTAAAAGGTAATGCTGGAAGATAAGTTGTCTTTTCTGAGGAAATAATGGTATCAGTTAAAAATAATTAGCTACCTCATTGTGTTACCACTTTTACACGTGCAGAGCAAAACTTAGTTTTTAGTTGCATAAATATTTACCCTTTGTACTATTTGCTTCCTTTCTCATTTTTATTATAGTTTTGATATTCGGTTTGTGTTTGTACTTCTATTTGTCTTGTGTGGCTTGATTGTATCCATGTGTTGTTTTGTTTTGTTTTTATTATCCCCACCCAAGGATACTTTTTTTCCATTGATTTTTTTTAGAGCGTGAAGGGAAGGTGAGGAGAGGGGGAGAAAGAGATTGATGTGAGAGAGACACATCGATTAGTTACCTGCCGCACACACTCCCACCCAGGGCCAGGGATCAAGTGAGCCTGCAACCCAGGTACGTGTCCTTGACCTGGAATCAAACCTGAGACCCTTCAGTCCGTGGGCCGATGCTCTAACCACTTAGCAACTGGCCAGGGTATCTGTATCTTTTATATGAAATTGCTTCCAATACTTTTTAGAGAACCCACATTTGTTCAAGAATATAACATTTATATCTCTAGTCAAGGAGAATATCATACTGTATACTTTTCCATGCAAATTTACCTGCCCATTATATTTTCCCATATTATATGATCACTTCTAACATTAAATATCCTTGATATGATGAGAAACAAACCCCTTTGTGGAAAGACTTTGGGTTCTTTGCCATTCTAATTATGAAGACTTAAACCTAAAAAAATTCCTTATAACATATTTGATTTTGATAACATTTCCCTCAGCAGAGATTATGAATGTCACAATGTGGGTTCTTTAAATTAAAAAAAAAAAGACTAATTTGTTTGAATTTAGTTGCACTTTAAAGCTATCTGTTTTATGAACATAATAGAATTGTCAAAAACATACTGTTTAAAATCCAGAATTTATATTAAAATTTAAGGATGTTTCAAACTTTAATGCAATGTGTTTTAGATTAGACAATATGTTTTTAAAAATTAGTTTTCTAGGTTTGCACAGGTGTGCTGATGAAATGTTTCAGGGAAATTTGATGATGAGGATTTAAAAGCAGGGGCTGCTGTGTGTATATATGCCAGTCCTATTCCCATAATGAACCCGAAACAAACTCTAAACTAATTCTATACTGATGGCAAAAAGTAGCACCGTGTACTGGGAACTCTGAATGGAGAAGCCTTGAGATTTCCACTTGTTTTCTCACTCCAACAGTGCTCTGAGTGATTGCCTCAATTTTCTCATCTTCAAAATGGGGACAATCTTAATAACACTTGCCCTTTCTATGTCAAAGGAAGTATTTTTGTTTTTCTGTTATCTAGCTCTATTCTACATAAATGGCACCTAAAAAAAAGTCAGATGAAGCAAATTGCATTATGTATGCCATGATGAATGGCATTATCCAGACACAGTACTTTGCTTTAGCACTTTCTGAAAGCCTTCCTTAAAAATATTAAAGTTCCATCTGAAGAGGAGTAGGAGATGCTTGCTGTTTCACAAGGTTGTTATGTGATTCACGTGTGATAATACCAAAGCATTTTTACATTTATAAGCTGTTATATAGGTAATGATTCACTAAGAATACTTCAGAAAAATTAGATTTACATTTGAAAAACAAAAATGTGGAGAAAGAGTTTGGCTACTGACAGCAGTGACTGTGGGAGAACTGACCACAGCGCTGAGAGAGTGATTAGCGATGAACCAGCAGCAGGTGACTGTTGCCCATAGTATTCCTGACAGAAATCCTGAAACACATGCGAACATCACACGTTTACAAGACACGTTCCTCTCCTGAAAAATTCATGCTCTAGAATTAGCAGGAATATTAAAGTACACATATCAATGCATTCCTATACACATCGTTGGCCAAATTGGATTTTTGAGTTATGCTTTATGATCATTTTGGAAATCAACTGATTGCTCTTGACTGCTGTGGGTATCATTATCAATCCTCTCAACTTATTGACATGAAATAAAGTACCCAAAGTAGTCACTGAGTAAAGATTGGGTATTGGATCTGAACGTGCTCTGCAATCACCATTCACTCTAAACCATGAACATAACAATATGTGACATTCTGAATGTTGCTTGTAGCTAAGGGAAAAAACTTAGAATTTATATGAAAATACCAGCTAAAATTTTCATGATAATTTAACTAAGCCTTCTACCATTTTTATGCTCTAATGTTATAGTAACACACTTTGGCTTAAATCAATCAGCCACTCAAAAAAAAAAAAATGAGTCTCTGACATATGGTTTTATTTTGTTCTATAAAATTTTTACTTGTGGACCTTTATTCCAAATTATAGAAAAATCATAAGTAAGTGAGAAATTACACATGTATGTATTTTTTTTTATCATCAATGCCTAATGGATTAAGTGCAAAGCATGTGCATTTAACACGCTTTTTGAGCTCTCAAACAATTTCTTCTTACTTTTTAGAAAAAAAAAAATGTTTGTTTCCCAAGTGACTACGGATTCCTATTCATTGATACTTTTAAAAATCAAAGTCACAGGACTCTGACTTTTAATGGGAGTCCTTAGATAGAAAAAAGAAATAATAACATCTGGTAGTCAAGATGTTTGGGCATAGGAAATGATCTTAGATTTATTGTTCAAATTTTAAGTTCTATAATAATGACTAGCATTTTACATTCAGTTTCATGGCTTATAAATCCTTCATATTTGGTAGTGAAATGGGCTAAAGCAATAAGGGAATGAAAACACACACACACACACACACACACACACACACACAGAATGTCTTGATTTCCAGAAGATGATTATTTATATTAAACTAGAGGCCCAGTGCACAGATACGTGCACTGGTGGGGCTCCTTGGCCTGGCCTGCAGGGATCAGGCTGAAACCGGCTCTCCGATATACCCCAAGGGGTCCCAGACTGTGAGAGGGCACAGGCCAGGCCAAGGGACCCCTCTGGTGCATGATTCTGTGCACCAGGTCTCTAGTATGCATATAAGATCTTTGGTTAATCTCTTTCCACCTTCCTCCCTATCCCCTTCCCTCTGAGATTCATCAGTCTGTTCCATATTTCCATGCTTGTGGTTTCCGCCCCTGCATTGAGCACCTGCCCCCTGGTGGTCAGTGCATATCATAGCTATGGCTGGTCAGCTGGTCACTTAGGCTTTTATATATATAGATGAGTAGAGAATGGCATTTTTACAGAGTGAGATTTCCTGTAGTAAATATTCTTACCTGGAAAGACTGCTTCAGGATATAGTTTAGGATTATTTTTCATGGCTATACAGTAAGCCAGAAAGTAGATGGTACTTGTAAGAAAGATGCCACTGGCATGTGCAAAAACATAGTCTAAATCTGAAAATAGGTTATAAAGCTCTCAAGTGTATCATTTTAGTCATTTCAAATGTAGAGTTCTAAAACAAAAACTCACCAAAATGAACCTTAAACATAAAGGCACCATTAATTATATTTTATCACCCTCGTTTTCTGCATGCTCTTTATATAGAGTTATAATTAACATATTTAAAACCAGAAAATAGTACGTACTAAATTAGTTACTATAATCAAATCTAAAAGTCTTGTTTTTTGTGATCATCTTTGGAAAGCTAAATAAGCAGCACCATGTGAATACAATGTTAATATCTCCTTTTTAAGAATAGTATTCAGACCTAATTTCTCTACTGGTTGCAGCAATTGTAGCAAATCTCCAGTAGGCTGTAGTGGGAGGGGGTGTGTGAAAATTTGGAGGGACTGCTAATTTCATATGGTCTAGTGATCAATCTGGAGACCAGTATCGCTGTTGCAGATGACATCTATATAGAAGAATATTAGGAAGTTACCCCAAAGAGAGTTTTATTCAATTGCTTATTATAAACCTAATTACACGAGGGATTTGACACATGATGGTCTGAGAAACCCCAACTCCACTGACTGTTTAAGAGGATGGTACTTTGACCATAAAGATGAGTGTGCTACAGGTCCCGGCTGGGAAGGCCACATTGTACTCAATGGTTCTCTCAATTAAAATTCTGACTTTCTTAAGATAAATGGTCATATTTAGGGAGGAAAGTTTGAAGATCAAAGAGTTTGTCTATTTTTCAAAAATATTAAGTCCTACTTCTGGACCACATAAGAACACCATGCCCACCCACCTATGCACTACCGAAAATGGCAGCATATCATAACAATGAAAAGCAAAGGCTGCTGGGTGGTAATCCTCAATCCAATACTTGCTAACTTTGAGACTTGGGTAAATTACCTAATCTTTTTCTGTCTTACTTTTTCGATTATAAAAGAAGAATAATTAACAGGCCCTAGCTGGTTTGACTCAATGGATAGAGCGTCAGCCTGGGGACTGAAGGGACCCAGGTTTGATTCCGGTCAAGGGCACATGCCTGGGGTTGTGGGCTTGATCCCCAGTGTGGGTTGTGCAGGAGGCAGCCAATCAATGATTCTCTTTCATCATTTATGTTTCTGTCTCTCTCTCCCCCTCTCCCTTCCTCTCTAAAATCAATAAAAATATATTTTAAAACAAGAATAATTAACAGTGTTCAACCAGTAATGTTGTTATAATGGAATTCAACCAGTAACATTGCTACAAATGAGTTATATTGTAATGTGCTTAGAACAGTGCCTAGCAGAGCATGCACTACTTATGTGTTTGTTAAATAAATGAAATAAAAATTATGCTCACCCCCTAGAATTATTTTTTAATAAGCTGTGTTCCTTTCAGACCATATTTGAGTTGTTATAAGAAAGATCCCTGAGAACTGACTGCACTATTTATGAAAAGAAATTGTCAAGGACATTGTTTATTATGTCCCAGTACCAAGGACAACTGTACTCCTGAACAATTAGTTGTTTTTATCTGGTGTTCGCCAAATCGTGGGACTGATCTGATTTCCATGTGGCTGTAAGAAATCTTAGAGCCAGACTTGTGGTTCATTTCTCTCAAGTGTACAAGTGTAGTACAGATTTTAGATTAATTTCTGGTTCCATTTTATTTTTTCACTCTTGTTTTTCTTTCTCTTTTAATTTATCCTATGTGTTATTCTATCTTCAATAGTTTTTATCCTTTAAAAATGCAAAGAATAAATGCCCTAACCGGTTTGGCTCAGTGGATAGAGCATCGGACTGCGGTTCGATTCCAGTCAAGGGCATGTACCTTGGTTGTGGGCACATCACTAGTAGGAGGTGTGCAGGAGGCAGCTGATTGATGTTTCTCTCTATTGATGTTTCTAACTCTCCCTCTCCCTTCCTCTCTGTAAAAAATCAATAGAATATATTTTTAAAAAATGCAAAGAGTAAAAATATGAGAAGTATTTGTATAAAATCTAAAAGAAAAGGGAGAAGTTAAAGGTTTGAATACTGTTCATGGGGCTGAATATAAAAAGGAACAAAGCAACTATGGTTATCTATTCCAAGTCTGTCTGCTCATCTAAAGTTAAAATCCTAGCCTTTCCATCGATCTTTCCCCTGTGACTTCGGCCCTCCAAACTTCTCCCTTATTTGAACATCAACCCTATTATTTTTCTGTACCATCCAATTTAGAACTTTATTACCCATGATCTCATTCTTTTATCATTTCATGGGTGTAAGCCATGTTCCAACACCTTTTCATCTCCTTTTGAGCCTCCACAAGGCTATTGCATGCAGTGTTGAATTTCTGCCTAAGAAATTAATTCTATCACTAGAAGCAGATTATTAGGGAGCATTATGTTGGGCCTTTCAATATACCACTCTGTGCTTAGAAAGTAATATCCTCTGATTAAATAGGCTCTACTGTGACCTTTAGGAAGCTTGTACTTAGACCTTTACTTGATTTTAAAGTACTATATACTGGATTTTAGGGTTTTTTTTTGTTTTTTGTTTTAAAGACAACACATATTTTCTCACATATCATCTAACAAAAAGTAATCGCCAAAGCTTAGTGTAAAACTGGAAACCATGTGTTAAGATCCAAGGAGTTGAATGCTGGCTAGAGTAAAGTTGATTATATTTATATTTTAAAGATCACATGAGAATATTCACAGTCCTTTACTACTTTTAATATTTAATGCCTTTCTAATTCACCACTTGCAATGAAAAAGATCAAATGTATGTACCGGTATTTACTATGATCACATTCTTCTTTAATTAAATTTATTGGGGTGACATTGCTTAATAAAATTATATAAGTTTCAGGTATACAGTTGGATAATACATCATCACAATATTGTATTGTGTGCTCACCACCCCAAGTCAAGCCTCCTTCCATCACCACTGATCCCTCTGTAGCCTGATCTGTCTCTCCCCACCGCTCCCCCTCCCTCTGGAAGCACCATACTGTTGTCCGTGTCTGTGAGTTTTGTGGGGGGTTTTTGTTATTATTGTTGTTTTGCTTAATCCCTTTACCTTTCTTAAGTAGAAAATCGGGTATTAAGTTTATTGATAAAGTAAAATAACTGTTTACTCTTACCATACTGGCTTGCCCCTGCATATATGCTATCATTTCTTGTGCTGTGGTCCTTGATATAAATGATTGGCACAAATGTGGATCCATAGAGTATTCCATATATCACTGCAAGACTGCAGCCCCTTAAAAAACAAATAATTACTATTAATCTCGGTTGAAAGCAATATTTCTGACAAACACACAAATGGAATCATAAATTAAAGCATGCTTCAAAATGCAAATCACAAGCAATTATGCAGAAATTGCCCATCTATCTCAAGCTCAATGACTGGGCAGAAGTCAAGGAAGTACCCTGCAGTGTGAGAATGCCATCAGGACTAAGAGTGCAGCTTAGGTCTTCCACTGTCTCATTCTGGAAATGCATGATTTACAAAAATTATATTTGAATTATCATTATAATTGTCATTACATAGTTGAGAAGATTGTTATCATATTATACAGTCTCCATAAATAAACTTGGCTCTCAAATTAAGTTATGAAGTATTTGTGGACTAACACTATGCCCTCTGCTTTAAAAAACAAAACAAAACAAAACAAAACACTGTATAATATCCAGCACAGGGCTAAGGCATACTAAGTACTACACTCGGGTTTGTTCAAAACATCTATGGAGACCCACCAATTTGCCTGTGTCTTACTGACTGTGGCATGGTGCTAATTTAATACAACAATCTAGATAGTCAAAGTAAAACATTGCTTGTTGTAAGAAGGAAATGTTTCTTTTCAAGCACTGGAGTTATGCTGACTCCTCAGACTTGATAGTTACATGAAGCAAGTGTTTCCAATGATTTTGGGGGTAGGTGACTAGTATTTTTGAAGAATCCCTTTAACTTAATACAAAAGACAATGGCATGAAACAGGAAATAGTTTTAGGCAAAAACCATCCTTTCCAAACTTAAAAAGAAATTCTTAAAGTCTATTTTAATAGAGCTTTAAGGAATACAAAATCATAGAAACTCAGAGAGCCAACTCAGCAATGAGCTCTATTCACATTAGAAATCCTATGTCATGGTAAAGCCTGGGCCACACAGTCCTGGAGGCATGTCCCCAACACAGACCAGTCTAAGAGACCAGGTCTGGCTAATTGTGCGACAACTAAACATATTTTTCTGAACAAACATTTCCTTAATCAAGGAGATGCTTTGTGAAAAAAATATTTTGTTTGAGAGATCTGTTTTATTCTGAAACAAAAAGAGCAGTGTATTTAATTCTTCCAAAGCTTATTTATGTCCTTCATTTGTTCTATTTTTTAAAATATATTTTTATTGATTTCAGAGAGGAAGGAAGAGGGAGAGAGAAACAGAAACATCCATGATGAGAGAAAATCATGGATTGGCTGCTTCCTGCAAGTCCCCACTGGGGATCAAGCCCACAACCCAGACATGTGCCCTTGACCAGAATCCCCTTCAGTTCGCAGGCCAACACTCTATCCACTGAGCCAAACCGGCTAGGGTTCATTTGTTCTATTTATTCAAATGTTTACTGAGCATTTTCTATGCGCCAGGCACTACACCTTTTTCTCATTGTGAGGATATTGTATATGCTCACAGAAGAAATGTTTTATATTCTTGAGGCAAAAGAAGATGTCACCATATAAAGTCCAAAAGAGCCATCAGTTGTAGAATGCAAGCAGTATACTATTACATAGTTTCATAATTCTTTGTCAGCCCCTAGAACCCTAAAATACAGGGGCTGATGTTGAGCCTAAGTCTTTCAATTCTTATGAAGTCATTTGGGGGAGGAAGGTAAGACCTATATAAAAACAAAATATTCTACCACATCTGACAAGGAATATCTTGGGATTATAAACCTAAAAACAGTAGACAGATTTCCTGTGGAAGGTGCACTAGGGAAGTGAGTTGCCTAATTCAACTGGGATTGCTGTTAGCATGCTGTGGCCTATATACCTCTTTTACTTTCGGTACAAAAGTCTTGCAAAATGAGATTGTTTTTTATCAGCTACTTTTTGGCTAAGGATACTGCAGTGGCTTAGCAATTCCTTGAAGCACCGAGACAAAGGATCTCTGCATCTAAAAATTCAGCAGGGCACAAGAGAGTCTCTCCATCATGTAGCTAAAAAGTCATTTTCTTCTTGAACTCAGACCACTACCACTTCACTCTGGTGACCTTTGCTTTAATCAAATAGAAAACAGAATACTAGACCCTCTTCTTATACCATTCGGGACTGCACTGGAGAAAGTTTATCCACCCAGGAGGAACCAGGACAGGGATCTTGAGTTTTGTTGGTCACCTATTAAAAACATAGGCATAAACCAAAACAAGAACAGCAGTCACTTGATAATCACATTGGTGACAAAAAAGATTTTCAGTGTTTTTCTCTACTCAAACATACTTCAAAATATGAACATTTTATACTACGTGTTCTCTTTTCTGTGGATGTCCCTAGACTCAAATGTTTCTGATTCTGATCCTCTTTTCATTTGGAAATGGTGGGTGGGTAATGGGTAAGTTGTCCGTGTATATATTTTTTTCCAGTTTTAACGTATGTCAATTTTGAGACATGTATCAAAACTAACAAAAGTTATTATTGCTTGTTTCATTTGAATATTTTAATAATCTGCTAAATTAAAACCAAGGAAAACTCAAAGATACTCTACAATGGACTGCCTTAAGTCAATAGGCATTTTTTTATTCAAAATTTTTAGTATTGAAATTAGTTGTTAAGACATTTCCAGCCATGTTTCAAAATTAGGCTAATATTCTAAGTCAGAAAAAAGTTATGAGCAAATTCATAGAATTTCTACTATTGTAATCATCCTTGCCTCTCAGCAGAAGTTTCTTGATGTTATACTCCTGCTTCTGTAAGAGATAAGAAGCGAGATTTGCATTCTTTGCCCTGTGCTAAGTCACATTTTCCTTTGGCCATAACTGAGGAGCTCATGGTGTGTGCTTGCATACTAACCGATTATGCTGTTTATGTACCTTTAAACTAGGTTTACTTGTATCCTTCCATTTTGCCTAGAAAAACCTTGCCTACTATGTATCTATTACCAAGTTGCATTTATGTTATTTTATATTTTTGTTCCTTTGCTGGAAGGGTGGTTGGTTAGGAGACATATCTGGATCCCTAAAGTGGGCAAGGAATACCAGACATCTTCTCTCACCCCCAACTCCTCCACTCTCCTGAGAACATTTCCCTGATTAGAGATGCTTCTGGATTAATAAATCTCTTTTCTCTTACACTTAAGCTAATTTTATTTAACTTTAGTGTCAGTTTAACTGAGGTTTTAGTCACCTTCAGCTGATAAGAGTTTTGATAAGAGAAGAAGAAAGAGAGAAGTTAGGACTGATTTTGAAGTAAGGAGTAGAGGCAGCACCTTCCGGGGAGGCAGTACCTCAGTGCAGGTGCGAAATGGCAGACTCAGAGGGCATCCAGAGGGCACTTATTATGCACCAGGCACTGACTGTAGAATAGATTCTTGGAATAGGAAGGACTAGAGTTGGGGCTCACAGCAATGAGGGGTTACCCTGAAATCACTTCTGCATAAGTAGTCCTGGCACTTCTGCTGTGTCAGATCTCTTCTAAATGTCACTCCTATTTAATCTAGATTTGCTATTCCAGGTTAATTTAGGTTCATCAAAGTCAAACAGTCACTCCTTGCATATTTTCTGTCTTTGCCCTTTGAGTGGAACAAAATATGGCAGAAACAAGAAATAGGATGAAAATAAAGTTCAATTCCTACTTTTATATGCCTTGACCTACCCTTTCCTTGGCTTCCTCTGACCTATGACCCCTGGCTTCCCTGGGCCTACTTTATAACCTCCTTCCTCCTTCTTTCTAAAGTAACTTTCATATTTCTCTACAATACTCAGGGTTCTCCTTTTGTAGAAATCCTTAAATCATCCCAAAATGTGGGCTTGTACGATATATATACATCTTCTAGTAGCAATCTACTGTTAACAAAAATAAATAGGCTCGTGTGTTTGCTGAGAAGCTTTCCTGGGGAAATATCGCTACATAGACTTAGTTGTAATAAATAGGATATCTTAGGTGGCCCTGACTGGAAAAACAAAACAAAACACGAAAAACACCACCTTCTCATCTTTGTTTCAAATTGATGCATTTTCCTTTTATCTTAACTTTATGTTTCAAATAAAGTTGTCTCTCATGCTAGACTTACATGCTCTGTCATTAATGGTGTGGTGTCCATAGAACACGTGTTCTTTGGTATTTCACTTTTGTTGAAGAAACATATGAAAGTACTGTAAGGAAAATACATTTTAGTGATATGTATCATGAATCCTGGTTCAATTAAAACACAGCTTAAATAAAATTCTAATGGCATGATGATTACTTTCAAACTGCCTCTTCAGCGGTCCTGCCATTTCTCCAGGACTGCCATTCTCTTTGGTGTCTCTTGTGGTCCTTAACTGCAACAGGATAAAAGCTAAACTCAGAGGTTTTCCCCCTAAATCATATCTTTCTCTTAATTTTCTTGTTTCAGTCCATGGCTCCATCTTTCTTTTCATTTCTGCTTAACCCTGGAATTACATGGTAAAATAATACAAATAAAAAAATACCTTGAAATAATATGTTTTTACTATTATATTGATACCCCCTCCCCAAATTTTAATAACATCTTGCTGGAAACCAAGATCAACAGTAATTAATATAAATTCAAGAAGTCAGTCAGAAGGCTGACCTGGGCTCCTTTGATATTCACAGGTTGAATTTGCATTTTATTACCTACTGCTGACTCAATAGCCTAAAGCAAACTCCCCCTAACCTGATAATCTTACTGTTTACTAAACAATCACCTTTGATATGTCCGTTTGCATTCCTAAAAGGCAATTGTGTATTCTAGTAAATAAAAGCAGATGGGAACTGAGACTCAGTGGAACTTGACTACTACAGTTAAGTTTTCCCTGGCTTCCCCCCATAATTTCGAAATTATTATTTCTTGTCTTGTGTTTTCATTTGCACGTCAGCTCTTTCTCCAAGCCACACACTGCCGTGGCTTTTCACCACATCTCAGTTGGAAACAGGTAACCCTGATGGGGAGTGCAGAACTGTGCTGCTACAGAAGACCGGAAAAAAACCAAGCCATGCTTAGAGAAAGGGAGTTACATTTTATTTAATGCAGGGCCAGAGAAAAATGTGCCTTTCAAATTCTGCGCCCCCCCCCCCCCCACCCCCATGGAGGAAACCTTTTCTATTTATACTTTTCCTAGCTCTTCTGTCTCCCAAATTTGGAATGAGACTTCCTGGCCTTCTGGGAAAGAAGGCCTACGTGCTGGGAAGGGGCCATGAGACCATATCTCAAGGCCTGGCCTGGTGTCAGCACTGACAACTCTGTCTGGGGCATAGTCCACGGCCTCTCTGGAATGAGAGTAGTCTTATTTTCCTTATTATTTAAGTAAGCAAGCGTTTACAGAAGCCAAAATAGCAGGGTTAAAATTTCAAACAGCAGTTTTCATATAAGATGGATGATTCAGTGCAACTCCCATGAAGGAGACAGAGGCCAAAGCCACAGGTGTGTCCTACCAAAGCCACAGGTGTGTTCACTCCTGATGTAAACAATAAAGTATAAGAACAATTTACATAGCATTTACATTGTATTAGGTATTATGTGTAATCTAGAAACTATTTAAAGTATATGGGAGGGTAGTGTTATATAAGGGACTTGAGTATCTGTGATTTTGATATCTGCAGGGGGTCCTGAAACCAATGCCTCATGATACTGAGGGACAACTATGCAGGGAGAAAGATGTACTGGGAAGCAGGGTTGAAGCTAACACTGTGGAGGATATGCCAGATTAAGGAGACAAATTTATTCTGAATCCAATGGGGTTCTTAAATAGAAGAGTGATGAGCAGATTTGATAGCACATACAAGCAAGTCAAACTGGCAAAAGGAACGAATGGAACTAGGGAAATTAAATATGAGGTATATAGATGGGTAGGTAGTAAGGACCCAAAGTAATGGAAAACCTGTGAAATATTCAGACATTTATAACATTAAAGGGTTGTGTATAAAATGAAAAACAAATGAAGGTGACAGGTTTTGATTCTGAAAGATTGTGGCTTATACCTTTTACAAAAAGAGGGAATCAGGAAGAGGAACCCGGTTGCAGGAAGGGTAAAATGAGAAAAGTAATTCTGATTGGAAAATGCTGAAGGCAAAGAGAAAGGCACTAACGGTCTAGTGTTTGTAGAGTGCTGAATTAGCAGAGTCCCCATGCACAACTGATTTCACTTCAGATTGAGTAGGAGAAGCCTGGGCGGCAGCGATGTAGAGATGCCTAACCAGGTCTATAGATAGATTTAAGGACTATGGCTCTGAAGAAAGGTAATGGCTAAAAACAAAAATTTGGGTTTCTTCACAACACAATTCTCCTGAGAAGACCAATTAATTGAGAAGAGAAAAGAATGGAGAATAGACCCTGGGAAAAGTCAGAGCATTAATTTTAATTGAAAAGAAAATCTGCTTTTGTATGAACTCTGACTCCTGGATCTTCATTAAGACATGTTTAAGAGAGTGTCCTGGACACTGTTTCTTGGTGTCAGCTCCAATTCCACCCTTATAGATTCTCTCCTGAATATAAGGCTTAGAAGACTAAAATCTACATTTTCTCAAACTGTATTGGCAGCTAGGTTTTGCCAATGGAAGGCAGATGCACAAGATTAAAAGGTGGGAGACACCATTTGGTTTTGGTGATGGCTCCAGAAATTTCAGCAGCAGTGGTAGGTCACTCAGGGCAGAGGCAGCTGTTCAGCAGTGCTGGCCAGATGTGTGCTCTGGGTGTACGATGGTACCACCTTCCTCCTCCAGCTCCACTGGGCCTTATAACACTTGCAAACAATCCCGTGTTAAATCCTCTGCTCTTTAAAATACCTAGAGCACTACTAGTTGTAAAGACTGACTGATACTTGTGGGATGCCATTGCTTGCCAATACTGTCAGTGCACCAAGGAAACGGGGAAGGCTGATGGACCTTGGGCATTAGCAGGGCTGATGCTAAGCACCTTTGAGATAGTTGTGGCTCAAGGCAATTCCCCAACCTGATAATCCTTTTACTGTTTACCAAACTTTACCTTTGATATGCCTGTATGCTTTGCTAGAGGGCAAGATGTGTATCTAAAACTGAATAAAAAGCAGACAGGACCCAGTCTTGGGGGAGGGGGTGGGGGTAGAGGTGGGAGGAGGTGTCTCTTCAAGAAAGAAGTCTCCACCTGGCCCCCCATGCCTTCTAAATTCATATTTCTTATATAGCATTTTCATTTGTGCGTTGGCTTCTCCTTCAGATCCTGAACCCTGCTGGGAAAGTTGAGGCAGATACTTACCTTAGATATGATATAGGACAAATGTAAGGCTAGAAATGACCTACCCAATCCTTTAAAAACTGGATTGTGTGGAGAAGAGAAGCAATAATTTCAATTAAAAAAAAAAAAAGAAAAGCAACATCCTAAACCAATGTAACCTTATTTCAAGTTTTTTTTTTTATACTGACCATGAAACTCCAAGCTTATTCAATGAATGCCCTTAAAACAATCTGATTTAATTAAGTTAAAATAATGAAATGAAAGGTCCCAGAAATTCCTCTCAGTAAAGAAGCATAGAAGGGAGCACCACAGAAAAAGCTCATCGCATTTTCCTGCCTCAGACAAGCTTCAAACGAAGCTACATGAGTCCCTGGGTGCACCGATTAGCTTACCATAGAGTTGGACAACACATGTCCAAAGGGGAAACAGCAAATAAACATGAAAGTTGTTAATAAAAATAATGACTATTACGATAAAAATTACCCAATATATAGAGCAATGTGTCTACACCATACAAAGCACTTAACATAATTTATTTCATTTTATTCTTAAAATATCTTACAAGGTTGGTGCAATTATTATCCCAAATTTATCCCCAGAGGAAGAAACCAAAGCTTGGAGAAACTAAGTGATTTTTCCCATGTCACACAGGTAGAGGTGGTAGAACATGAATAATTTGTAATTTTAGAGAATGTGCACTTTCTACAGAAAAAAGAAATATGGAGAAAAACAATGCCTGATGGACTGGATAAATGCCCTTATTTACCATTAAAACTAAAGCATGCTAACATTACAATTTTCAGGTGCAAAGAAACTGTTTTTGAGAGAGCTATTCAAAACTGTATGAATTATATGGAATTCATAAAATTGCCTCCAACCAAAAATGTCAGGAATCTGCTATTTTAGAAGAATCTATGTTATTTCTTCTCCTATTGGCCTGGAACCACTCTCTAAGGCAACATTTCAATGACAAAGTGATTGTTCCTGAGTGTAGCTGGGGAAAAGCTATCATTGCAGGAGGAAGGGAAATATAGCATTCTTTCCCTGAAGACTAAAATAAAACCCACTAAAATCTTCCCAGGCAGGGCTATCCATTATGTGAAGCACTGACAGGGAATATAAATGGCATCTAGAGAGGAAAGGGGACTACATTTAAGGTGACCTAATTTCTGTTAGAGTTCTTTTGACTGAACACTGCCATATAGAGATTCCAAGTCATTTTCATCCTCATTTATACAGAATGTACAACTAGGCACAGATACAGGTAAAAGTGTTTAAGTGGATGTATGTTTGCGTAGGTGATAGAGTTGGTTACCTAACCGGGTTAAGAAGAGTTTAGTGAAGTGACAGGGAAGTGGACACTGGGTGGCACAGAGTAAGTGAGTAATAATAAGAGAGAATCAGTGGTTCTGGGGGCCTCAGGAAGCCAGCATAACATTTACTTACATGGTATTTAATAGTTTGCAAACTACTTCAATTCTAATTTTTAACCAATGTATTAGGATTTTTAAAATATTACAGATAATGAGAGTGAGCTTGAAAGAAGCTAAGTGACTTCCTCAGGGTCTCAAGGCTTTTTGAGAGCTAGGGCTTGGCCCCCTGGCCTCAGAGCTGGCATTTTTTGTCCTCTCAAGCCAAGTCTGTCAGTGTAAATGAAGAATCTGAAGGAAGGCATGTCGATGTATGAAATGCGGCTTTTAAAAAAGTGTGAACAAGCCAGGATCTTTAACAAGTACTCTAAATGTTTAAAAGAAGAGATAACTCCTTAGAAATAGCTGTGTACCTGACTATTGATAGCCCAGCGCCCAAGTAATTTAGCAGTGGTTTTGCTACTTCTTCTGCATCCATTCCAAACCAGCCAAACCTGGAAATTGAGAAAGTCACATCAACATCAATGCTGTTGAAAATCTGTTCATCATAGTGATTAAGGGCTTGCATTCAGGGACAGATTCCTGGATTCAAATCATAGGTTCCTCACTTGATGGGACCTGGATAATGTATCTTCACTGTGCCTCAATTTCCCATCTTTAAATGAGGGCAATTATACTCACCTTATAGGTTTCTTATGAAGATTAAATGAGTTAATATATGTAAAAGTATTTGTGAATGTCCCTTTCTTACTATGACTAAGAAAGAAGAAAGACAAAAAATGAATTGAGAGGGTAACTGAATGCTAATTGGTTGATGGCAATTATGCATAACATTTGAAACAGACTTGTAAATAACTGCAAGTTCTTTTTATTTTCATGCCTTGACATTGTAGTGGTCATTACCAACAATCACTGTGAAACATCTAGGGGAGAGAGAAAAGGAGGCAAGAAGAAAAGAGAAAATAGTGCATGTAGAAAGCAGGGTAGGAAATGGGGAGAGGACAGAAAAGAATGTATTGGAGGCTAGTGTGTTTTGTTATTGTTGAAGTTGTTGTAGTGCTTAAGTGGGAAGACCAGATCAAAAAGTAAGGTCAGAGTAATAGCCTCCATTTTATTCATTTTACCAAACTCTACTTTAATGTTAATCTCAACTGACCAAGAGCAGTGCAGTGCGGCCCACTGGAACTTTCTGTGATCAGGGGCCTGTTCTATAGCTGCACTTCACAAGTGGGGAGCTTCTAGGCAGCTAGGGCTATGGAGCATCTGCAACGTAGCTAGTACAACTGAGGAACTGAATGTTTAATTTTTCCCAATTTTAATTAATTTAAATTTATAGCTTTAGCTTTTTATTATTTGTTTTTTTAATCGAATTATGTGCAGTTCTAAGATACATCATCTATGTGTATTACATTGTGTTTACCACTCAAAGTCAAATCTTCTTTCATCACCGTATATGTGACCCTTTGTACTGTTGACTACTTCCCAACCCCTTCCCATTGGTAACCACCATACTGTTGTAACTTTAAATATAAATGGCCACATGTGGCCTGTGGCAACTATATTGAACCGCCTAGCTCTAGAACTGGGCTTGGCAAACTCTTGATTAAAGAAGCAGAGAGTTAATATTTTAGGCTTTGTGGGCCAGATGGTACCTTGCAACTACTCAACTCTGTCATTGTAGTCTAAAGCAGCCACAGACAACACTTAAATGGATCAGTTTGGCTATGTTCCAATAACACTTTCTTTACAAAAATGTCTGGGAAGCTGGGCCCTAATCTGCTGTCCCTGGCCCAGACTCTAGAGGGAAGAATATATGCTTCAGAATTAGAAGACCTGCGCTGAATCTGGCTTATTAGCTCTGTGACCTTCAGCAAGTTACTCAACTTCTTTGTGTATCAGCTCTCTTATGAGATAGTGCTTACCTCATATATTTGTGATAATGAGCCAAGAATGATGCATACATACAACATGTCATATAACAAATAGTCACACAATAGAAAGGGAACATAAATATCAGTTCCCTTTTGGTCAAATATTTAGATCACTTCTTTAGAACCTTGGGTAAATAATAATTAAAGGCAGCATATTTTATGCATATATCTTGGCTATAATCTTTAAAATAATAAGAATCATGTTATTCTTTTCAGCTAGACCAATCACTAACACTAGCCTTTCACAGATGTATGAGCTTAGAGAATCTTAGTTGAAATAGTTAGCTTTGTGTTACCTTGAGCTTGTCCAACCAGTTAAGGCATTAAATGATCCCCAGATTAAGAGTCCAAGACCTAAACCAATGGTTTTCATTACTGGGACAACAGCAATGTTCCCTGTAGATGTAACACACAGAAGAAAGGTATTATTTTTTCAATACAGAAAATACATTTATAAATTGAATTAATTTTTATTTTAACTTCAACAGAAACTTATGGGATTTGGACAAATTTAGTAAAGCACAATTCCTCATTTTTAAAAATAAAATAAGCACATTTTTTGTGGTTTTTTTTTTGCATTTAAACCCATGATTATGATTGCTAAAAGAATGAGGCTTAGAGTAAAATCAAACAAAAAATATTGAATAGATCCTTGTCTAACTGCACTAATACTCTTCAGCCTTAACTTGGGTCTCTGTTCTGACTTTTTGCAACAACTATCAACAATTAAGCTAGTGGTGACCATCCTCTTAGACTTGAACCAGAGCCAACCACAGATAGAAGTCGATGGCCCTCTATGACCCTAGACTTTGCTCTTTCATCCTCACTATCTTGCTTCATTCGTTGCTTTGTCCTCTTGAAGATCACTTAGGGCCAAATCCATGATCATTTTAAATAGTCCTTAGCCCCTCAGCAGTCTGGCTTCACTCTAGCAATATTTTCTTGAAAGCTTTCCTCTCTTGACTTCTAAGTTGCTCTCATTTCCTGATTCCCTCCTGTTCTTCTCTTCAGTGCATTCTCTCAAGATTTAGGTACCTGCTAAATATTTCCCCTAAAATACACTTCCACCTCTTGCTATATTCTACTTTGGGTAGTTGGCTAATTTCATGATTTCAGCTATCAACTAGAGAGACCTACTCCCAGTTATATAGGTCTATCCTGGACCTTCTCTACAGTTTTATGCTTCAAACTGTCATTAAGATATCTCCAACCAGATGTTCCTCACTGTGGAAACATCAGGGACTTCAAACTCAGGCGGTCCCAAGCTGAACTTAATTTCCCCTTTCAAACATGTTTCCCCCCTATTATTCTCATCCTTGTCATTGATACCACCACATTTCTAATCAACTGTGATAAAATCCCGACATCACCACCCGTATCAAATCAGTTACTAGGACCTATAGCATCCACATCTGCAAATATCTAACATTAGACCATTCTCCTATTGATTCCCAGTGGAACCTACTGGGTGAGTATAAATACTATGGGGTGGTTATCAAGTTCTGCGGGATAAATGGATGCATTCTGTGTTCTCCTATCCCAATTAGACATACTAAACAGAATCACATTAAGGTATAAGTGAGGGATAATAATTTAAATCCTAGTAGAAATTTAAAAGTTAACCTTTTTTGTTCTCCAATTCATAAACTTCATTAAATCATTTATTCTGCAGATATTCAAATTAAGTGAGTACCCGATACATTTTTAACATTTTAAAATTTATTTGCTTTTAATAAAATTACCTCTAAAGATCCTTGATACTTGAAATTCTCTTAGCTAGAAAAGAAGAAAGCTCTCCAGAGGCGTACTTATACTTTCTTGATTGGCCAAGCAAAGGCATAAATTCTAGTTATGTAATTTCAGGCATTGATAAGGCAACAGAGCGAAGCTTTTGTTTTTTTCCTGCCAGTGCTTTTGAAATTATAATGTATCTGTGCTTGGCTACTTTAAAAGACAAGTTCTGCCCTCACCCGCTTGGCTCAGTGGATAAAGTGTCTGCCTGTGGACTGACGGGTTCTGGGTTCCAGTCAAGGGCACATGCCCCAGTTGCCCTTGCAGGCTGGATCCCCAGTAGGGGGCATGCAGGAGGCAGCCGATCAATGATTCTCTCTCATCACTAATATTTCTATATCTTTCTCCCTCTCCCTGCTTCTCTGAAATCAATAAAAATATGTTTTTAAAAAAGACAAGTCCTAAAAATGGTATTAGTAGAGACTACTCTTTAATAAATATTTTCTGATAAACATGCTAGAGAAAGGCGAGATCATGTAAACTCATATATGAGTTATACTTGAACAGACAGAGAACAATTGGTAATAATTTTGCTATAATTATCTATCATGGACTAAGAAAGAGGAGTTAGGAAATGCACCAAAAATATTTATGGAGCATCTGAATGAAAGAAATTAAGTTGTCAATTTCTAGTATCTATGACTAAGAATTACTCAGAATTAATATTTGTGCTGTTCTCTTCTATGAACCAGAGTTATTATGAGCATAGTATAAATTGATTAAAGTATTAAATGATAAATTATATCATACTTTACCATTTGCCCAAATGCAGCCCCCCCCACCATTGCAAAAGGCCAAAAATTAGGGCAATGTAATATCAGATTGGCCACCAAGGCAACCAACCATATAGCAGCACAAAGTACCCACTGGAGAAACATTCCTGGAAATAAAAGAAATTGGTGTCAGTGGTTCAAACTGATTTGAGTAAATTAAGGCTTAGGGAGACCAATGAGATATTATTATAGGAATGGACACAATTTACTGAATGCCTATATGCCAGGAACTTTGCACATTTAATATAATTCCTACAATTATTGTCCATCATAATTAACCCTAGTTCAAAGACAGAGAAAATGAATCTGAAATGAAGCAACTTGTACAAACAGCTGGAAGTTTGTGGAACTAGAATTTAAACCTAGGTTGTTTGACTCTAAAGCTTACTAAGCAGTGCATTTCTGCTTAACACCCCTTCCCACCTATTAGACAAACCAAATCTTTTCTACCAGAGTATTGGCAAGACTGAGCCTGTATATTTTTATCAGATGCCACACCTAGTGCTGTCCATCACCAAAAACATGGCATTAGGAACTTTCGTACAGCAGCAATTTAAACCTTTGAGGATCATGTCACCATTGGGATTAAAATAAAGTAATTTATGGTCACATGTAGACCTTGTACATTTAGAGTTGAATGCCTATGATGAGTCAGACATCACAAACCTGAGAATTAGCCTTGTAGGTCAGGGCTACTCTCCTTTCTATGCTCTGGGTTGCCATTTGCTAGTTATCGGAACAGTGCATGGTGATGTGGGTAAATCTGTACCTTTCTGAGGCTTCTGCATCAAGGCTTAGAGATTAAAAGGATAAAGAAAAAGTCAACCTTGGAAGAAATACTAAGCCAGTGATAACTCAATGTAACACTTCTGACTCTAAACTTTGGAAGATTTTGCCCATGGAGGAAAGAAAAAAATGGCTGTTAACCTCTCAGACCAAAAAAATGTAGGATCATAAAGATGAAAGGGAACATCATCTTACAAGTTCTTCATTTTATAAATGAGAAACGGAGAACAAAAGAGCTGAAGAAACTTGCCCAGGATCACACAGTTGTGAAATACCTAAAACCTAGGTCCTCTATCCCTCAGTATGCTTTTTGTTCCTCCTTTAGTAGTTTCCATTCCTATCTTAACTCCAAAGGAAAAGAAAGGCTGCGGAGGGAAGATTTGTAATTTTATGGTCTGAGTTGTGACAAGACATAAAGAATCTGGGAGATAACGCATCTGCTTTCTAACAGGTGTTCACCATAACTTCTCCAATCCCTTCTTCTAGCTTTAATATAAAAGGCAGGTAGATAAAAACAACTGTTACTTCTTCCCTAAAATTCACATTATAGCCAGGTCTACTATAATGTGACATGACATTCCCAAAAATCACAGCACTATTCAAAATCATGCAATAGAAACCACAGAGCTAATGGGGAAATTGGGGTTAGGGTACAACACAAAAACTGTATCAACAACAGAGTAGAAAAAGAAAGATAGGAACCTGATAAAAATGAGAGTACAGTTTTACCCTGGGTACGTGGTTAAGAAATTAATAAATGCTATCATAAATGTGGCTCTTTAACTTGAAAAAGACCTGAAGTTTGCTTATGGAAGTGGACGTCAGAAGCGTTACAGCTTGTAAGTTAGTGTGAAGTGGGTGGATCGAGTCTTCTAACGTTAGATGAGGATGGTTGTGGTGCTGGGGGCGCTGGTGGATTTAAGGGGTGTGTGTGTGTGTGTGTGTGTGTGTGTGTGTGTGTGTGTGTGTGTGAGCACATTACTATGCATCTTTATCCATCTAGATGCAGTGTTCTGTGTTCACCATGTTTTGTCAGAATCAAAATTGCACATAAGCAAACACAAAATTCATGTTATGCTCAATTTGTTCTCTATTCTCTCAATTGCTTTGGAAATTTGTGTTTTCAAAACCTGTGTTATTCGTAGAATGGACTTTCTTCCTTTGTAAGCATAACAGATATGGCTAAAAAACTTTCCTGACAGCTTTACCATGAAACACAATCTTAAGGTTGTCTTATACTGACTAACTCTCAGATAAACTGGCTTGGCATTATTAAATGATTTAGTTCAAGCTTTATTCATTTGGTGCCAGGATGAACAAAATTTATTTTTATAGCCATCATTTTTTAAAAGACCCAAATAGAGAACTTTGTATTTAAAAATAATTTAAGGTTAACAACGAAGGAAAAATAGTTACCATCACCAGTATCATATATTTTTTAAGTGGTACATAGTTTGAGACAAACAAAAGGATGGCTACAGAAGAGGAGATGAAACCAAGGGTTAGGTCTGTTCCATTGTTGCTCATGGTTATAATTCTGCCTGAGAGTGAGCTGGTTCACTTTAGACTTGATGCAATTTTCAAGAGCTTCTGAAATAAAAGATATAAAAATTAAACAATGACGAAGTTGTGAATCTGTGAACAAATTTTGATCAATAGATGATATTTATTGAGTTTTTTTAAAAGTATGCACAGATTTCTTCTTCCAGATATAGAGTTAGGATATTATGAAATTAGATATTATAATATGTTCATACTCCATGGTCATTTATTCATTTTTTGGAATAAAAATAACTTTTGATCTCTAATCTACAATTAAAAAAAAACTGTCTTCAGCTTGAAAGCTTTACTCCTAAGATTTAGATACAGTTTTATTATATTATAAAAAATTCTTCTGTGTAGGTAGATAGGTATAATAAACTAATTGTAGACCAGGACTCTATTTACTTCAACTGGTTGTTGTGATAATCAAATGAGAGAGCCTGTGTGAAGACTTTCAGAACTACTAGTGCCTTAACAAGCACAAGCCTGTTACATTTCCAACATGAGCTTCTAGGCATGTGTAGGCTGAATCACTATTACATACTCAGGATCCGCTACAGATAAATGCACTTTTCTTCATCAGTAGTACCCCCACAGTGTCTAGTAATTTAAATAGTTCATAAACCCTTATATCTTTATGACTTAAAAAAAACAACTGAACAGATAGAATAATCTTCTAAAGATCTCTTCAAGAATTTCCTACATCTCAAGATTTAGGGCCTTGAAGAATCACTCTTCAGGAATAGCCACAAGTATATGGTCAGCAGTGGTGTGTTGTCCAATACTATCAGTTGGTCCAGGACAATGTGGGGCAGCTAGTCAGCTCTCTGTATAATGTGGTAGCCACTAGCCACATATGAATAACTAAATTTGATTTAAAGTAATTAAAGTGAAGTTTTAAAAATTTCAGTTCCTCTGTCATGCTAACCACATTCTCAGTAGCCACATATAGCCAGTAGCTACTACATAGGACAGTGTAGATACAAGATCTGAAACATTTCCTCATGGCAGAAAGTTCTATTGGATAACATTGCTAAGCTTATTAAAAAGTTCTGGTCCTCCTATGAAGAAAAGACCCCAAACCATAAAAAGCCAAAAATCAGGCATTTTTCATACGGTACATTTGGAAAAGGCTAATAAACATAATTCATCTTTTTAGTTGTACAAGCTACATGAGGGGAAAAAATAACACAAAAGAGTCATTTTATCACAGGAGGAAACCAGAGTCTGCCCCCAACGCCATCTTGAGTTTATATGTGGTACTGTTACAGAATTTACCAGGCAACCAAAAAATACGCGGGAGTACCGGAGGCACAGGAAAACCCATTTATTTTCAGATGTTCACATGAACTAGTACAGGACTCAGGGGAGACTGTTTCTCTCCAAATCCTGAGCAAGCCAAAATGGAGGAAGCTTTCCCTTCATACCCTTTGGTTTCTTTGTCCCCCAAATACGGGATGGGACTTCCGGACCTTTTGCGGGCTTTGCAAAAAGCCCCCTGTGTTGGGTGGGGGCCGTGAGACCACATCTAAAGGCCTGGCCTGGTGCCAGTGCTGATAACTCTGTCTGGGGTTGTGTATTGTTCATGGCTTATGGCCTCTCTAAAATGGAGTAGTATTTAGGTAAACAGGTCTTGCAGGACCAGATAATTAAAGAAGGGGCAGTGACTAGACTATAGGCTAACAAGAATGTGCAGTAGGTTACTGGCACAGATTCAGATTGCTAGCCCCCTCAAAATGTCTCATATTCCCCATCAGTACATTGAATTTTTGGTTCACTTCATCATGTATGTAAGCTGTCTGAAATGGAATTGAGGGTAATCCAGTCCTTTTTCCCCCTCCAAATGTAATGTTATAGTAATAACTTCTTGTGGATATCTATTGAATGAAGTACATATGAAACCACCTTCCCTGTTATTTTACAACTAGAGGCCCAGCACACGAAATTCGTGCATGGGTACGGTCCCTAGGCCTGGCCTGTGATCAGGGCCATCTTCCTGGGTTGCTGGCAGCTGGCCCTGCCCCCCACTCACCTCCAGCTCCCCATTCACCATTGGGCAATCAAAGCCTGCCGGCTTTGGGGGAAGGACTGAGAGGTGGTCAGTGCGCCTCATAGCGACTAGTCGAGCAGTTGTTCTGGTTGTTCTGCCGTTCGGTCCATTTTCACATTACTCTTTTATATATATAGATGATGAACATTTACATTAAAGGTGTTGCATTTTTCCAGGTATTGCTTCTTACATGTTCGCACAGAGACCATTAAATATACAGCTACCTATAATACATGTTCTTTGGCATTATTATGGATAATTTAACTGAAAACAAG
The DNA here is from genome assembly GCA_026230045.1 of Corynorhinus townsendii. Taxonomy (NCBI): domain Eukaryota; kingdom Metazoa; phylum Chordata; class Mammalia; order Chiroptera; family Vespertilionidae; genus Corynorhinus; species Corynorhinus townsendii. The sequence goes on along the minus strand of JAPDVU010000006.1, from coordinate 105,623,228 downwards.
GATAAATCCTAAATTTCTGAATGAATTTTAGTAAGAAAAATAGCTATTTGAAATTGTGTGTGCTTTCTTAAAGCAACAACAAAAACAAACCCTGCTGGTAAGACAGCATCCTCCATGGGGATAAAGTTGAGGAAGATTTAAATCCTGACAGAGTAACACTATTCCAATAAAAAATAGTTTTAATGTTAGGCAAAAAGGAAGTTTCACCCCTGCAATGGTTTATATGGGCTACTGCTCAAGGTTCAAGCAGAGGTGAACTTTTGCTAAGATAAAAGTTACAATAGGTCACAGGTGTAGGAGGTGCCCAGGAAGAATGTCATGGGACTAAAACGATACAAGATTAGGTGTTGGCTAAGAAGCCACTTTTTTATTTTAATTAAAATAAGCAGAGTGAAACAAAACCTTTATAAGCACATTCATTGATAAGAGAATGTCGAACCTTCAAAGGTGGCAAATGATTTTAGTGAAAAGATGGCTCTGTTAAAGACTACTGACAGACCTAAACCTCCCAGATCTCACTCACTGAAGGAATAATTTGAAATGCTAATCAGAGTACAAGAACTGTATTTTGACTGATGAATGAACATTAATCAGTGTTACTTCACCTGAAGTTGTTTCCTGCAGATAAGTGAAGTTTATGGCACACAGCTCTGGTACTTTTTGGAAAGCATGTGATGTGATTTCACTGTGGTCTGGCAATACTTTCTTTAAGGAAGAGTCTACCTCTTTCTAAATCCATGAAATTTTTGTGGAAAAGAATAGCAATAGTACTTTAGCTAGCAACATCACTCAGTTCTTTTTTAGTGCAAACCTGTTGAGTCAACAAATCTCAAATTACTTTTAAATAAACTTTAAGTTAAATTAATATACTTTAGATTGAAGTAGTTTTTTAAATTTTAATTGTCCATTGATATTCTATTAAACTACATTCATTCATTTTTGTTCTAGTACTTTTGTTTCATTTATTGGTAAATACTTTTCCTTTCAATTTCTCCTCGCAATTTAAACTTCTGTGCAGACCTTTTGTTGTTGGTATTTGCTAACATTTCAGTTTTAGTTTCCTGTTAATTTCCTCTAATCTGCTAACCTCTGCCAGTGTCTTGGCTAAAATTGGCAGTGCTTCAACGCACTTATTCTGAGCTTTGATTTTTCTTTTTACTCATGAGCATATTTTGAAACATCATGAGACAACTCCCTTGCAAAGTTACTTGGATTTCCTTTGAGTTGCTGTATTCCCTGCGCTCAGGGCTAGCGGCTAAAACTCCCACCTGCTCAGCAACCCCGTGATCCGCCTCCACAGCGCTCCTGGCTGCTGGTGCGGAGCCTGCGCCAACTCATTCCTTCTGCCCTCCAGGCACCTCACCAGCCTCTACTTCCTTCTCGGACAATTACCTACTAGTAAGCACAGGGCAGGGGTAGAGGAGAGGGGTGGGGAGGGGAGGGGAGGGGAGGGCTCTTGCACTGGAGACCCTGTTCCTTAGGCTCTCCTGGTGGCCTGGCCAGCCTTTACTTCCTGCGGGGACAATGACCTAAAAGCCTGGCTGGAGGGGGAGGGAGGCTGTCAGAGGTGATCCAAAGGTCTTGCCTGAGAGCAGCAGGGTAGGGAGCACCCTCCTTCAGTGTTTGTGCCAGAGTGCGTGGTCATGTGGCTGAGGTGAGTCCTCAAGCCCTTTGCCAATCCACCAGCAAATTAGAAAGGCTTTTGTGTCTTTGAAGAGGTGATTTTTCAGGGAACTCTGAGGGCGCCACTCTCTCTAAACATCACAGAATTAGGCATTATTTGTACTATTTATGGATAAAACCAAAGGCCAAGGAATTACACACAGTTGTGAAAGATTATCTGAAACTGATTTTATTTTTTCATTGAATATCAAGAAATTCATCTGAACCACTAATGTCACTGACCTCTCTTGTAAGATTTCCCTGGTAATCCCTAATCCTTTGTCAGCGCACAAGGCCTTTTACCCATGTATTTATCTACTATGTGCTGAGTGCCACAGGAAAACATATATTCCAGGCTTCTCAAACTTGACTGCACATTGCAATCACTGGGGAGGTGTTTTGTTTTATTTATTTGTTTGTTTGTTTTTAATATTGATACCTGGACCCCACACCAGACCAACGGAAATGGAATCTCTAGGGGTGTGGCTCAAGAATCATTTTCTTTTCAAACCTCCTCTGTGAGAATCACATCCTAAATTAATAGTTGTCAGATGATATTGATAGTAAGAATCAATATATCGAGGGGGGATGGGTTGAAATGCAGATTCCTGACATCTTGGTTTAGACTTTAAGAAATATTGTTCTAGTTTCTCATTTTTCTGATATGTAGCCACAGACTGCATTTGACTATTTACATTTATATTAGAATGAAAGACTCAGTAGTTCACCCTGGCCGGTGTGGCTCAGGTGGTGAACTGTCACCCCATGCACAGAGAGGTCAGAGCACATGCCAGGCTTGGAGGCTCTATCTCCAGTGGGGGCATGCAGGAGGCAGCCAATCAATCTCTCTCTCTCTCTCTTTCTCTCTCTCTCCCCCTCCTTCCCTCTCTCTCTAAAATCAACAAAGATAAAGTTTTTTAAAAATACAGTTATTCTCTTGTCCTGGACACTTGTCCTGGACAAAATCACCTGTGCAGATGACAGATGCCTACCATTGCAGAGTTCCCTGGAACAGCACTGTTGTAGATTGTTAGCTCTGAATGCAGCAGCGACCTCCACAGGTTCCCACCTTTCATGTAGGTTCCAGACTAACAAGGGACGCAGATATGAAGTTCAGAAAGGGGAAGTTCTGCATCTGCCTTAGTCTAAGGGTTCAAAGTAAGTCTCTCTGAGGAAGTGACATTTAACTGAGACAATCCAGTGGTTAGTAATGGTTGTAGAGTTGCAAGAAGGAGAAAACATAAGAACTGTCCAAAGATGAGGAAGGAAGTCCTGCTTTAAAGATGATTCACATTTATAAACGATAGTGTATGATACGGAGATGAAAAGCTACAGTGCCACGTCCCTTAACAAGTTTAAGACGCGAAGGCTTTTCATTTAAGGGAAGGGATTAATTAAGCAGTTCAAAAAAGTATCTGAAGTTTCCCTTTCCATACATGCATATTCCAGATACGCACATGTACAAACTCTCTTCCAAAAAAGATAGGGCCTAAATACAACGGTTTCACTTTGTGATTATAAGAGACCTCAGTAATCATGTGGTTTGTTCTTGCTTTGGATTCACATTGAGAAATCGAGGCTCTCATTGTGAATTTCTTAAAACCTAAAAGTGAACTGGGGGCTAAGTCAGGCTTGAGGATATTTATAACAGAATATTCCAGTTCAGTACTTTTCATATCATGCCACTTAAACTGAAAATTTTCTTTCAAGTTGCTTCATATGCATTAATGCCTGAACATAATGATCTTTATTGGAAGACTCTTAGCAGGTACTAGAAGGTTAGTTTTCTTATATGTAAAATGTTAATCATTAAGATCTGTGTACCTCTCCCTTTTATGTAATCAAAAAGATATAATGTATAGAAAAATATTATGAAGACTTCTGGTTTCTCTTCTAACGGTTGAAGATCTTAAAAGTTGTCACTTCTGTCATCACAGTAAGAAAAAAGCTAAACAGACTGAAAATCAACAATTTTTATTACATCCATCAGAGAATTAGGGTCCCAGGACAAATCACTGTCCTGAACACTGAAGACACAGGTGAAGGCAAAGAAATCACAGCTAACTAGGAGCCAGTAATGGGTAGAGGGCACTTATAGAAACCGGTGAATGGCTGGAGACTGAATGTGGTCTAAATCAAGCATTGAAAAGCTGGGGAAGCAGGACCCGGTCCTAGGGGAGCATCTACACTTCCAGGGGTCTTACCTTCAGAAGCCACTTGAGGTTCTCACAGTGAAGATCAGAGAAAAACCGCCCTCTTGCCCTCTCGCTTCTGGCAAGGGGAGGGAAAGGGCAATCATTTTGAAATACATCCAGTGCCTTCAGTTTTCTGAAACAAAGGCGAGCCCTCAGGGAAACTTCTTTGTGAAAGTGTCATCTGAGGAAGAGCAATGAGACAACTTCAGCCCCTTTTTGCCTTTCTACCTGGCATGGTTAAGAAACTCTTCTGAAGGTCACAGCCCACTAATTCTAACTCACTAAAAAATGGAGATTTAATCATAAAATTCCCCAGTACTTTATGACTATAGTAAAGGGGCTCCGGGATAATAACAGTGGATTACAACTGAGAGATCTGCAAGACACACTGTTTAAGGAGTTTCTAAGAAAAGGACATGAAAGGAAACTGAAGCCTGTGACGCCTACAGCTAGAGCAAACATTAGACACAGTCAAGCTCCTTGCCAGATTAACATAAAACCTTACACGAGAGGCCTATTTATCTTAGCTCCTATTATCCAATATATCATGTCTGGCTTTCAACAAAAAAATTACAAGGTGTAATAAAAAGCAAGGAAAAAAATGTAGTCTGATGAGATAATGCAAACATCAGAACCAGACTCAGATATGGTAGAGACTTTGGGATTGTTAAACTGGGGATTTAAAATACCTAAAATTAACATGCTAAGAGCTCTATTGGGAAAAAATGGACAACATTTAAGAACAGATGAATATATTAACAGAGAGTTGAAAACTCTAAGAATCCAAAGAAAATGCTAGAACACATAAAAGACTGCACCAGAAATGAAGAATGCCTTTCACTGAAACATAATCAGTGAGCTTGAATATATGTCAATAAAAACTTTCTAAATTTAAATGTAAAGAGAAAATAGAATTTAAAATAAAAGAGATATTCAAGACGTATGAAAAAATTAAAAAAGTGTAACACATAGGTAATGGGAATGCCAGGAAAAAAAAGAGAGACAGGAGAAGAAATATTTGAAGTAATAATGGCTGGCAATTTTAGGAAATTAATAGCGTACCAAACCACAGTTCCAGGAAGCTCTTAGAACACCAAAGAGGATTTTAAAAAATCTACATGAAGGCCCATCATATTCAAATTTCAGAAAATCAAAGAAGAAGACTGAAATAAGACAGAGGGGAGAAGATATCCCATGGAGTAGCAGAGAGAAGAGTTACATCAGACTTTCCTTTGGGAACCATGCAAGCGAGAGAGAATAGAGAGAAGTATTTAGAGTGTTGAAAGAAAACCCACTGTTAGAATTCTGCATCCAGTGTAATTATTATTTTACAGTGAATGGGAAATAAAGACTTCTCAGAAAAACAAAACCGAGGAAATTATTCACCAGTACATGTGTGTTGGAAGAAATGTTAAAAGAAGTTCTTAACAGAGAAAGGAAAATGGTGCAGGTCAGAAACTTGGATCTACATGAAGAAAGGAACACTAGAAAATAATAAATGAAAGCAAACAACTTTTTTATTCTTAATTGTTCTATTGGATAACTATACATAATTAGCAGTACTGTATTAGGTGATTATAGCTTATGGATAGTGAAATGAGTGACAACAATGTTATATGGGACAGGAGGAAGAAGAATTGGGAATAGCCTATTATAAATTACCTGAACTACCTATGAAAGGTATCATGTTATTGAAAGTGGATTTAAATATATACTGCAATCTCTAGGGTAATTTCTAAAAGTAAAAAATAAAATTAATTTAAGAGAATTATAAGTGATATGCCACGAAAAGAGAAAATAGAATGATATAAAATATCAAAACAAGAGAAAGCAGAAAAATAGAAGGCAAAAAGGAAACAAAGAATAAATGTAATGAATAGAAATCAGTAGGTAGTAGATATTAATCCAGTTCTATCAAGAGTCACTTTAAATGTGAATGGTCTAAATACACCAATTAAAAGATAAAGACCAACAGGGTTAATAAAATATAGAACCCAAAGACATGTTGTCTAAAAAACAAAATCACTTTAATTTTAAAGACTGTTTAAAAGGATGGAGAAAGATATAGCAAGCTACTATTAATCAAAAGAAAGCTGGAATAGCTATTTTAATTTTAGGCAAAGCTGACTTTTTCTCAGACTCAGAACAGGAAATCATCAGGGATAAAGAGGGGCATTACATAAGGCTAAAGCTGTCAACTCTCCAAGAAGACATTACAATCCTGTGTATGTACCTCACACAGAGTATCACAATACATGAGACAAAAACAGATAAAACTGTAAGGAGAAAGAGACACAAATCCACAACCATAGTTGGAGTCTTCAGTCCCCTTCTGTTAGTAACTGACAGATCCAGCAGGCAGAAAATCAGTAGGGATCTAGCTAAACTGACAAGCACCATCATCATCTGGATCTAATTGGCAGTTATATAATATTTCATCCAACCACAGGTGACTAAACATTCTCCCCAACTCACATAGAACATTAGCCAAGATAGACTACATTCTGGCTATAAAACACATCTTTAAAAATTAAAAAAAAATAGACATCATACAAAGTATGCTCTTAGACCACAATGAAATTAAACTAGAAATAACAGAAAGACTTCTGAAAAATCCCAAACTATTGGAAATTTTAAAAACACATCACTAAATAACTCATGGATCAAAGAAGAGTTCTTAAAACAAAATATATTTCAAAGTAAGTGAAAATGAAAATGCTACTTAATTATATTTATGAGATACAGTGAAATCAGTGCTTAGAGAAAATTTATAGCATAGGATGCACATATTAGAAAATAAAGCTCTAAAATCAGTAATAGAAAGTTTCCCTGTAAGAAACTAGAAACAAAAAACAAATTAAATCCAAAATAAGCAGAACAAAATAACAAAAGTTAAGGTAGAAATCAAGAAAATTAAAAATAAAAACTCAATAGAGAAAATTAAACAAAAAGCTGCTTATCTGAAAAGTTCAACAAAGTTGATAAACTTCTAGCCAGGCTAAGTAAAAAAACAACAACAAAAAACAAATATTATTAGAAATCAAAGAGCTACTGACACTATGGATATTAAAAGAATAATAAAGGCATGTTACAAAGCTATGCCCACACATGATAACCTATATAAAATGGACCAATTCTTTGAAAGAAATAGTAAGCCAAAACTCACCCAATGAAAAATAGACAATCTGAAAAAACCTATATTTTAAAAATTGAATCGATAATTAATAGCCTTCAGAAACAGAAAGTAATAGGCCTAGGTAAATTCACTGGTGAATTCTACCAAATATTTAAGGAAGAAGTTATACCAATTTTCTGTAATCTCTCTCAAAAAACAGAAACACTTCCAACTCATTCTATGAGGCCAGCAGTAGCTTAACATGAAAACTAGATAAAGATATTACAGGAAAAAAATGCAGACCAATATCCTCTCATGAACATTGATGCTGAAATCCTCAACGAAATATTAGCAAAAAGAAGCCAACTATGTATAAAAAGAATTATACATAGCTAAGATCTGGAAACAGCCCAAGTACCCATCAGTAAATGAGTGGGTAATTTACACAGCTGTGAAAAAGAAAGATCTATTACCCTTTGAAACAACATGAAGGGATTGGAGATTATTACGATAAGCTAAATAAACCAGTCAGTGAGAGACAAATATCACATGATTTCACATATATGTGCAATCTAATGAATAAAATAAACTGATGAACAAAACAGATCCAGAGACATGGAAGCATGCAACAACAGACTGAGGAAGCTCAGAGGTAAGAGGGGTTGGGGTGGGAAGAGATTAAACAAAGAATTTATATGTATACGTGCATAACCCATGGACACAGACAATAGTGTGGTGAAGGCCTGAGGAGGGGACAGGAATGGGGAGGACGGGGTTAATGGGGGGGAAAAAGGATTCATATGTGATACTTTCAACAATAAAGATAAATTTAAAAAATAAAGAATTGTACCAATGACCAAGTGATATGTATCCCTGAGATGGAAGGCTGGTTCAACACTGAAAAATCATTTAATGCAATCCATCACATCAACAGGTTAAAACAGTGGTCAGCAAACTCATTAGTCAACAGAGCGGCAAACCGCGGCTCACAAGCTGCATGTGGCTCGCGAGCCGCAGTTTGCTGACCACTGGGTTAAAAAAGAAAAATCACACAATCTGCCCAGCTGGCGTGGCTCAGAGGTTGAGCATCAATCTATGAACTAGGAAGGAGGTAGTTTTTCAATTCCCGGTCATGATACATGTCCAGGTTGTGGGCTCAGTCCCTAGTGGGAGGCATGCAAGAGGCAGCCAATCAATGATTCTCTCTCATCATTGAGTTTCTATCTCTATCTCTCTCTCCCTCTCCCTTCCTTTCTGAAATCAATAAAAATATATTAAAGAAAAATGACACAATTATATCAATAGATGCAGAAAAAAGAAAGCTTTTGACAAAATCCAACATCCACTCATAATGTTAAAAAATGCTCAGCAAACTAGCATACAGGGGAACTTCCTCAACTTGATAAAGAATATCTACCAAAAACCTAACCTCCTATTTAATGTAAGCAACTAAGATCAGGAGCATGACCAAGATGGCCCCTCTCACCAGTTTTTCAACAACATATTAGAAGTACTAACTAATATAGTTAGACAATAAAAAGTAATAAAAGGAATACAAATTGGCAAGAAAGTAGTAAAAATGTCTTACTTAACAAGTGATATGATTGTCCATATAGTAAATCCCAAACAAGTGCCAAAAATAACTCCTGGAACTCATAAGCAATTATAGCAAGGCTGCAGGATACTAGGTTAGTACATAACAGACTGTTGTTTTCCTATATACCAACAATAAAGATGAAGTTCAAAATTCAAAACACACTAACATTTACAGTAGCATTAAACAATGAAATATTCAGGTATAAATCTAACAAAATACACATTATGGCACTTCACTTTTACGAAAGTCCTACATTAGTATGGTAATGGCTTTTCCTGTAACAGTAAAAATCCTCTTTGAATTCCTTTTGGTTAGTGAAACAGATACTATTAGAGGCCTTTTGAAAAACAAAGTGGTGTAAAGCAAACTGTCAAAAAGTGAGGGTACTCTTCACTTTCTGCCATTTAGGCTTACGAATGTTTTCATAGGAATGCTCTACCTTTAACCGGGGAAACCTATTCTATGTTCATGGATACAAGGCAGTATTAAGATGTCACTTCTTTCCAACTTGATCTGTAGATTCAATGCAATCTCAATTAATATCCTAACAAGTTACTTTGTGAATATTCACAACCTGATTCTAAAGTTTATATGGAAAGGCAAAAGACCCAAAATAACCAGCACAATACAGAAGATGCCCCAAAATGCAGTGGCTTAAAAATGACTCTCTCATACTGTTTCTGTGAGTCAAGAATTTGAGAGCGATTGGGGTAGGAGTTCCCAGAGTCTCTCAGAAAGCTGGCGGAAGTTCTGTTCATCCGAAGGAAGGATGTGGCTGGGCTTAGGTGACTTACTCACATGGCTGGCAAGGTGGCTGTAGCTGCTAGTGGGAGACCTCAGTTCCTCTTCATGTGGTCCTTACCAGGGGACTGCTTGAGTGTTTTGGCATGGTGTGGATTTTCTCAGAGTGATAAATCCAAGAAGCTGGAAGTGTCATTATCTTTTATGACCTAGCATCTGAAGTTACACGCCATCACTTCTGCCATATTCTCTTGGTCATGCAGTTAACCCTTGATTTAGTGTGAGAAGAGATTATATAATGGTGTGGCTACCGGGAGCTGAGGACCATTGTGAGCTCTCTTGGATGCTGTCTAGCAGGAAGAAAAAAGAGAATTACTAGAGTGATGTCCTCATGTGGGTGCAAACAGATAGGATCTAGGGCAATAGGAGAGAGAATGGCCCTTGTTAGATGCAGAGGTCATCAATAGTAACAGTATATTGGTGCAGTAGCAGCTTCTCTGTGAAACAGAAAACAAGGTCATAGGTCAAGAATGAGGACCTGGAAGGAGGTTTTGGAGCTTCATAAATATTTCAAGTTTTTCAGGATTTCTCAAGTGATGCAGTGGTCATTGTCATGTTGCTTGCTTGTTTATATTACTAAGGAGAAAAAAAACCCCTCTTTTCTTATCACTGTTGTATTTATTATAAGAGGTATAGCCCGAGTCTTAGTAAAGTGGAAGAAAGCCATCTGTGTGTGATTTTTTTAATTTAAAGAGTGTTCTTTTTCCTCTTTGGTCTCTCAAGAACTTTCTAAATTTATATCATGGAAACTTTTATGCTATAAACATCCTTTGGTCTGTAATTAGATTAGTCTGTTACTTCTGCTTATGGAATAGAATATAATACACATAATTAAGTGTGCTTAAAGGGACATCCTATCTAATAAAAGAGTAATATGCAAATTAGCCATCACTCCACTACACCCACCAGCCACGCCCACCAGCCAATCAGGAGGAAGTATGCAATTTAACCCAACCAAGATGGCTGCGGCCACAGAGAGAGCAGGAGGGAGGCTTGGGTTTCCCTGGCGATGGAGGAAGCCAAGCTTTCCACACACCCTGGCTGGCCCACTCCAGGCTACAAAGTTTCAATTATAGAAGACACATAAATCCCAACAGAAATGGCTGCTGCCACTAAGTGAGCAGAAGGCTTGGCTCTGCTCCAGGCTACAAAGTTTCAATTGTAGGAGATAAATAAATCTCAGATACCAGGGCCTCAGCTTGAGTTGTGGGGGGGTGGGGGGGGTGGCCGGCCTGCAAACCACCACAGGCCCCTCGCCTAGGCCATCCCACACCCCAAGGGAACCCCCACCCTGATCTGGGACACCCTTCAGGGCAAACCAGCCGGCCCCCACCCATGCACCAGGCCTCTATCCTATCTAATAAAAGAGTAATATGCAGATTGACCATCACTCCAACACACAAGATGGCTGCCCCCATGTGGTCAAAGATCCTGCCCCCATGTGGACACAAGATGGCCACCACAAGTTGGTCAGCAGGGGAGTGCAGTTGTGGGCAATCAGGCCAGCAGGGGAGGGCAGTTGGGAGGGACCAGGCCTGCAAGGGAGGGCAGTTGGGGGCGATTAAGCCTGCAGGGGAGGGCAGTTAGGGGTGACCAGGCTGGCAGAGGAGGGAAGTTGGGTGTGACTGGGCCTGTAGGGAAGGGCAGTTAGGGGGGACCCAGGCCTGCAGAGGAGAGCAGTTGGGGGGGGAGGGACCAGGCCTGAAGGGAAGGGCATTTAGGGGTGACCAGGCCTGCAGGGGAGGGCAGTTAGGGGCAAACAGGCTGGCAGGGGAGCAGTTAGGCATCAATCAGGCTGGCAGGGGAGTGGTTAGGTGGTGATCAGGCTGGCAGGCAGAAGCGGTTAGGGGCAATCAGGAAGGCAGGCAGGCGAGCAGTTGGGAGCCAGCAGTCCTGGATTGTGAGGGGGATGTCCGACTGCCCGTTTAGGCCCAATCCCACCAGGGCAGTCGGACATTCCTCATCGGGTCCCAGATTGGAGAGGGTGCAAGCTGGGCTGAGGGACACCCTCCTGCCCCCCCTGCATGAATTTCGTGCACCGGGCCTCTAGTTTAAAATATAAGACATGATTTTTTCCTAGCCCGATCAGCCTAAGACTATGAGAGACAAACCTATAGAACAACTAAGTCAGGTTTATTGACCAACTGTGGGGTATTTCACCAAAGAAAGGAAGAGAGTTGTTGTAGGACTTTGCAAAAAGGTGGAGTTTAGGTGCAATGGAAGTGGTGTTTTGATGGGCTGAAAGCAAAACAGAGTTGTATATAAAGGGGTCTACAATGGTTCTAGACTATGAGATGGACCCATGATTCTGTTTTCTTGGAAACAAAATTTAAGATGTCCTAGCCAGTTTTCCTCAGTGGATAGAGTGTTGCACTGCGGACTGAAGGGTCCCAGGTTTGATTCTGGTCAAGGGCATGCACCTAGGTTGCAGGCTCAATCCCAGGTCCTGGTCAGGGTGCATGCAGGAGGCAACCAATCAATGTGTCTCTCTCATCATTGATGTTTCTATCTCTATCCCTTTCCTTCCTCTCTGAAATCAATAAAATTATTATTATTTTTAAAAAGTATATTTCAATAGATGGTGGTTGGGTCAAATTGAAAAAATGTTGGATCCATATGCCATTATCATACACCAACATAAACTCGAAATGGATAAAAATCAATTTAAAAAAAAGATGTCAAATGTTATGTCCAGAAACCTGCTACCTGAAACTCTGCTCATGGAATATAAATCAAAGTTGCTTTTCTGTGTCATACAGCTTAACTTCTTCAGATAGGAGTGGGATGTTTTATTTTTATTGAAATAATGTTAATGATACTCTGGTAGTCTATAATTTTAGAGAAGATTTCTCAATAAATAGTCACATAAGAATTGGGCTGTTATAGCATTTTATAGTAGCAATGTGTATTTGTGAGAAGTATTGTTTTTTGATAAATTTGTACCTTGCTTTATCTAAAGTTCTGATTCTGGATTGGTGAATGGTAAGGATGATTTTTACTTTCTTCATCCAAGCACATTTTTAGTTTTCCAGACTATATTATTATAACTTACTATATAGTTTAAAATATTGATCCAGAAGTCACTTTCCCTTAATAATCTTGATCAAGACACCTAAAGAGTATATATATCATATTTTATTTATTTATTTATTTTTGTTAATCCTCACCTGAGGATATTTTTTCTATTGCATTTTAAAGAGAGTGGAGAAAGAGAGAAACATTGAAGTGAGAGAGGCACATCCACTGGTTGCCTCCCACATGCGCCTAGACCTGGGCAGAGATCAAACCTGCAACCCAGGTACGTGCCCTTGATAGGAAATTGAACCCTCGACCCTTCTGTGTGTAGGGGCACGCTCTAACCACTGAGAACACTGGCCAGAGCTGAATCATATTTTAAATTTGTAATATAAGAAGGTTGGAAGAAGTCCTCACCAGCCTATTTATATAAAATTAGAGCTCTTACATTAGAGCCTGAATTACAGAGCCCCTTGCATGTGTTTACAAGACCTCAGCATCTAAGTATTCCACAATTATGTCTGCTAGTTTCCACACAGTCAGTTTCCCAGTGTGACATCTTCACGTTCTTCCTTTCTTGTTGTAGCTTCCCTGGCTAACAACTACAGCTATCAAAGTTGTCTGAGGAAGAAACCCTGTTGCTATGACTGATGGGTGTAGTGCATTATACCACGTTTTTTTACCTGCAGCTCCCAAAGTGCAGGGCAGAGCATTGTTGGATTCTCTAAGAACCTCAGAGGAAGTCTCTCTTCACTACGTGAAGAGAGCCACAGATGGGCCTTCAAGGCTACAGATGGGCCTTGAAGCAGTCCTGCTCAAAAAAGCTGCCTGTCTTCTGCGCCTTATCTTCTGCAAGCAATCCTCAAAACTTAAAACAAACAAAAGAAAACAACAACAAAAAACCAACAAAGAAATCAAGTCAATAGTCTCAGGGATCTAGCTATGATTCTACCTTACAATGATGGTCAAACCCAATACTTAACATCGGCCTCCAAGTCACCACAATTTTGTTAAGAACAAAGAACTAGCTTTCAGTGTGTATACTCAAAGGGCACATCTATTGATTTTCTAAAAACAAGGTATTTTAAAGTCTCCATCATTAGAGACCAAAAACTTCTCAAGATACCACATGTAGTTTAAAATTTTTACTTGATTTTATTCATCAAAAAAATTAAATCTCTTGAGTCCAGGTATCCTATTGCATAAGTAACCTTTAAAATACTCTCCAATGAACACACATGGCTTCTCCTACTTGACTTGTTGGCATGATCGTGTGATTTTTCTTCAACAGTATTTCTAGTCAATGAATTCACAGAAGGAGAGTCAACATAATACCTCTGGTGGAAGGACAGAGGACACAGGCCCCTGAGGGTGCTGACGAGAGTACCACTGATGAGATCTAGGGAGGGCTCTAAGTGGGGTGGATAAATAACTGAGAAAAGAAAGACACCGATGGGGCTGAAAAGGAACACCATCTGGATGGTGTATGATAACCAATAACCAGTGAGCATTTACTTTGGGCAGTCTGCACAAAGACCCTTATCTGCATTGTCTTGTTGAATTCCTAGAACAATGTAGTGAGTTACATGCTATTTTTATCTTCACTTTGTAGATGAGGATACAAAACAAGGTTCAAAGAGTAACTGGCTCAGATTCATAGAGCTGATTAAGTGGTAGTGCTAGTTCTCAAGCCAAAATCTCTTTGATTTTAGTGCTTGGGTTATTAATACTTAATGTACTTTCCAAAATATTGTGAGATATAAACCTCATCTGATCTCTTTAAGTAGATCTTAATTGGACACAAAAGCAAGTATCTGAAGCAGCAGAAGAACTGTATCTATGTAACTAAATTCTTAATTCTGCTTTATCCACTGCCAATCAACTACAACTTGACTTTCTTGTTTCTGACTATTGAGTCCTCCTATTTTGACTCTATTCCCATGATTGTTAGACTTTTGGGGTAGATGTCTCATTTGAAACGTTCTAGGGATCTAATGCACAGCACGGTGACCATAGTTAGTAATACTGCATTGTATATAAGAAATTTGCTAAAAGAGTAGATCTTACATGTTCTCGTCACACATGCACAAAAAGTAACACATCTATTAGTCTGATCTGTTCATTTAAACATAAGCTTTATTTAATACTCAGTGTATCAAGCCCTCAACTTCCCAACCCATGATTATCTCACTCAGGTGGCTGTGTATGGGAGATGGGGTGTGGCTTATGGGACATTATGAAGATGAATGATTCAGAGTCCTAACATGCTAATGTTTTACGCATCCTCTAGTTTCCAGGACAGTGTCCCACTTAAGTTCTGTCTTTCCTGTTGGGATTTATGGCTAAAGTGTATCTCTTGTCTTTGGTTCCTATCACTCCATGGAAACTGTCAAGATTATCAGTGGCAGCCACTTTGCTAAGCTCAATGGTTAATTCTCTGTTATTATTTAGGCGACCCTTTAGTAGCATCTGTCACAGTTGATTCTCCTGTTCTCTTTGATATTTTCCATGCAAATGCCTTTCAAAACACATTCTCTTCATTTTCCTCCTACACTCTGAAGGCTCCTTTATCAGCCTGCTTGGATGGTATTTTGTGTCTGTCTCAATCTATTGATACCTACTGTGGGGCTGGACCAGCCCTTGTGCTCTATATTATGACTGCAAGCGACCCCCAGCAATAACCATCAGGGAACTTTGGGGAAAAAAAGTTTATTACTTATAGGTTCTGGAAATTACATGGCATACTTGGGGCCACCAGTGAGGTCACAGATAGAGAGAGAGGACTGAGTCTGGGGTCCTACTTTTATTGGGGGTAAAGGCTGGGGTCTAGGGTCTTGAGGCTCACTCTGCACTGGTGAATTTAAAACATAATAGAGGGAATTTAAAGTGCTAAAAGAGAAAAAAAAAGTGGCCCAAATGGTCAGTTATTGAAATTCACAAAGACCTGCAGGGTGGGGAGGTGGCTGGCACTTGTGTTCAAAAAAAGAAACACTACAAAAAAAGAAACACTAACTACCAGGGCCCACATGCGTATGGTTCTTCCTTTAATTCTGGACCTCTTAACACTGAAATGCCAGATTGATTTTTCGAAGTCTAGTCCCACATTTCTAATAGCTACCAAACATCTTCACCTAAATGTCTGAGAGAAAACTCAAATTTATCCCAAACATGCCCAACTCATTATCTTCCCCTGCTTAGTTAGTGGCAACCCCATTATTTCAGTTGCTGAGACCAAAAATCTTGGTGTCCTGAGGCCCTGCTAGTCTATAACCTTGTCTCTTGTCCAGTGGGGGAGAAATATAGATCTGTGATTCGCAACCCTTTCTTTTGTTTTATTTCACAATGTCCGTTCTACTATAGGACATAAACATTTTGAAGTGTGCAAAATTGTTTGGAAAACTAGAGTTCTAGGTAATCTTGGGTAAAATTATATACAATTTACAGTTTACATTTCAAGTTAGATGACGTGTTTCATCAGAATCAGTTATGTGCATAAATTGTCTCTTACACGTGAGTAATATTTTTAAACTGTCCACATTTTCTTGGCTTCTTTTTGGCCTATTACAGGTCCTGAAATTCAACATGTTTAAAACATTCAAGCTATAGTTATGTTTGCCCTTTTCCTTGGAAATAGTACTACTCTTCTTGGAACTATTCCTCTTCCTCCTTTAACTTTATGATTTCCTTGAGCATTGCTATTTTCTTATATGAGTCCACCCCACTGGCCTTGTTTGATTGGTTCAGGGATGTCAACTTGGTCCAAGCTCAGACAATCAGAGTATTTCACAACCCAACTCACAACTTATTATATGATACAATTTATTATATGAGTTCAATCAGAAGCCTTCCTTAGAATTTTGAATGTGAAGCACAAAACGTAAAAAGTATAGAGTTAATCTAACTGGGCTTCTAAGTGCAAAAATATAGAACCAAGTTCAAAATTAAAGATAGAACCAATAGAGAAATAAAACAAGGGCATTGTCAGTAGCCACATTTCCAACTAAGTAAAAGTAAGTAGTCTATGGTGAGAGAGAATAAACCCAGTATCCAGGGAGAGGTATAGATGAAAAGTGGAGTACTAGATTCTGGTGATATTCCAGTGCCTGGATTGAGTTTTTCCCGAAGCCCAGATGTATTTCTAGACTTTCAGCAGGTATTAAGAAAGAATCTTATACTTTATATTACAGAGACCTATTGCTAAGTAGCCTTAGAGGGAAAATAGAACTTATTTCTTATATTAGAGGCCTGGTGCACAGATTCGTGCACCATTGGGGTCCCTCTGCTGGCCTGCAAGGATTGGGCCAAAACTGTCTCTCCAATATCCTCCGATGGGTCCCAGATTGTGAGAGGGCACAGGCCAGGCCGAGGGATTCGTGCACTGGGCCTCTAGTATACATATAAGATCTTTGGTTAATCTCTTCCCACCCTCCCTCCTCCCCCCTTCCCTCTGAGATTCATCAGTCTGTTCCATGTTTCCATGCCTGTGGTTAAGTGTCAACCTTTGAACTAGGAGGTCACGGTTCAATTCCTGGTCAAGGCATATCCCTGGCTTGCAGGCTTGATCCCCAGTGTGAGGCATGCAGGAGGCAGCCGAGCAATGATTCTCATCATTGGTGTTTCTCTCTCTCTCCCCCTCTCCCTCCTTCTCTGAAATCAATTAAAAAAAAAAAAGAAGAAGAAGCAAATGTTTTCTTGACCCAACCCAGACACACTGCACCAGAAATATTTTAAAAAATAACTCCTGGAGATTCAGAAGCAGGTGGTTTGTAGAAGCAGTCATTTAGTAAAACGCTACATTGAGCACCTCTACTACTGCCAGCTCGCAGAGTTTGCTGATGCCTCTGAAGACAAAGGCAAGCTTAGGGATTTTTTTTAGAATTGGGGGTCCATGGAGAAGCATGGGCTGCAGACTGGGAGAAGGCACATTTCCATAACACAAGGAAGCCAGGTGCAGTTACATGTCCATAAGACAAGGAGGCAGCAACAGATATATTTACATAGGACAAGGGAACTGGAAGTAGCCAAGAAAGGTCACATTTACAAAATAAAGAGAAGGAAGCCCTTCATTCAGAAGGAAGGAGGCGGGTGGAGAACCTCACAGGTCCCATGTGAGGTTTGACCTTTGAGCCCAGGAGTTACTATAGTAACCAGTCTAAGAGAATAGTGACCCATCAGAGGGGATATCAAGGCAGCAAGTTCTGCAGCCTATATAAGTCCTGGAGAAAAAGAACCCAGTGCGATTCTTCCCCCTCCCCACGTGGGAGTCAGTTCAGGGAACCTTCTCCCCCTCCCTACTTGGGAGTCCGTTCTGTGGGACTCTTCCCTCTCCCCACGTGGAAGTCTGTACTTGTTCTTCAATAAGTCACCACCTTTGCTATGCTTCTGTCCGTGGATTCATTCTTTGATTCCGGCAGACAAAGAATCCAGGTTCCAGTCCAAAAATTCGATATCACCTCTTTTCTACACTGACTGGATTTCTTCCTGTACTTACTCCTAAGACTTTCGATTAGCTGACCTGACTTTGAAGTCTTTTCAGGTTTGTATCCTAGTCTTCTCTGCACTGGACCCTTGTGCCATCAACCAAGAATTACTATTTAACCATTTCACTCTCCTACAGTTATATATCCCCTTTGTTAATTCATAGGCTTGGAGTTTTTGTCTATTTTTTGCTTTATTATCTATATTTCAATCTCTAGTTCCAGTCCAAATTATTTTTCCCAACTGATTTGGCTACATCTCCAACCATAAATTCTCCTTCTTGTTCAGGAGCCCCGAATGTTCAAAGCACTTTAGAATTATTCTAAAGGCCCCAGTTAGAGGTATACTACAGCTGAGGGCAGAGTGTGTGTGTCTCCTCCAAACTCCATGTCCAACAAAATCATGTTGTGTGAAATTGGCCATGGTGGGGATATTTGCACCACAGAAATCCCCAAATATTTAGCAAGTACTACTTGGTATTTTTCCCCTAAAGTAAACATTTAACAGCATACCACTATTTATACTAGAATACCAAGCTGTGGAAGCCCTGGTGCCATCCTCAAGTACTTGATAGACCACCGCAGGTAAGAAGTTGTAGGGTTCACACAACTCAGGTCACCCCAAGATGTGCCTCTGTGGTATACAGATTATTTTGAGGTAAAGGCAAGTGAGACTCTGTGGGCTCATGAGAAACTTTGACCTCTTCCTTTAAGAGTTTAAATTGGGGTCTGTGGAGAGTGGCTACAACATTCAGACAGGATCAAGCCTCGGACTGACTTGTGGCAAAGCCACATACAAGTCCCAGCTTGGAGGGCAAAGCCCTCCCAGCGCAATTATAGCCAAAAGGCTATGGTTGTAAGCTTGACCTTATGGTCCGACCCTGCAGTCCTAGGTAGCTAAGGGTTGTGGGCTGTGGGGGGTGCAGCAAGTGCTGTCTAAACAAAACTTGATAGATTTCAAAGAATGGTAACAACAGAAAAGAAGCAGATTTGAAATTCACAAGAATGTTGTAAACATCTTGCCCTTGTTTTGCTTTGTGTGATCTGACTATAAAATAAAGCTTCGACTTACAGGCTGTGTCACTGTTTCCTCATC
Organism: Corynorhinus townsendii; assembly: GCA_026230045.1. Lineage (NCBI taxonomy): Eukaryota > Metazoa > Chordata > Mammalia > Chiroptera > Vespertilionidae > Corynorhinus > Corynorhinus townsendii. The sequence continues at coordinate 105,604,270 of JAPDVU010000006.1, read as the reverse complement.
CAGGCACAGTGATCCACCTGGTCCCAACTATATTCTCTTGTCTGTTTTCTTTAATCCTTCACCTCCCCTCCTCATGCTGGATGCAGTTCAGGGTCTTACCCATAATAACAGTTATTACCAGAAATAACTCTTTATGACCTATCTATAGGGCAGGGCAAACTTCCTATGAAAGACCTTTCTCCCCTTTGAAGCCCAAAGCATCACACCTCATCCTTAACTTAGAATGTCATCAATACCTCATTTTAATCTTCTGTCCTAGAACCTCTCATATAGGAAAGGTCTCTGGCTTTCCCATGTATGTGGGGTTCCCATACATATCCATGTAATTAAATTTGGTTATGTTGTCTTATGAATCTGTCTCATGTATATTTAATAATTAGACCAGCAGAAAGAACCCTGAGGATAAAGGAACGTTTCTTTCCCCCCCACAAAGTGTATACCATAGACTAACACTGACTGAAAGAAAATGAAAGGACTTTTTAGGGGTGCAATAGGCAGGTTTAGAAAATTTTAGGCATTAAGGGGTCCATGGAAAAAGCACAGGGCTATAGAGCTACAAAGGGTACATTTCCATAGAATAAGGGCACTGGGAGCTGCAGAAGGTATACATTTACAGAACAAAGGGGAGGAAGCCCCTCATTCAGAGAGGGAAGAGGAAAACCCAAAGGGAATAGGAAAACAGTAAGGGAAAAGAAGGAGGAAACCTCACGTACCTCACCTGAGGTTTGAGATATGAAGTTGCTATAGTGACCAAATCAGAGGGGATAGTAACCAATCAGAGGGGATGTCAACGTACAAAGAACTGCAGCCTTTATAAACCATGGAAAAAAGGGACTTAGTGGGACTCTTTCCCCCTCCCCACGTGGGAGTCTGTGCCTGTTTCTCAATAACTTTCCACCTTACTATACCAATGGTGGTTTCATTATTGACTCCACCTGGACAAGAATCCAGAAACCATCCTGCAAAGAAGAACACCACACATTCCAGTTCAGTTTTTCCATTTCAAATGGACTGAACCTGGAAAGATAGGTAGTTAGTGGTTTCTAGACCTTAAAAAGTAGAAATGTAAGCTCCCAACCCTGCTCCAAATCAGTTCCAGTCCTACACTGATCCATTTCAGTTAATGGCAATGCCTTGCACAAGTCATTTAAGCAATCTGTGCAGGTGACTCATCTATGACATGGGGATTCTAATAAAATCTATATCACAGCATTGTTGTAAGGATTAAATGAGTCACGATTGGCAAAGTACTTAGAATAATGCCTGGCACAAAAATGGCTTCCTGAAATGTATGTGTTTAAATAACTGCTCAGACCCAAACTCTTAGAATTAGCTTTGACTTCATTCTTTCTGTCATACCCCATGTCCAATCTGTCAGGAAATCCTTTTCCTTCAATTTAAAAACCATATATCTGAATCTGGCCTCATCTTACCACGTCTTCTGCAACCATCCTGGATGAAGCCTCCATCATCTGTCTGAATTATTCTCATGTCCTGAAAAGGGTTTTCCCTCTTCCCCCATAGCCTGTTCCTAAAATAACAAATAGAGTGACCCTTTTCTATCATTTTTAGGCCATGTTCACTCTTCAGCTAAAAACCCTACAATGACTCTCCATTTTCGGATTAAAAAACAAAAGTTTTTATAATGGCCTACAAGACTTTGGTCCTGCTATGAACTCCCCTCTGACATTTTCTCCTAGGACACTCCCTCAATCCAGTCTAGCATTTCTAACCACTTTATAATGGAGTGAGAGAGGAGTCTCAGAAGATTGTGAAAACAAGAATGGGTGAGAGAGTAAGAATGGGCATAGTGAATACCATGGGTGTGGGCATGGAAAGAAGGGTTTAAGTAATAAGAGCAAAATGTAAGAGTCAGGTAGAGTAGAGGCAGTTCAGGAATTTTGTCCAGAGTAAGTCAAGTAAAAACAAGATCTGTTACCAGCCATGGAAATGGGCCTAGTATGAAGAAGGCAAGAAAACAGCCACAACTAGTATACTGCAGATAATCTGGCAACCTTGAATGTGCTGGAGTCCTAGGTAGAGATGGTCCAAGTGTGGTCTGGCTTTGTTGCAGAGGTATTCAGTGTTAGGAAGCCTGTGCATGTCCTGACAAAAAGTATTTCCAAACCTGCTGGTATGTAGAACAAACTCCATTAATAATATTGACCTGCTTCCCTCCTAGAAAAATACTAATGGGAACTTCATGTTCTTTGGGAATAGCTGGGGTGGCACTAGGATGAGGTTAAGGGTTAACATAGCCAAGAAGCAAACTGTGGCGATGAGGGCAATTGGGAGAATTGGTCTTGATCTAGCTGATGGATAATCTTCCTTTTTCTTCAGAGACAGAGGAACAAATACACTGAGTGTCATCTTTAAGATGTCATCTTTATAGAGCCAGGATTGTAACTCAAACAAGCAGATAATCAAAAACAAGAGAAATCTAAAAGCAACTCTTTTGCTTGTCCAGTCAAATCTTAGTACAATTAAGACCATTGTACTAAGAAAAAGACCCCAAACAAAACCAGGGTGTTCCCGTGTAGTCCAGCTTCATTTTCTGTCTTTTCTTTTTTTCTGGTACCGATCTTAACCAATTGACCCTGTTCCGGTCTGTACACATACCTTTTGGCCTTGTTTCCCATCCACAAGCTCATTGTTCTGTGCCTGTTTCTAAGAGCCAGCACCTTTATGATTACTTGGCTATGACTTGTCTACTCACTGCCGGCTCACTTAGGTCCCTAGGCTTTACGTACCTATTGATACAGTTGGCTCTAGTATTGTAATCTGTCCCCCGCTTTCTCTTTATCACTTGCATCTATCCCATCTTGGCTTCTTCCAGATCATATCTTTGGGTTAAACCAGATTACCCTCAGAGATATACCCATAGAGATAGACTCTGTACAACAGCTTATGACAAGTTAGAAAATTTCATCACAGCACATTGGACCACCAAGTAAAAGATTCTGGAGTGCTAACAAGGTCAAAGCTCGGTTTTACACTATGAAAATTTGTTCCAGCTGAAAGTTTAGGACCTAGTGATGAATCATTTCTACTCATATGTAGTTGGTGCCGTTGGTTCCCCACACAGTTCCCCACATAGCCAGTATATCCTTCTCTCAACTGCTGAGAGTAGAGCGTTTAAAAGTTAGAACTACAACTTTGTCCAGAGAAGCCCCCTTGGCTAATGGGAGCTGCCTCACCCAGAGTGCTGGCACATGCTTCCCTCCCCCATCAATGTACCTGGGTTAGATTGCAAATCTCACTCTTTGTGTAGGTGGAGTTGCCACCTAATCTCTGAAAAAGGCTACAAGTCTGTGACTTTGTGCTGAGTGAGTGGTAGCAATTAAAATGATCCTTCCTTCCACCTTTAAATAAAATCTACCCTGTGACTTGGAAGATTTTGTCAATTCAAGCATTCAAAACTTTCTCCAGCTCTGATTAAGGAATTATTTTCAGGTGAGAGAGCTCTGATACATTTTCTTGGATAAGCTGTCAAACCTATATTTCATCAAGTATTGCCTTACCCCAGTAATGACTTGATCTTTTGAGGTAATAGATCCTCAGACTTATAAAAATCGAGGTAGGGGGTAGGATGTTAGTCCCTCTCATCAAATTGCATTGAATTGAGACTCTAGAGAGAGGTATTGAATTCAGTTTCCATGGCAACTGCTTCACTGCTCAAGGGGAAAACAGGATAGCAATTGAAGTCTGTGTTAATAGCAGCTCTAAAAATAACTGGTAATGTGTTGAAGTCAAGTGAAAGACCTAGGAAGCAATAGGTAAAAATTATAACCGTGCAGGGTGGGATTGAGCAACAATGTATTGTGCAAATATTATTGTAACTCTAGTATGCTTTAAAAATTATAGGAATGGTTGGTGATGAATATATTTTTGAGGAAAATAAAGTATTATCTTTTTTGTTCATTTATTCAGGTGACTGCTGAATACTGATTGTATGTCAGCTATGAGGTAGGACCTAAGACACAGAGATAAATCAGTACTGTCTATTTTATAGGCTTTCCAGGTTTTATGGGAGTAATAGGAAAAAAAAATCTATCATAATTATAAGAAATGTTTTATCAACCTGACACCATTCTAACTGTTTTCTCCTGTGTAGCAGCCAGTAGATCAAAGATTTGTATGGGATTGATTGATATCACATCCAGCCCCAGAGACAATTCAAAACCATTTACTAGTTATTGTTTCAGCAATGAACATGTAACCAAGGTGTAAACCTATGTGACATTCTTTTATCTATAGTGATGGGCTTCTGCACGAAGCTCAGAAAACTTGTTTAGTGGTTGTGAGATGCTTACATTTTTTTTTTTTTTTACCTAGACATGAAAGGGGAATCCTATAGAGTCTGTTGATTCAGGAAGCCACCTGTGATCAAGAGGAAAGTCAGCCTGAGGATGAAGTCAGCCATTGGCCAAGGGCACAGTCAGGAGAACAACAGACACATGGCCTGGTGTGACTGATCAGCACTGAAGGCTACACTACCTCCGCTGTTGGGTGACATAGCCAATATCATTTGTTTTTGTGGCAGCTTGAATTGGGTTTTCAGGCTTTCTGTTGCCTGAAAATGACAACAACAACAAAAGCATTCAACTAATTGCGAAGGATCATACCACAGAATAAGGGAAATGTTAGAAATAAGCTGAGGGAATTATGAGTGCACAGAAAAAAGAATAAATCAGAGGGAGGGAGAGAAAGTAACAACTAACGCTATTCTGGAGAAAGGAGTGCAGAGAATATCAAGAGGTTTTCTACATTGTGGGGTGGAGAATTCAGCTTTGCTGTCAGCATAGCTCCTGATTGTCCAACTCTCTAGGACTGTGGGCTACTAGCAAAATGGACCACACTAAGGGCTCTATGCAGAGATGGCTGTATCATGAACCTTAAGAAGCTTAAGCTCAAGTGCCCTTCACTTACACTGATCCTTTGCTCTGGGGATGAAAGTACAGTAGCGACTGGGCTGCCCCAGTTTGAAGGTCACCTTCTAAAGCTGGTGGTGTTTCTGGGCCGAGGGCAGGGTGAGGGTGGGCTAGCTACATGATTTCTATATTTTCTGCCTTCCAGTTAACAACCCCCAAGGGGACCCACAGAGTACCTGGACTTTACCTTTGACCCCCTGATAGGGTATGAACTTATCCCTGCTCTCATCTCTGCCTTGCACTCTAAGATTTAGGCTTCATGCTTATCCAGTATCTCACATCTTCAGACTGAAAGGGTGAAGAAAACAGGTGAAATTTGCCAGAACTAGACTAGCTGCTGTAGAAGCTGTGTGTGTGTGTGTGTGTGTGTCTGTATGTGTGTGTGTGAATCATTTCACAATGTATATGCAGATAAAAGCATCACATTGTACACTTTAAATATATACAATTTTATTGTACTTTAATACAAGAGGAAAAAGGGCACTAAAACAAAATCGTATGAATAACAACATAATAATTGCTAAGGATAAAGGTAAAGTGAAAGACCAGGAGTTTTGTGGTCTTAGTTGCAGTGCTCAAGTAGCATTTAAAAAAAAAAAAAGAAACAAAAGAGAACTGGATGTGTAAAACACTCTGTAACTGTAGTCCAGTAACCTAAATTTTAGTCTCTGCTCTGCCACAGCTGTTAAGCAATCTTGATCACTTGACCTAACATTACTTTTTCACACTGTCAAACTGTTTGGCAATATGGAAGTCAGAAAGAAAAATTTAGAAATAGTTTAACTAAAAAACTGTATCTTTAAAATGATAAAATGATCCATATTATTTGATAATGCTGCTGACATAGTAAACAAGAGAGAGTCTTATATAACAAGATGACCACTTAATTTGCACTTAAGAATTCTGATTGTCTGTGCCATGTCTGACTTTCCTGAAGTCATTTACTTGTACAGTCCTCAAGCGGCTTCCTCTATAAAATCAGTGTTTTAGTCTATCTCTCAGACCTCTTTCAGTTTTAAAATTCTATACTAAAGTGCAACTATACTTTAATTATCCAAACTTTCTACTGTTTCCTTTATATAAAATGAGATGCTTGTATTAATCCTTCTTGGGTTTGTAGCATTCATTTTTTAAAATTTATTTTTATTTATTGATTTGAGAGGAGGGAGGGGAGAAAGAGAGTATATATACAGAGAGAGACATCGACTTGCTGTTCCACTTATTTTATGCATTCATTGGTTGCTTCTTGTATGTGCCCTGACTGGAGATCAAAACCCAACTGTGGCATATTAAGATGACACTCTAACCAATGAGCTATCCAGCTAAGGCCATTTGTAGCATTTCTTGAATCTGAAAAATTCTTGATCATTTTTTCTTCAAATATTGCCTTTGTCACATTCACCTTTCTTTTTGTGCCTCAAATTATACTTGTTTTAGACCTTTCACCATGTATGGTAAGCCTCTTCTGCTCTTTTCTGTATGTTACATCCCCCTAACTGTCTGTTTCAGTTTGGATGTTTTCTTCTAACCTACCTTTTCCGGTTATAAATTCACCTTTTAACTGTATCTATGGTGTTTGTTTGTTGTAAATTGGCTATAAGGTATTTATTGATCATTTTCTTTTATATGTCCTTTGTTGAGTTAATGAGTATTTTGACTCTTTGGATTGATGTCTTTCACCAGTTTGACCTACTACATAATCTTAGGATAAACGTTTATACTTTTAACAGTCATGTGGATACTACAAAGACTATATTGCACTTGGTGAAATTTCTTGTCTTCCTTCATGATTTCTTTAATCTGTTTTGTCACAGTGAACAAATGATTTTCTTAAATGTCTGAGTCTTATACACAGGTCATCTCCTGGTTAAAGCTGGAGAGCCTCATTAGCATAATTAACATAATAACATGATGGCTAGCCATCTCTTCTCTGCCTTCTAATGTACGATCCAAACAAAATTGATGCAAGTCAGAGAGAGAGGCAACGTTTTCAAGTCTTATTTTATAGAGCTGTGGGAATCCAGCCAAGTTTCTTCTGAGACAAAATTCCCAATTGCCTTTGTGAGAGATGACCACTGGCAGCTCACTGCATGGGTCATTTTATGGGCAGAGGGCAGTGGCTTGTGCAGATGCACAGGAAAAAGACTGGCATTGGTGGCTGGGGCGTGGCAACCACGAGAGCCAGGAGCTCCATTTGCCCAGTCCCCAGAAGTTAGGCGTGCAGTTGAGGGGCATGTGCAGGCCCAAGCAGTAGCCAGGTAGATCTGGTTGCGGCTTTCCCAGGTGGCCATGGCCAGCAGCACTCTTGCCTCCTTGATGGCCTGTGGATAGCACCTGGATGGTTTCATTTCTTGCCTTTTCTCTTTAGAGTGGTCATTTGCCTTTGTTATTTTTAGCATATTTTATCATTGTCAGTCTGATTTCAGATTATGGATGGTAACCTGTGAAGGTTCTAGATGATATTCTTCCACACAGTGTTAAGATTTTTAGTCACAAAGAGTTTCAGTGAATGACCTTGATCCTGTCACCACTTGATTTGAAGCTTCCTTGTCCCTGACCTATCTCGGTTTTGGCTTTTCTCATAGAGGTGACCAGTAACCCTAGGGAATGTCCCTTCCCAGGTCTCAGGCCAGCATTTAGCAAGTTTCCTTTGTCTTGAATGACAATCTAAACACCAGTGCTGTCCCACTGCTCAAATCCAGCTCAACTTGTATGCTTTGTGTCTGTTGTTAATTGCATCACAGCTCAGAAGTTGACCAGCAGTTTGAGGGACATTTGGATGCACAGTTTTTAGTACTTTCTCAGAGGTTCCTTTCTCTCTGATGTTTTGCTCCTCAAATCCCATCTCCTTTAGCATCACTGCACTCTTTGCCCTCAGAGCTATGAGGCTGGTGTTTTCCTTTTGGGTCCTTTTCACCTTCACCATAATTTGGAAATTCGTTCAGGAAAATTCTGAAGTGAATATGGAGAGTACCTCTGTGCTTCCCTTTCTCAAGGATTCTAGCTGCCCAATGTTACTTGTGTTTAGTGCCTTCAAAGGATGATTTATATGTTTTCCCAACTTTTAAAATTGTTTTTGGTAGACTTAGTTCAATGTAAGGTACACTTTTGAGTCCAGGGCTGAAAATTTTCCCTTGAATTTTAATTGCAACAATTAAAAAAATTATTTCTGAATGTTTTTTTAATTTCTTTTTAATATGTACTCAGTCATTGCTAATTGCTTCTTATTGCATGCTCACTTTGCCTTCTCTTAAACATTTTTTATGTATATTACATTTATATTTGGATTCTGATAATTCTAAAATTTCTCTCTTGGTATTTGTTTTCTTCTTTGTATGCTTGATGACTTCTTGTATTCACCTCATAGAAATAGATATTAATTTGTGATATTAATTCTTTCTTTTTGAGAACTTGTAAAGAGTGGATCATACATGTTTTTCTGAATTTATCCTGTATCTAGTTTTAAAGTAAGAAGGCCTTTGAGAGTATCTAGCCTGACATACTGCTGGAGCAGAAGTTATATATTTTAATATTCAATTGTGCTGTCTGTGGAAAACTTAGAACAGTAATAAGAATGTTTAGTGATAACCCTAGATTAACTAAGCTTCTTAGACACTTAAAAGCTTTAGCTACAGAAATCCCAACCCCATCTTATTAAACATTTAAAATTTATTTTAAGTATTTATATATTTTAGAGGAAAAGTTATCCATTTGCTGAAATTGAACTACTTTCCTTTAGATTTTTTTTCTTACTTAAAGAAGTAAGAAATGTTGGGAAGTTCCCCTCCCAACATTCAATAAGTGAATAAGTAAAAATAAGCTTTGGTTTAGTTTGAAACATGTGACAGATTGGTAGGTAAATTATCAATCAAACTGAAGTGAGTAATCTATAAAACTAATCAAACCAGTGTAGTACCATCACTTGACAGGTGACAAATTTGCCTGATTAGAATTGTCATATTTGAGGCTGTGTGTAGGTATGACCTACTTAACTATATTGAGCTAAGACAGGATAGGAAGACTTGAAATCTGAAACTAGCACATCTGTTAGATTTGGGCAGGTTCTAAGGATGGTAGATGAAGAGGAAGGTGGCAACTGAATGTTTAGAAAGGAGTCTGGAAGTTAGGATCCTATATGCTCTTTGACTGTTAGATCATTGAATATCTTTTTCACTGCTATATCCAAAGTAACTTGATAGTGCCTGACACAAAGTAGTTGTTCCAAAAATATTTTAAATAAAAGAATAATATAGATATCTAAAGTTATGCCAATACACATCTCAGTCTCTGATAACACATTACAAGCTTCTCCATAACAGGGAGATACATACTAGGAGAATTGGCTAGCTAAACTGATCCAGTAATTGGGTGACCTCTCCCCTGATCAGTAAGGAAATAAGCATGATCAACTCTGAATATCTCTTTGTCCATAAGAAGTGAATATTTTCCTCACCATAGTGTCTTGGTAATGAGAAAATCAACTTTTCTTTTTGGTATGGTAAGTGCTTTTATTATAATTCATCTAATCCTCAACACCAACCCTATGAGGTGCTATTTTTAAGAATAGTAAAATTAATATTAAACGATTATACTATTATTGTCTTCAATCATTATTGTTCTTGTAATATTGCCAGAGGCTTGGGAGAGTATGTTTAAGGAGTCTGAAGGTATCAAATCACCTAAAGGGGAATTCTTCAATGTGTGATCTATACTTAATGCCCTCTGATTTTAATTACAGTAAGTCCTCACTTATGGTCATAGATAAGTTCTAGGATTTTATAGGAAACAAAGAATAAGAAAACCAGTTTATCATAGGCTAACTGATAATAGGAGTTAAATTCCTACTGTGTTTCATCAATGTTGGAGTGAAAAGACATTGAATGAAATAATATTCAAGGACCTTACTACGTATATATTCCTACAGTGGTTACTGTAGACTAATTCAAAATATCAGAGGAAAAATTATCAAAAAATTGAATCCAAAGTAGCATGTATAATATACTCTTGATTATCTTTTAAGTCCTTTGTTAAGTATAGGAGATGGTGAGCAAATGCTGAATAATTTGCTGCATTGAGTAGCTTAATACAACTGACAACTATTTCTTGAACTTGGAATTATGTGTTGATCACGGTTTATTCACCAGTGTTTTCTTATGGTCTCTCCACAGAGTGCTTAGGCATTAGCATTATCCTTGCAAGAAAAAGAGAGCGAGTGAATGAGCCATTACCTCTTACTGTGTATCAAGCAAGCACTGTGCTAAGTGCTTCCTATGTACCATATAATTTAGTTCTTAGAACAACCCTGGGAACTAGATGTAATACTCGTTTTTCAGATGGGAAAACTCAGCAAAATTAAACATCTTGGTGCCTTAGTTAGAGCTGCCATAACAAATTCCCATACACTGGGAGGCTTAAACAACAAAAATTTATTTCTCACAGTCTGAAGGCTGAAAAGTCTGAGATCAGGCTGCCAACACTGAGGGGTTCTGGGGAGAGCCCTCTCTCTGGTTTGCAGATGGCTGTCTCCTTGCTGAGTCCTCACAGGACAGAGAGCAGAGAGAGAGGAAGCAAACTCTCTTTTGTTTCCTTTGTCAAGGCCACTGATTCCAACTCCATGACCTAATTACTTCCCAAAGTCCTCATCTCCAAACATATTGGCCACTAGAGTTTCAACATCTGAATTTTGAAGGGACACAAGCATTCAGTCTATAGCACTTGCCACAAGCACCTAGCTGAGGTAAGAAGGTTTTGTTTACAAATTCTTCAACTCAACTGAATTAAGTGCAGATTTATTATCATAAACGATATTGCCTGGCTATGTCTAAGCAATTGCTGCAAAGATACAACAAAGAGTTCTGCCTTTGAGCTAGTGATTTCCTCAAGGTTGTCTTCATTCTCCTAAGAACTGCAAAACAAAGTGCATTCTTTAACCAAAACATTGGTTATTTCCTGTGGAAAAATAATTGAGGCGTGTTCTATTTAGAGAAACGACATGTTCATTCTTATGAAAGCACTTAATTTTCTTTTAGGTGTTATAGTGCTTTGTATCTGCTTATCTTTTTAATTTCAAAACCCATGCCAACAAAGCATTCTGGCTTATAGTTTTTGCCTATGATACACATTATGTGGCCATGGGCACCCCCTGACTAACTTTTAGAAAACAGTGTGATTTTCCTATAAAATGTGTCTGTATGGGTGCAGAACTGGGAATGGCCTGTCGAGGAATTGATTTCTTCCTGCAGTTTTTCTTGAACAGTCCCTCCATACTCAGCTACCAGTGTTCCTGTGTTTTATTCCATCGGGTGTAAATTGTAGTATCTCTCAAGTTTCTCCTTTTCCCAGTATAAACACGCTATGACTTGCTTTGAGAAAGGGACTAGGATCTATAGGGCTGGGTAGGTGAGGTTGGCAGAGTATGTGATATTAGCATCTCCCTTTTTCAATCAATGAATGAAGTGTTGATAAGGAAATAGAACACTCAAAGAAGGAAAGGATACAGAAAAGTCTCCTGTAAATTGACAATGTTGTTTTGAGTCTTTTTACAACTTTTTACTTTATTCTATCCTTCCTCTTTTGGCAGGTTCCTATTCTCTTCCGGGCCTGCCCCATCCTTTATGAAATTCCTTCCCTAGGGCAATGGTCCACCTTTAGCATGCATGAGGCTACCTGGAGGGCTTGTTACCACACAACACAGAGCTGGTCCAAGAGTTTCTAATCTAGGAGGTCTGGGGTGGGGTTCATGGATTTGCATTTTTAACAAATTCCCAGGGGGAAGCTAATGCTGCTGGTCCAGACCATTGGTTTAGGGATTGCGCTGTATCATCTTAATACGTTCAGTCGTTTGCTCATTTGTTTATTCAATCATTCAATATTTATTGAGACATTAATAAATGCTTCAGACACTGCATACCCTCCATCTCCCCGCCCCCCCCACCCCCCCAAGAACCCAGCTTTAGTGACTGGCATTTAGTGGCTCTTTCGTAAATGTTAAGAGGCTGTGCAACCTACATCCCCCCCTCCCCCTCCCCCCACTGAGTCTCACAGCCTATGGGTAACAAGCACTTTTTGGTGAGAGTGACTCAAAGGGCACTGACTCTTCTGCATAAAAACAAGACCTCTAGCACTCACTTGGTTCACAGGGATGCCAGGGCTTGACATTCATAGTCAGATGCCAAGTGTCTGGTTGCCACACACTAGCATCTCTAGGGATATTTTCTGTCTGTGCAGCTACTTAAAGGTAACTCTCTGCTGAGCGCACCGCTGCTGCTGGAGCTTCCATGAGAACCATGAGATCCACGCCAGGGGTGCTGCCCACCAGTGCTTCTGAAATTGCTAACACCTGGAAGTAAGTGGTAGGGAACATGGGATGCTCTCTGAGCCTGCATCGCATTTCCTTGTCTGGAAACCAAAGTGTGCTGCTGGGGCCTGTTAACATAGAAAACATTCAAACCTGTGAAGAATTTTTGTGAGTTTATTTGAGCCAAACTGTTGATAACTGCCGGAAGCAGAAGCTCAATGCATTGGGGTAATGCTCTGGAGAGTGGCGGTTTTTCACCTAGTTTTATACATGACAATCAAAAGAGGAGATGTAAGTGGGTTACATGAACTCAGCTGGTCATAGGTTAGGGAGGCGGGAAAAAGCACAGTGGGGGTGGGAGGTGAAACCTTTGGGATTGGATACAAAGTAAAATGATAGACACATGCTTCTTTTACTCAGGTGGGTGCAGGATAGTTAACAGTCAATAATCAACTCAGTAACAACAAGGGGATTTGTGGTCTCCGCAGAGTGGTGCCTGGGCTCTGAGGGGTCCAGAAAAAGAAAAGTTATTTTGACATTCCAATGATATGTTATCATAAATGCAAAAAGACCATAGGCTCAGTTAGGTAAAGACTGACCTTTGTTAGGGAAGATACGGGCCTAGGACATGACTACCCACCATCACTGCTTTTAAAGTTTTATTATTTCAGACCATTCTTTGTGGTTACTTTAGGTTTTTGAGTTTGCAAGACCTCCATGCAGGCCTTCCCTGAGCTTGTCAGGTTAGCATGTGGCCCCTTTTTCAGCCACATGCTTCAGTATCTCACAGAACGATACACATAAATATCTCCATCAGTGTTTGCCTATAGGGCTGGGGAGGTCGCAATGGATGGATGGGCAGAATATGTGATATTCATACTTTCTGTTTTTCTACTCTAGGTTCTCCATCAATTCATAAAACATGCATATGCAGTGTCTATACCCCAACAACTTATCAGATGTGACACACATGTCTGAATCACAGTGGGGGACCCACCTGAGTCTCAAAACTACTAGATATGAATGAAATAATAGTTTCTCTCTACCTTCTCCTGGTCTTTGAAGGTGTTTATTTATAATCCCAATGCATTTCTACTTAATTTAATGTAACCAGGGGCCTTCCTTCCTTTAAATGTACTCTGCAGCTTATTTCTTTTACACAAACTATTCCTTAGATGAGGAGAAAAGATCATTTGTAGTTCTGCACTACTTTCCTGCAAGGAGCTTGAGAATCAAGACAGCTTAATCCCATCTTTACTCTCCTCCACAGGCTCAAAACCACTGATGCTTGGGATTATTCTATCTTAAGCCAAGAATGACTTGGGCCAGGTGTCTGTCCTGGCTTCTGAGTGTGTGGTCAGGGAGCGGGGGTGGGAGGCTGAGTACTGAGCTCTTCAGCATCCATAGCTGAAAGAGACTTTAGTGTTCTATTTTCCAGGGGCCTCCAGAAGGATAACAACCCTTTGCCTGATCACCATTCCCTCACCACTACCTCATTAAATCATCACAAGAAAGTTTGGGGTAAGTGGTAGGATTCTTCTTCTCTTAGAGAGGGAAAGGGAGGGTTAGAAAGGTCAGATTACTTGCCACAGGGACCAGAGCTAGGCAGTGGAGGAGGAAAACTTCAAACCAGGGCTTTCGTCCCCTGGAGCCCTTCTCTCAATATTACAGCCTTTCTTCTCCACTAATCTCTCTCGGGGCTATAACGGAAGGCAATGTATTGGTCTTTTAATAAAGAGGCTTTTTTGGGGGGGGGGGGCGGTGAGGAGGCAGTCAACCAAATTTACTAAGTCATACAATTTTTACCTACTTTCTAAGCATTTCTTTACTAAAAAAGTTGCTTTATAAACAGCTAGTAGAGGCCTCTGCTCTGCTTCTTATAACCTGGCTTTTGCTAAAGACTTACTTTTATAATTAAAAAAAATATATATTTTTATTGATTTCAGAGAGGAAGGGAGAGGGAGAGAGAGACAGAAACATCCATGATGAGAGAGTATCATTGATTGGCTGCCTCCTTCATGCCCCACACCGGGGACCGAGCCTGCAGCCTGGGACCCTTCAGTCCGCAGTCTGATGCTCTATTCGCTGAGCCAAACCAGCTAGGGCTAAAGACTTACTTTTTTTTTTTTTTTAAGTGCCTTTAGTGTTGAAAGTATTACAGACTTCCTCCTTTGCCCCCCATTGGTCCCCCTTCCCCTATCCCCTCCCCCCCCGTCCCCACCCCCTTCCTTGACAGGCCAGCAGAGGACATTAGGCTCAGGTGGACTAGGAAGTCCCCAACGAGAAAGTGGCCCCTAGCCTCATCTCGTGGGACAGCCTGCAGTGACCCTATCCCGCACAACAGGAGGCAGCCGCACAGAGGGCGAGCCAGCGGGTCAATGACAACGCCCGCTTACAGCCCACAGCCTCAGCCGCCAGCACGAATCGGTTTGAAGGACAACGAACTCCATCTAGTCAGACTAGAACACCTACATCCCTCAGCCTCCGACTCTTGCAGTTTTGGCACATAAATTCAACGCCACGGCCAGCGGAGGCCGAGTCCTAACCCTCCTTGGTTAGCTCCATTCCCCCATTCCCTCTAATAAACTCCCTCCTGCTTGCTCGCTGTGTCTGCCTAATGCCTTGAGAGACTCCCATCTTACACTCCCCAGGCCTTATGTATACATGCATATAAGTAGTTTGGTTAATCTCTTCTTATCCCCTCTTCCCTCTAAATCAGGTCATTTATTCTTCTCCATAGGTGAAAACAGTAAGATAGTTAAAACAGCTCTGCCATGGTTTCCTATCAAGAAGGTAACATTTACCATCTAGAAAATAAGTCCGTGCTTCTGAAAGGGTGCTTCAGGAGTTCTGGAGCACGAAGAAAATTGCTGTGGTGCTTGAATTCTTAGGAAATTTGTCCCAAATCAACAGGTACTTCTAGGCCTCAGTCAGTGTTGGAATTGCTCCATCTCTTTCCTCCATGGGGCAGAACATTTGCGGAGAAAGAGAGGTCTGAGCTTAACAGTGCTAGAGTAACAGCTCTATTATAACTTTTGGCACTTTTAGCTCTAGGAAGTTTATTCTTTCCTTCTCTATATATTCCAACTCCTTAATCTCTTTTGCTTTGTAGAAAATATTTTTAGGATTGTACACCACACTCTGATCTCTTACCCACACCCCGGTATCACAAACTTCTTTTTTTTGGGGGGGCGGGGGGGGGGGCATGGAACACTCCTATCTCCTTCCTGCCTTCTGATTCTATTTGCCACAGAAGCAAAAAGAATAAGCCTAAGTGAGGCCCGGAGGTCATCCACCCCTGCTTTTGTGCCAGGACAACAGGACAAGCAAACAACCTAAGCCAATTACTGTTTTTTTTTTTTTTAAAAAAAACCTCCAATCAGAGAGAATCCTCAACTACTTTTTGTGAACTGTTGCTCCATGCAACTGCACACTCCACATGTCTTTCTCTATCTGTGTGTACCCTTATCTCTCTGCTCTATTTTTTCCCTCATTTGCATTAACCCTTTCTCACCTTTTTTGAACCTCCAGGACTTCTCAGAAGTGGTGGGAGACAACGTTCCTCAGCAAAAAGCCAAGATAGTAAGGTAAGTTGTAGTCCCCGGGAACCCCAATCCCTAGCTAAGTGGGACGGACAGTGGGGTGGGGTGTTATGATAGCACTCCTCATTTTATAAGGTATTTATTCTACAGCTAAGCAAACACTCTCAATTCTTTTTAACTTCCCGAGGCTGACACGTCTGAGTCTGTTTCTAAACCGGACACTAGAGGGCTCCCACGGGTTAAAAATAAGCGGGGAATTATTTGAATGAAAACTGCTTCTTTAAGGCATTTGCTCTTTCAGAATTTAAAATTAAAGCTTATTTTCTAAACATTTAAAAAAATGTACCTGTATTAAAATTGGGGTACAGGAAGCCAGTTTACAAGCAACTGTTTTGTTTTCTTTTGCCTTGAAATCAGTAGTTTTCAAGGGAGCTTTTAAAGCTGAGCTGAAGTATTTGAAATGTGGAACACTCTTGACCATGAAATATGTTCTACTTACATGCCTCAGCCTTTAAAAGTTCTTTGCATTAGAGTCAGGGATGACATTGTTCCTGGAGCTAAGCATGGGGCCAGCTGTGTAAGTAAGGTTGCTTGCAGTTTCTTCTTCTTTTTAATAATGTGAATAAACAGAGCTAGGGATCCTTTAATTTTCCTTCAGCTGACTTTGGTGGAAAGAAAAGGGATAAAAAGCAGTCAGATTTGTGTGCTGTGTTTCTCCTTGTGTGTGTGACTGAAAATGTAACTGCTTTCAAGATATATGGGCATTTATGACTTTATGTTATGTTAACTATTTTTTATATTAACTGTTAATATAAGATAATGGAACATATTATGAAGAAAAAACTGTACTGTTAGATTAAGAGAATATATTTTTGAATTTGCATGTTAGTTAACTGATTAGTGCAGGATTTTAAAAAATAAATGTGGAATTTAGATAAAGATTTAAAAAACATTTATTATTTATTTTTAATTACTTCTGAATTTCAAAAAGGAAAAGCCTGAATTAGTCAAATTTTAATGCTTTTCCTTTAGAATCAAATTATAAGACTAGCTACACATTATAAAATATTCTTGGATTTTTGTGGCTTGTTCTCGCTTGTTTAAACTGAATATCAAACCTATACCTTTATCTTGTTTCTGTTTTTTTAAACTTCATTAAAAATGGTGGTGATATTAATGAAAGGAAAGAGTTACTTTTTTCTTTACTCTTGTAGAGGAACTGAGCTAGTATGAGGTTGTGACTCAGTTAACTCTTGTTTCCATTCATTCCCAGAAACAAGCCACACTTCTCCTTGGGGAGGCTGATAGGAGTTTAAAAGGTTTGTTGTGGCGAGCGTCACAAACATTCCCAACTCCATCACCAACGCTTTTCTTCCACCTCTACCCACTGGAGACCACTTAGACACCTAAGCGGAGGCGACAACAGAATTCAGGAAACCATGCATCATGTCATCGGGAAACAACTGCATACTTTAAACTCTGTTCAACATGCGGATGCGGCAGAGAAATGACCTGTCCAGACAAGCCAGGGCAGCTCATAAACTGGTTCATCTGCTCCCTGTGCGTCCCGAGAGTTTGCAAACTCTGGAGCAGCCGGCGCCCAAGGACCCGGAGGAACCTCTTGCTGGGCACTGCCTGCGCCATCTACCTGGGCTTCCTAGTGAGCCAGGTGGGGCGCGCATCTCTCCAGCACAGACCCGCAGCCGAAAAGGGGTCGCACCAGCGCCGAGACACCGCTGAAGCACCCTTCCCTGAGATACCCTTGGATGGTACCCTGGCCCCTCCCGAGTCCCAGGACAATGGAACCACCTTGCTGCCCAATGTGGTGTACATTACCCTACGCTCCAAGCGAAGCAAGCCCGCCAATATCCGTGGCACGGTGAAGCCCAAGCGCAGGAAGAAGTATGCAGTGGCATCCCTGGCCCCAGCACTGGAGGCCTTGGTCGGACCATCCCTTCAGCTGCAGGGAGCAGCAGGGGCTGATGCTGAAGTGCCTGGGTATGTCCAGAGAGGAAACCTGGCCAAGGTTGGGGAAAGATCCTGGAGATTGATACGGGGTCCGGGAGTACGAGTTGGAGGCTCAGATTTCCAGCTGCCCCAGGCCAGGGAGAGCAACATCAGGATCTACAGTGAGAGCGCCCCCTCGTGGCTGAGCAAAGAAGACATCCGCAGAATGCGCCTGTTGGCAGATGGTGCAGTGGAGGGCTTCCAGCCAGTGTCCTCTAAGAGCCAAGCGCGTTTGCTGGTGCTGGAGGGGAGCACCGCTGGCTCTGTGCCTGGTTGCGGCTCTAGCCCCTGCGGGCTGGTCAAGCAGCCCTTGGACATGAGTGAGGTGTTTGCCTTCCACCTGGACAGGATCCTGGGACTCAACAGGACCCTGCCTTCTGTGAGCAGGAAAGCAGAGTTCATCCAAGGTAACAAGCTTCACATGCTTCGTTCTTTGCAGCTGTTGGGGGTTGGGGATGATTTTCTCTTTTCCCCCACTCTCTTTTTCTAAATGATTTTCTCCACCCACATTTCACATTTGGACAGCAGCAGCAGCAGCAGCAGCAGCAGCAGCAGCAGCGTGTCTTTCCATATGCTTGGCATTCATTATTTTCCTAGCTTTGGGATATGAGAGTTCCAGTGAAATGCTGTACTCAACATGCAAGAGTAAGCCTACACTGTGTAAACTTTGCTCTCCATTTCCCTGACTGCACTTCCCAGTGGATTATTAAATTTAATTAAAGCCAATGGCAATTTGCAGCATGAGTGGAGGAAGCCAGGGTGGAGGCAAAGGTCTTGCTGACAGTCAGGCATATTATGAAATAGGTTACTATGGAAGTAAGTCAAATTGTGTTCGTTTTTTTTTAAAGTAAGGGGGAAGTGGGTTATCTTTCTGTAGCAGATGGAATCTTTTTAAGGAGCCCAGAGCCAGATCATGTTAGATTCAATCTTTTGATTTTTCACAATGGATTTAAACCCTTTACTTAACAAACACCATGAGACAATGAGGAGATTTGCCCAATATATATGCTAACTAGCCATATCGTTTTTTTCAAGTGCATGACTGTGGTTTACTGAATCTGATTTCCAAGAATCTCTCAGGTGACAAACATTTTGGCAGGTTCTGAGCATGTAGCCAGTCACTTCCATTGCAAGTAAAAGGGCTGGCCTGTGGCCATGCTCTGGCCCCAAAAAGGATAGTCTCTGAGTCTTGAGGCTCTTCCAGAATACAAAGTAGAGTGGGTCAGGGGCTTGTGTTTAAAAGCAGAAGAACCACAGAAATTGCTACTGTGAATCTAGGCTTCCCCAAGAGGCTAAAAAGGACTCCAAAGAGATGACTATAAACTAAGAGATTATTACCTTATTCCTTGTCACCATGAAATTTAGTATTTTAGTGAGATTCCCATGGAGTCTGGACAGGAATGGATTAGAACTCTAGATTCCCAATGGAGTTGGGATTATAATTTCATTTTAGAACTGCCAAACCTTTAAGTGGAGTACCAGTGATTTACTTAAAGGTTTGGCATTCCTTACATATCCCGGCTCATGTCTGATTGCTTCAGATTCATAGACATGTTTTAATGTCTCAAGTTCACAAAGCAGTCCACCATGATAGCCTCTCACACTTTTGATCCAATGTTGTTGAAAGCTGATTTTTATTGGGTGCTCACTGTTAAGAACGAATGACTCGTATAGTTTATACATGCGTTGACTCCTACGGTTCCCACAACAGTGCTTTGAGGTGGGCACTATTATTATTTCCAGTTAGTGGATGAGAAAATTGAAGCTTATTTAGGCAAAGTAATTGACTCCCACAGCTAATGTTAATGGCTAAGTTAGGTTTCAAGCCTAGACCCAGCAAACTTTAGAACATAAGCTCTTAACTATCAAGCTGGGCTTAGGTGACTGTATTCCATATTATTAAAACTGGAACATGAAGAAGAATAAGAGAAGATTTGGGTGGGCACTGAGACAACAGGCATATGCTGTGGCTATCTGGGGCAAAGTAGGACATATGGTCATCCTTGTTACATTATACTGCCCTTCCTTCATTGCTATGTCAGCACCAGAGGCCTGGTGTATGGATTCGTGCACCGGTGGGGTCCCTGGTCTGGCCTGGGTGGGGTTGGGTCAAAACTGACTCTCTGACATCCCCCAAGAGGTCCTGGATTGCAAGAGGGTGGTTCTCCAGTGAGGCAGCCCGGAATTGGGCTCCCTCCTCTCTGGTTCCGGGTGCGTCATCCGAGAACTGCAGCTGCCAAGTCACCACAGCTTGGTAGCTCCTGTGTTGAGCATCTGCCCCTTGGTGGTCAGTGTGCGTTATAGCTACTGGTTGGATGTCTGCCTCTTGGTGGTCATTGTGTGTCATAGCTACCAGTCCGACGGATGGCTGCATCGCCATGAGCCACCGTGCTGCATGAGCCCCGAGCCCCGCCCCGTCACGTGAGCTGTGAGCCCTGCCCCGCTGCCGTGAGTGGCTCACGGACCAGGGGGGGACCAAGAGGTGCTCCATGCACCTCCTGGTGACCGGTTGTTTGGTCGTTCTGGTGTTACGGCCACGGGCCTTTTATAATATGGATACATAGAAAATGCATGGAACCAGTGCTTATCACACAGTAAATCTTCAATAACTATTGGCTATTTCTCTGACTGTAATAAGCACATGAGGTACCAAGTTCATTGAGTTATATAGCCTTTAAGCTTCATGTATAATTTCTTTCTATGACTGACTAGGACTAAAACCCAGGTCTCCTGATAGCTTGGTTAAACTTTTTGATAACCAAGATTCCACTTACATACTAGGTGTACCAGTTAATAATGCAGATTTTGTAATAAAAGAAAACACGATAATTTCAAGAGAAACATCAAAAGTGCTTTATTCAAAGTAATGTCCATCACTAGATACACATTTCCCCATCTTTCAGGTAATTTGTGGATACCGTCCCAATAGAACTTTTCTTGTTTTGAGGCAAACCATTCAGAGACCCAATTTTCCACTTTTTCCTACGTTTGAAGTGCTGCTCAGAAAGTACATGTGCTATCGTTTGGAACAGGTGGTTATCTGAAGGAGCAAGGTCTGATGAATATGGTGGGTGGGTTAATACTTCCCAGGCAAGATCTTTTAACATGTCTTTAACTGATTTTGAAGTGTGTGATGGTGCATCATCACGAAGCAAAATTACTTTGCCGTGTCTCCTGAAAGATTCTGGTTGTTTCACGATCAAAGCATAGTTCAAATTGATTATTTGTTGTCAGTGGTGATCAGTATTAATGGTTTAACCTGGTTTTAGAAGCTCATAATACACCACACCTTCCTGATCCCACCAAATGCAGAGCATTGTCTTCTTTTCGAAGCGATTTGGCCTTGCAGTCGACGTTTATGGTTGACCTGGATCAACCCATGATTTTGTGCATTGGGATTCTCAAAATAAATCCACTTTTTATCACCAGTCACAATTCGATGCAAAAAAGACTTTCTTTCATGCCACTGAAGCAACATTTTACTGATGACTTTCGGTTTTCCATTTGTCTTTTGTTCAGTTGATGTGGCACCCATTTTCCTGCCTTTAAAACCTTTCCCATTGCTTGTAAATGTTTGGAAATTGTTTGCTGAGCAATGTTTAATCTTTCTGCAAGTTGTTTTTGAGTTTGACACGCATCTTCATCCAATAATGCTTGTAATTGTTGGTCTTCAAACTTTTTGAATTGACTTGGATGTTCTTTGTCTTTCACATCGAAATCATCATTAAACCAGCATTCACAAGAATCTTGAGATGGAGCATGTTCACCATAAGCTTCCCAAAGTATTCAGCAGCACGTTTCTTCAAAATAAACTAATAAATTATAACTTCGCACATGTGCTCTTTTTTTGGCATAAAATTTGACATTTTTTAAAGTGTAAAAATATCTATGATGTTAACACCTTCAGCAAATTTGACATATCAAGTTTAGCAACTTGTTGTCAATATAACAAAATAGCATACATATCAAATCGCATATATATCAACATATGTGTAACTCTATCTATTGAAAAAAATCCGCATTATTAACTGGTACACCTAGTATTTAATTCTCTGCTCTGAATATCTAGCATCTTTAAGGTTAAAGAAGGCAGTTGCATTCATTTTGAAGGAAGAGTTTATAATCTCAATATAGTCTGGTCCTCTCACAACCAACAAGGTTATATTGATATGTCTCTCAGTGTGATTAAGATTATATCTCAGTCAAGACCAGATATTCCTTTGTACTTTCTTTGATACCTCCTCTGATTTAGTTATTTGGAGTTATAAAATCAGGTCAATTTCTTTAAGAGCCTATGAAATGACTTATATATAGTTATGAGCACTCTGCACAATATCATTCTACTTATGTAGACTATTATATTGACATAAGTTATATACAAGTAAATAGATCAGTTCTGGTCATGGAAGGAGATACATAGGCTGTCTTAGGTTCTTGGTTTCTTTCTCCATCCACCTAGTTCTACTCTTTTCCTGACTTATGTCTTTTTTCTTCTGATTGCCCAGAAGTGAGTATTTTCCTTTTAGGGTCTTCCTATTCTTCTCTTCGTCCAAACTTGGCTTTATTTTCCATGTCCACCTAAGGAGGGTGATAGCTCTTATCTAGTTACCCAGCACTTATTTCTGGCTCATTCTGTATTATTGCTCTGTATTATCATTCTTGTTTAATAATCTGTTCCTTTACATTAGTCTCTATCTTGTGTATCATTGCATTTATAGATCCTAGTAGAGAGTCTGGCACATAGTAGGTGCTCAATAAGCATTTTGGAATAATGCAGGGATGCATTACTGGCCTGTTTCACTAACTCTAAACAGTAAATCTATATTTGCCTTTAGCTTTCAATACTCAGGACAAGTGCTACCAATTTTAGTCCTAAATCCAGGCTGGGATTTCTCCTGGAGGATTTTAGTAAGAGCTCATTGTAGAGGTAATGAAAAAAATTGTATTTGGCAGCACCTGTATAATGCAAATAATAAGGTTTATAGGGCTTTTTCTTTTTAAAAAATATTTTTATTGATTTCAGAGAGGAAGGGAAAGGGAGAGAGAGAGAAACATCAATGATGAGAGAGAATCATTGTTTGACTGCCTCCTGCACAGCCCCTACTGGGGATTGAGCCCACAGTCTGGCATGTGCCCTTACCAGAATTGAACCCAGGACCCTTCAGTATGGAGGCTGACACTCTATCCACTGAACCAAACCGGCTAGGGAGAGCTTTTTCTATAAGGTCCATCAGTATGGTTTGCTGGCCTCACACTCTAGTGTAATTTGATAATGAGTTTTCTGTAGGAAGAACAATAAGATTTAGTTTAGGTATATATATTTCTCTGATGATCTGGCTTGGTTGGGAGTAAATCTTTTAATATTTGGGAGAGTGGCTAGGCAACAAATCCTATAAGTTATTTTCTCTAAATGTTATTTCTGTTATCTGACTTGTGGAAATAAAGCCATGCCTAGTACCAAGAACATAGCTCGTCTATGTTATTAGTTGAATATAGATATTTGGTTTATCTTAGTTAACCATTCTAAGAAATCTGTTGGTAGACATTTTTTTTTGTTACCTCAATTTTGAAATGAAGGAAAAGTAGCAAAAAGAGAGCTGAAAGTTATTTAATGAGGCAGTTGTCTAGAAAAAATTCAAACCCTTTGCTTGTAACTTCTAAGTCTTTCTTCTTTTCATCAATCTTTTTTCCTCAGCAAATCCTTCAAGGAGCCTTAAGGTATGTCTTCTTTCACTATCACCACAATCTATTAGTATATTTAGTTATTTAATATAACTAGAAACAGATGATTTACTCTCTCACACACAGATACAGGCTATGGGAACCTCTTTTTTTTTCTCAAGTAGACAACATCCTTGACCATAGCAAGAGTAATATTGATGTTACTATGCACCAGGCACTGTTTTAAGTGCTGTGCATTCATTATATCTCATAAAACTTTCAGGAGGTGGGTACACTTTGAGAGACATTTTGTGGATGTGGAAATAGAGGCTCAGAGTAATTGAGTATCTTGCTCAAAGTCAGATAGATTGTCTATATGTATAAAGGATACATGACATGCAAAGGGAGATGTAAAAGAATCAAATACTAGGATTTGATTGATGTCCCTTGCCACCAGCCTCCAGATGAAGCATTCTGTTGATTCAGTCCAAAGAAAAAAAGTCCCAATAATAAAGCTCATCTTCAGGTGTGTATGTGTGTGTGTGTGTGTGTGTGTGTGTGTGTGTGTGTGTGTGTGTGTGTGTTTTAAATGAGTGAAATTGACATGGACCATCCAGTCAGCACAGAGCCACCAGCTCAGGTTTTTCTGGGACAGGTTCTTGAGCTTAATGAATTCTAGGTGATTCTCCTTGAATATATGTGAAATTAGTGGAATTACTGGCTGTGTAAGTCCACTAATTCTGACAGGTGTTAGTTACTGAAGATGACCCAGAACAGGAGAAGGGTGTCCTTGGGGAAGGGCAAGGTTGTGATTGTATAGGAGTGCCTGCAGTATACCATTCTACAAAAGGCAGCAGTCATCATGAGAGCAGAGTCTCATCTATGTATCTCTTTGCAGGAAATGCGAATGTGATTTGAAATGTAGCATCAAAGGGCTTTTCAAAAAATCCATATTTGCAATAATGCAATCTTTGATTGTGAATGTATAAAGACTCCTGTGCCTATACTACATTTGGTGTTTTTGTCTATTAAACCACTTAACACTGCTACACAGCAGATATTGTTAATAATTTAAATATGGGAATCCCGAGGCTCAGCAAGGTTATAAAATTTGCCCAAAGACATATAGCTAGGGAGTAGTGGACAGATTTCTGTCTGATACTAAATTTTCGTCATGTTGTTTTACTTCACCCACACTACCTCTCAAATAGAACTTGATATAATTATGGGATAATGATAAAAATGTGCCAATTTTACTACGGCGATTTCTGGTTTACCACCATACCAACATTTCTATATAATTTCCTTTTCCACTCTAATGATTTAACATTGATAATATTTGCTAGTCAAGAGAAGCATTGACATACCACTCTGAACATTGCTATGAGGTTTTATTTTTTCTGTTTTTAATGCAAGCCAATGATTAGCAGATTTTCTTGTTTTAACAAAAATAATCACATGCAAGTAAATGTTACTGAACATATCAGCGTGTTTCCTGCCAAACTATTTTTGCAAAAGTCATAAATTGTTACAAAAGTCACCAGTTATTGTGTGGTGCTGATACATTTAGATAATTATTTTAACAAAATATTTAAAAATGTTTGCTTAAGACAAGACAAAGTGGATATGCTTATGTAAAAGTCTAGAGCATAGAAAACCCAGCACTCCTCTGTGATATCCCATTTAGCAGCTTTGCCAAACATGTCCCTAGCAGTCCACACTGCAATGTGAATGAGTCCCCAGGGACACCATTTTGGTAGCATTTAAGCATTGTACTATTTTTCATGCCCAGCATGGGAGATGCATTATGTATGCTTTATTTTTAGGATGCTGCTTTACTGCCACAGAGCTGTCATACTGAATTAAGGCATCCTAGTTCCAGGAATTCTGTCTGTCAAGGCCGCTTAGATGACAAACTGCAGACACCCCACTAACTTCCATTTAAATTCATTGTCGATCCCAAGTCACTCACTGTTTTCCAACTAGTATTGCCTCCTCTCATTATAAAGCAGGAGAAACACACTGTGTATTTTCCATTCTCTTTTTGAGTTTATTCGAGCAGCACTGTGAGGTTTGCTGGTGCAGTTCCCAGAGCAGAGGGACAGCAGCTGTGGATTTCATGTTGTTTCAGGCTCTCAGGTAAGGACAGAGGTGTTTTGCAGGGAGTTATGAGAATAACTGAGATGCACTCACAACTTGGAAACACATTGACTTCAAAGTCCTGGAAGTCTTGGACATATGTGCAATCTTTCTCACAATATTTATTTGGGAGTGCAGGAATCATTTTTTTATTTTTTACAACCTGAATTGAAAGCACATTGGGCTTTTTAATCAGAAAAGCCTTGAGGGTATTTCTTTAGCAATCAAATTGAGCTGGTCAGCTTAATTCTTTCATTCATCAGCAAACAAAAGTTTTCTGAGCATCTGCTCCAAGCAGGTCTGCTCTAGTGTCGACTTGTTAGTACACTATATACCTCTGTGGACAAAGTAGGACACCGGGTCACTTTCTCTGCTGTGTCTCTGCAACTTGTGCCCTGATCTCACACATGGCTGGGATAGAAGGGACAATGAGTAGTTAAAACAGTGCTCCCACATAAAAGATGCATGGGCCTCAGCTACATGCAAGTTTGTCCCTTCTATGGTATCACTTTTATCTTTTCTTCTTTTAAGAAATATTTATTAAGCACCTGCTATGTGCCAGCCACTCGTCTAGTGACAAAGACAGTCAGGAATCCCTGTCCCTGTGGAGTTGACACTAGTGGACCTAGTCAGAGTTCAGTGGACTGGAGAGAATCTTCTTTTTTTTTTAAATTTAATAAATTTTTATTGTTCAGATTATTACAATTGTTCCTCTTTTTTCCCCCATAGCTCCCCTCCACCTGGTTCCCACCCCACTCTCTGCCCTTACCCGTCCCCCCACTGTCCTCATCCATAGGTGTACGATTTTTGTCCAGTCTCTTCCTGCACCCCCGAAACCCCTTTCTCCCTGAGTATTTTCAGTCCACTCCCTTTCTATGCCCCTGATTCTACTATATTCACCAGTTTATTCTGTTCATTAGAATTTTTATTCACTTGATGTTTAGATTCACTTGTTGATAGATATGTATTTGTTGTTCATAATTTTTATCTTTACCTTTTTCTTCTTCTTCCTCTTCTTAAAGAATATCTTTCAGCATTTCATATAATGCTGGTTTGGTGGTGATGAACTCCTTTAGCTTTTTCTTATCTGTGAAGCTCTTTATCTGTCCTTCAATTTTGAATGATAGCTTTGCTGGGTAGAGTAATCTTGGTTGTAGGTTCTTGCTATTCATCACTTTAAATATTTCTTGCCACTCCCATCTAGCCTGCATAGTTTCTGTTGAGAAATCTGCTGACAGTCTTATGGGTGCTCCCTTGTAGGTAACTAACTGTTTTTCTCTTTCTGTTTTTAATATTCTCTCTTTGTCTTTTGCTCTTGGCATTTTAATTATGATGTGTCTTGGTGTGGTCCTCTTTGGATTCCTTTTGTTTGGGGTTCTGTGCGCTTCCTGGACTTATAAGTCTATTTCTTTCACCAGGTGGGGGAAGTTTTCCATCATTATTTCTTCAAATAGGTTTTCAATATCTTGCTCTCTCTCTTCTTCTGGCACCCCCATAATTCTGATGTTGGTACGCTTGAGGTTGTCCCAGAGGATCCTTACATTATCTTCATATTTTTGGATTCTTTTTTCTTTTTGCTTTTCCAGTTGAGTGTTTTTTGCTTCTTTGTATTTCAAATCTTTGACTTGATTCTTGTGATTCTCTAGTATGCTGTTAGATCTCTGTATAATATTTTTTATTTCAGTCAGTGTATGTTTAATTTCTAGTTGGTCCTTTTTCATCCTTGAGGATCTCACTAAATTTATCGGCCTTTTCTAGAAAATTCTTGAAAAACCTTATAACTGTGGTTTTGAACTCTATATCCAGTCCTTTGCTTTCTTCCATTTCTTTCATTTGTGATCTGTTTCTTTGTCTCCACATTTTGGCTGCTTCCCTGAGTTGATAGAGTGGCTTTGTGTGCTAAGTGTCCTATAGGGCCCAGTGGCTCAGCCTCCCCAGTTATGTGAGGTAGACACTCTTGGTGCACCCCTTTGTGGCCTGTGTGCACAGTCTTGTTGTAGTTAAGCCTTGATTGTTGTTGGTATCACTGGGAGGAATTAACCTCCAGGCCAATTGGCTGTGAGGATCAGCTGTGTCTATGCTGGGAGAACTTCTGTGCTGAAGATACCCTTATGAGACAAGGCTTGCAAAAGCCTCTGTGCTCAGCTTGGATGGGGTGGAGTCTCAGGGCGGAGCAGACAGCATTGGTTTCCCATTAGCCCTGCCCTAATAGGCCCCTGTGTCTCAGTGTCCCGGAGTAATCGATGCAAGCACCTCTGAGAAAAAGCCGCCCTCGAGTTCTGCCCACTGCCAGACAGTCTAGTTTCTCCCCAAATGAGTCTGGGTCCCCAGAGTCTCACCTGGAAGTGGAGTTCAGTGCAGTCAGGAGCTTTTTTCTCCCTCCCATTTGAGAAAGCCAGCCGTGTACTCAGTTTCCCGCCCTCTCTGTGTGCACGCGACATGGTACCTCTGCCTTCCACAGTTCCTCTGAGTCTCAGTGTGCTTTTCTCTTTCCTGACAGTCCAGTTTCACCCCGTATGAGTCTGAGTCCCCAGAGTCTTGCATGGAACTGGAGTTCAGTGCAGTTGGGAGCTTTTATCTCCTTCCCGCTTGAGAAAGCCAGCCTCACACTCAGTTGCTAGTCCTCTCTGCGCACGCATGTCTCAGTACCTCCACCTCCTGCAGCTCCTCTGAGTCTCCGTGTGCTTTCTTCTTTCCTTCTAGTTGTAGAATTTCCACTCAGCCAGCCTTCCTGTTGTTCTGGATGGTATCTTTTTTGTCTTTTACTTGTAGTTTTGAAATTGTTGTGCGAGGCAGCAGTTTAGGTGTTTACCTATGCTGCCATCTTGGTGTTTTTTTTTGGAGAATCTTCTTATTGCCACTGATTTCAAGATTCACTCAACACCAGACTGATCTCAAGGTCATGACCTTTTCATTAGGACTGAATCTGTTGCTGTCTCTGTCCCTAAGGACAACACGGAGTGGAAGGACTAGACAGACAGCCCCCCCCTGCCCCTGGCCCAGATCCCCACACACCTCAGTTAATGGGCAAATATTGGCTTTTCCATCGAATTAAGTCATAATCAATAGCATTTACTTTCTGTGTGTGAGGCACTGCTCTAAGCATGGGGAAAAAGCTGAATAATCTTTAATTCAAATAGCTTTGTAGTTAAGAGCATGGACACTTGTATTAGTTTGCTAGGGTTACCATCACAAATACTTCAGACTGCATAACTTAAACAACAGAAATGTATTTTCTCACAATTCTGGAGGCCAGAAGTCTAGGATCAAAGTGTCGGTATGTTTGATTTCTTCTGAGGCCTCACTCCTTGGCTTGCAGATGGCCACCTTGTCCCTGTGCCCTCATATGGCCTTTCCTCTGTGTCTGTATGTTCTAATTTCCTCTTCTTATAAGGACAACAGTCAGATTGGATGAAGGCCCACCATGATAGCTTCATTTTAACTTAATTACCTCTTTTTAAAATTTTCTCTTTATTGATTAAGGTATTACATATGTGTTCTTATCACCCCATTGCCCCCCCCATCCCCCACTCATGCCCTTACCACCCCCCCCCCCCTCACCCCCGGTGTCTGTGTCCACTGGTTAGGCTTATATGCATACACACAAGTCCTTTGGTTGATCTCTCCCCCTCACCTCCACCCACCTCTGCCTTCCCTCTGAGGTTTGATCGATGCTTCTCTGTCTCTGGATCTGTTTTTGTTCATCAGTTTATGTTGTTCATTATATTCCATACCTCTTTAAAGGGCCTGTCTCCAAAACAGTCACAGTCTGAAGTACTGTGGTTTAGGGCTTCAACATGTAAATTTTGAGGGGACACAGGTCAGCCCATGGAAACTGGCAATATAAACTCCTTGATAGCTGTGTGACCTAGGACAAGTAACTTAATCTCTTTGTACCTTATTTCTTCATTAGTACAGTAGGGAGGTGATAATAAAAATAAGGATGATAACAGTGCTTACCTCATAGAAGTGTTATGAAAATTGAGTTGATAGGTATAAAATACAGTGTCTAACATGGAGTAATGCTCAGTAAATGTTACCTTTACTTTCATTCCGTTTCCAAATGGATTCAGCTCTTTGTGATGTGTTTCCTTAGCTTTTCTTAGTTTATCTAGATTGATGTTTACTTGACCTAAATAAACAGGCATCTAAAATTGTCATTTAAAGGAAGTACTTGGAATTGATAGTGGATAATGGCAACATCTTATTTGCGGAATGCTAAGCACTTTACATCAATTATCTCACTAAATTATACAACAGTCCCATAATCAGATTTTCTTGGACAGATTTTCTGTGGGGAAATGAGGCTTAGAGAATCACATATGTCCTCCAAAGGTCCACAGGTTGGGTGGTGGGGCTGGGTTATAGATATGGGTTGGGAGGACTCCATACCTCATTCCTCACTGCTGTATACTATCTCCCATTAGCTTCCAATGGCTGTGCCTTGGGTTTTTCTAGTTCATCATACATCCATATTGTAACCCACTGATTTTTGGTCTTATTTTTGAATATAGCCACAATGCCTTAACTGTTTTCCTCCTCATGATGGTGATTTGGGGCCAGGAGGAGAAAGGCAGTGGGGTTTCCACCACCCCTGTCTTCATCATCCCAGTGTCTCATAGAATACGGAAACACGGATGTGATGTTTCTAGTACAAGCTGTATAGAATGAGGGCGTGGAAACCTCTGCACATCCCTACCTCTATTTCTCAAGTTTTTCTCTAATCCTTCTCAATTCATTTAGGGTGAGGTCAGTGAAATCATAGGTTACTGGGAGGTCGTATCAACCAAACTTTTATTCAAGGCTCATTCATTCATTAATCACAAGGTTGCATACTTGCTTTGGTTGAGTCATTATGTCAGGAGTTGGAGATCCAAAGATGATTAAAAAATGGTTCGTATTTTCACAGAGCTCTCAGCTCAGAGGGAATGAGACAGCTGAACAAAACATCCAGGCAAGAAAAGTAGGATAAGGACCTCTGTGGAGATATTTTTGGGGGCCCTGCAGGCACAGAGAGGGAGAATTTAGTCCAGTGTGTGTGTGTGTGTGTGTGTGTGTGTATGCGTGCATGCATAGGGGTAAGTGGAAGGATGTAAAAACTTCTAGAAGAGGTAATGTCAGAACTGGTTCTTAAAAGTCACTGTGGGTGGAGTGAGATAGGGTGGGTGTATAAAGGGTAAAGAAAACAGATGTGTAAAAAACTTGTGAAGGCAGAGTGTGCTTAGGAAACTGCAAACCGTTCTGTAAAAGGAGATTAGGGTTGTGGGGGGTTGTGGGTGAGGATGAGGTAAGATAAAGCTGTGGAAAGTGGGTGGGTTTTATGTCATGTAAGGACATAGACATTATCTTGCTGATAATGGAGAATTATTGAAGGCTTTTTAAGAAGAGTAGGATGTAATGAGCTTTGCACTGTATGAAGGTCACTCTGGTTAGGAATTCATGGTTCCTTTATCTACATTAATAAACACTGAACTACCTCGGACTGGGTCACTCTGAAGTGACCAAGACTTTGTTCACAAAATGTGATTGTTTGTGGAGCCTGGCACAATGAACACATCATCATCACCCTCTGAAGTCAAGTTTGATTCCTGTTTGTTTTTAAGTGGAATATTGAGATAGGAGTTTCCATTTACACAGCGGAAGTCCAGGGCAGACCTCGAAAGCAGAAGTTCCTGTCATTAGTCAAAGGTTCAGAGCAAAGGAGGACACTGTTTTTAAATTAGAACTGATGATTTAGATTCTTCAAGTAGTTTGTGATGGAGGAAGTCACAAGACATTCTCCTTGCCCACTTCCTTAGCTAACTCTTATGGAAATATGGAGATTATTTTAACTCAGTCCAGCCTAGAGAAAACAAATCATGAAGGGAGAAACAATTTGATAAGTAAATATAGTTATTTTTTTGTTTGAGAAAAGGCATTCTAAATCACCCAGAAATGTCGTTCTGTAGGATTGAAACAGGTCCCCATATTCAGAACTTGCCTGGCTGTATAGAATCTACCTATGTAAAATCTGTGGAATTCTGCCTCCTTACCACCTTCCCCTTTTTTTATGTCATGGAATCTGAACATAGATCTGGCTCTTGTTAATATTGGACAGTGCTGCATTTTCAGTATTCTACTGATTGTCATGCAGCCCCGCCAGACAGATTTTTTGCAACTTAGAGAACTCAGTGCCTCAGTCAGGGTGGCTGAAGGACTTGGCTCAAGTCCTGTGGAGGCAAGTGATGGAGACAAGAATAGTCAACATTTTGACTGCTTTTTCTATCCCAGACTCTCAGCTCTTTTTCAGCAAAGGTTCTTCTGATTAACCGTGACATTTCACCACATTGCTCTTCTGGGGCACAGCATTTCTTCACTTCCTGGCTCTATTCCGAGAGCCCAGTCTTTCTTTTAGTCCTTTACTTGTTGCCTTCAAAACACTCATCAAACTGTCAGACAGTTCATTTGATCATCATATGCATGTGCTCTTATCTGTTTCTACTAAACTCTAAACTCTCAGAGGCCCGGGCTTCCATTTTCAGAATGTCTCACTCTGAATTCTTTTCATCTGACACATAGGAACCAATAGGTCCATTTGAGGACAATTAAGGGGCAATTGTAAATACTTTATTTTTTAAATAACAATATTTAAAACCTTGACAAGAAGTAAAAATTTCACCTAATCCTTCACATTTCCTCCTTCCCTCTGGCTGTTTCAGAATTCCCCTTTTCCCAGGGCCTCACATCGACTAACTTGTTTCCATTCAATGACTCTGCACCAAAAGCTCTGGCCTTCATTTCCCCTTCAGTCGAATACTTTTGATTGCCAAAATCCTACTGCTGGAAAACAGAGCAGATAGTACTTAAGGGATCGCTAACAACTAGACACCTGCTACGTGATCGTCGGAGTTGCATCACCATCAGCGATTGTCTTTATCAGTCAGAGAGTGGCAGCATTAAAGTTTTCTTGCAATGCCCTGGACAGTGGCACTGGAACCCAACAGAATTTGTTCCCTAGAACAGAGATGAGCCTCACATTTGACTGGCCCTTGTCTCCATTAGTGGCTTTTGTAGACTTCTTTTTAATGGAGGCTCTGAGCTGGACTGTTCACAAGGAGTCTTGGAACTTGGCCCATGTGATAGAAAAAGACTTTTGATTTCAGTGCTCAGGCTATTTGTTACTTATTTTTGCTCAGTGACAAACACAGACAGACATTCACAAGTCTTCCCAACACGCTAAGCATCCACCTACAGTTCAACAAAGCCAGTCAGCTGGTGTTCAAAGTGAAGGGCATTTTATAGGAGGCAAAGGAGATTGTGTATAGCATTCATTCTCAGTGAATTTTCACATTTATCTTCTGGAAAGAATGTCTTCTTTGTGCTTTTGAGTAAAGAACAACTTGAGAGAACATTAGAATTCAGGGAAAATATTCAGATTTGGGGGGGTGGGGATAGATTTCCTGGCAATCTCAGTTTTTAAAGACAGCTATATCACCTTAAATCCACTTGAACACCCACATATCTTTTAAAACCTGCTTTCACACAACGCTGACAGTTAGACTTTTATCTCTGCACTCTTAATATTTCTCTAGAGAGTACATTACTGCATCATTTTGACAGACTTGAATGCTAAGAGATGAATGCTCCTCATTTCTAAAAAATTTGGGGTAAGTTGCTTTAACCAGTTTCCTGTTTTCAGAGGCGATTTTTCTGTCATCACTTGCAAAGTTCAGTTAATTCTTTTTAACAGCCATATTTTCCAAAAAGTGGAATGCTCACAGTAGTCCTCAAGGCTCTGAGGTCGGGAGCCACGCTGACTACTGTTACATTATCACTGGCCATATGTGCTGATGCAGAGCGAAAAGACCTGTGAATCAAAAGGCCCCCTAGCCACCCACTGCTCATCGTGCAGGATGCTGCTCACCCTGCCTTTTTCTTGCTTCCTGGAAATCCCCTTTTCCCGAGGTGCTCTGATTCCCAGCTGGGCAGGATGGAATGCCTTCATGTGATAGCATTCACAATATTTTGCTGAGGGACCATGGATGGGTGAAGAGGAAAACAGAATATTAATTGAAAATCATGTATTCCTATCAGCTAAAAGCTCCCTTCCTTTGGCAGTCGGAGAACAACTTTTTAAACAATCGTATAGAAAATGTGCCATTCAACAAATTTGATGATCTAAAGTAGAAAAGTGGTAAATGAAATAAAATGTACTTGTAGACTAGATCAGGACAAAGATCTACTGCCTGTGTTTGTATGACCTGTAAGCTGTAAATGGTTTCTATGATTTTAAATGGTTGGGAAAAAAAGAATAATAATATTACTATGACACTGGAAATGAAGTGTTATTGGAGCAGAGCCAAGACCATTTATTGATGTAGTGTCTTTCATTGCTTTCATGCTACAACAGTTGAGCACTTGCATAGTTGAATAGTTGCATTGGAGACCACGTAGCCCTGAAAGATTCAAATATTTACTATCTGTCCTTTAACCAAGTTTATTGACCACGGGGTTAAATCACTGTATCATCAAGTGATTCTAGTTAAAAATATTTTATTATAAGAGAAATGTCTATGATATAATATTTAGTGAAATAATTATAACAAACTGTTTATAAAAGATGATCCTGCATAGTTTATTTTTAATGCATAATTGTTGCCTCTTTCCCCTGGTGGAAATGTAAGTTTTATGAAAGAAAAAAATGCATTAATTATTTCAAGTCTAGACTGAAGCTTGGTATACAGTAGATGCTCAATAAACAAATAAAGGCCAGTTGAAGACTGATGAATTATTAATTGTACAATGTATATATGTAATAACAATAATAGCAAAACCTTTCTGAGATATGCAAACATGTTAGGTACCAGGTTGATAATTTTAAGTGCGTGAACCCCATTAGCTTAACAGAGTCCTTTTGGAAAGTACATTATTACTCTCATTTTACAGAAGAAAAGAGCAAGGAGAGATTGTATAACTTGTCTACTGTTACAAAGCTAAGAAGTAATGTGACCAGAATTGAAAAGGTCTGATGGACTCCAGAGGCTGGACTCTAACCCTAAGCTATACTCCTTTAATACCTAAAAACAGAAACTGAGTTTTCTTACCTGTCCTTCAGGTGAGAAAGAAAGGGTTGGGAAACTGCCAGAGGTAAATATCCAAATAACAGTACCTACTGGGGTGGGAGATTATAGATGGTCTTTGTTTCCTTAGCTATACATTTTAATGTTTTTTAAAAATGAGCAGATTTACTTTTAATTACTTTGAAAATAAGAAACAAATGTTTCTAAAGGAAAGACAGCCCAGAAGGTTGTCAATTATTTCAATTGTTTATGCAGATAATTTCCTTATTTCTCCGAGGGTCTTAAGTGAATTGCTGAGGAAACTGTTCTGGCCTGTCTGCCTCATGTGTTGGCTTGTGTTGTTAAACTTCGGTATTGGGTTTCAACTCGCTTTGAATACTTCCTAGCACTGGGAATGCAAAGAGCTGTCTGAGTATCACTTTGGTCCAAAGGCCCTGCCTGACAGAGCGTCTTGATGTTTATCTTTGGAAGTCTGAGTGTTCATGTCTTTGAAAGCTATGTTGTGTCTTCTGGTCATGTTTGCTTACACTGGTCTATATGTATCTTCCACTGCGTGATAGACTGCTTTTGTCTGAAATATATTATTATTATTTTTAAATTGGCATAATATTTGGAGTAATACATTTAAAATTAGATTTATATTACATCGAAGAAGATAATTAGGTCCCAGGAGCCCCAAATCATTTAACAAAGTAAAAATAAATAAAAAGGAGAGTGGTAATGTTAAAAATGAAGTTCTTTATTTATGGTTCACGTTTTGTTTTTGTTTTTTCTCTGTTTTTTCTCTTAATTTGTATGTCAATGACTGTGGCATATTTTCCACAATTTAAAGGACTTTTCACATGCCCTGGCCTAAATTTCAAGGCTAAGAGGAGAAAGATTTTCTTCTTTTGAACAAAAAAACTAGAATACAGGTGATTAGAATGATTAAGTGAATGCTGTTAAAAATATTGAGGTCAGTGTAACCCCAAATTCAGGAGTGGTTAGAGAAGATGACGAATTCCTGCATTTCAGACCAGTGATAAAAACTCAGCAAGAAGCAGGCAAGCAAGGTGGAAAAACAAAAGTATTTAACAAAAAGGAAACCAGTTATACTTTGAGAAACTCTTAGGTTATTTTAAACTAGAGGCCTGGTGCATGGGGGTGGGGGAGTGGGGGTGAGGGTGAGAGTAGCGGGGGGCCCTCAGCCCATCCTGCACCCTCTCACAATTCGGGACCCTTCGGGGGATGTCTGACTGCCAGTTTAAACCTGATCCTGGGCCTCAACTGGCAGTCGGACATCCTTCTCACAATCTGGGACTGCTGGCTCCTAACAGTTCACGTGCTTGGCTGCCTGATTGCCCCCAAGCACTTGCCTGCCTGCGTGATCACCCCTACCTGCCTCTGCTTCCGCCGCTGCCACCACGGCTTTGTCTAGAAGGTTGTTCAGCTGTCCAGTCTAATTAGCATATTATGCTTTTATTATTATAGACTAGAGGCCTGGTGCACAAAATTCATGCACTAGGTGGGTGTGTGTCCCTCAGCCTAGCCTGCACCCTCTCCAATCTGGGACCCCTCAAGGCATGTCAGACATTCCTCTCACAATCCAGGACTGCTGGCTCCCAACTGCTCACCTGCCTGCCTTCCTGATTGCCCCTAACAGCTTCTGCCTGCCAGCCTGATCACACCCTAACCACTCCCCTGCCAGCCTGATTGATGTCTAACTGTTCCCCTGCCAGCCTGTTTGCCCCCAACTGCCCTCCCCTGCAGGCCTGGTCACCCCTAACTGCCCTCTCCTGCAGGCTTGATCGCCCCCAACTGCCCTCCCTTGCAGGCCTGGTCCCCCCCAACTGCCCTCCCCTGCTGGCCATCTTGTGGTGGCCATCTTGTGTCCATGTGGGGGCAGCCATCTTGTGTGTTGGAGTGATGGTCAATCTGCATATTACTCTTTTATTAGATAGGATAGAGGCCTGGTGCATGGGTGGGGGCCAACTGGTTTGCCCTGAAGGGTGTCCCGGATCAGGATGGGGGTTCCCTTGGGGTGTGGGACGGCCTGGACGAGGGGTCTGTGGTGGTTTGTAGACCCTCCATGCCCCCTGACTACCCAAGCAGAGGCCCTGGTATCTGGGATTTATTTATCTTCTACAATTGAAACTTTGTAGCCTGGAGTAGAGCCAAGCCTTCTGCTGGCTCCGTGGCAGCAGCCATTTCTGTTGGAATTTATGTATCTTCTATAATTGAAACTTTGTAGCCTTAAGTGGAGGCCAAAGCAGGCCAGGGCTGCAGAAGCTTGGCTTTCTCCATCACCATGGGCAACCCTAGCCTCCTGTTCTTTCCAGCTCTGTGGCTGCCACCATTTCTGTTGGGCTTTATTTATCTTCTATAATTGAAACTTTGTAGCATTGAGTGGAGGGCAGAAAGCTTGGCTTCCTTCATTGCCAGGGAAACCCAATCCTCCCTCCTGCTCTCTGTGGCTGCAGCCATCTTGGTTGGGTTTATTTGCATATTCCCTCCTGATTGGCTGGTGGGCGTGGCTGGTGGGCATGACTTGTGGGTGTAGCAGAGTGATGGTTAATTTGCATATTACTCTTTTATTAGATAGGATGGCTTTTAAAAATCCCCGTGATGTGTCTAGACATTCCAGTCATAATTTCAGAGGCTTCTATTGTCCAGGCCTGTTAAGAGTGAGTTAAGTGGTTTTGTTTTTTCTTCTTCACATCTTTGTGACTTAGTTTTTGTTTCTTTCCTTCATGAACGTCATTCTGATGTCTGAGTTATAAGCAAAGCTACTCCATGTCTTCCCTTAGTGACTTTATTTAGCAGAAACGAGGGCCTGGGAGTGATGTCATTGGTTCTGAGACTGAAGTGCCCTCCAGTGGAACCCATCATGGTCATCACTGTTTATGGTGACTTCAGTCAGGCTTGTCATTTTGATGCAGTTTAGCAATGAAATTTTAAAACTATCCAAAGTGAGGCAAAAACAATTCAAATGACAGATTTTTTGAAAAATCACCTATACCCATGCAGTTGAAGAAATGACATTTGCTTAAATACACTTTGTGAGGTTACATGTGAGTAAATGATCTATTACCAAGAGCACTGATGTTTCTATCAAAAAAAGAAAAATACACTCTTGCTTCTTTTTCTTTGGAGACTGTGGTGACGGTTGTGAACCATACAATTTCACTTTTAAATTTATGACTTCTGAAAATTCTTTTTCTTCCTGACATCATAAAGTAGCCTCAGAAAATCAGACAGTTGTTATTACAAATAGAGAGCAGTTCCATTCAGACACTGAATAGACAATTATACGTGTTTGGATTCTTTTCTTTTTTTGTGGTGCCTACTTTTAGATGTGGAATAAAACCACATTAACCAGAGGACATTCTTATTGGTGGTTAGAGGCCAACTAATGCCACATCTTTAAAGTATCCTATTTAAAAAATATATTTCTTATTGTCTACCAATATCTTCCATTTTATGACTTTTCTCAGGAAGCATCATTGAGGTATAGAATATTAAAGCCTCAGAAGATAAAGGGATCATAACATATCATCTAATCACACTCTGGCGTTTGACGGGTGAGAGCATGAAGCTGTGAAAGTGTGTGACTGCCCAAGGACACACACACGCACTCAGCAATCGCATGCTAAAAACATGTTTGTTTTTTTAATTCCCTAGATGGCCGCCCCTGTCCTGTTATTCTCTGGGATCCATCTTTATCTCCAACAAGTAACGAGACCCACTCTTCTGTGAAGCTCAACTGGGGAGCTTACCAGCAGCTGCTGAAGCAGAAGTGCTGGCAGAACGGCCGCGCACCCAGACCCGAGTGGGGCTGCACTGCAGTGCATCACCACGAGTGGTCCAAGATGGCCCTCTTTGATTTCCTGTTACAGGTAAGTTCATCAAATCAAGTAAGTGGTTTTCTAAGACTAGCCCTGAGTTATACAAGTCTGACACGAAGGAATTTTCTGCACCTTGAGTTTTTATGAAACCAGAGTTGAAGTTCTCTATTGTTATATGTGGCGAGTATAGTAGCTCATGATACACTTTTATGTCTTTAGGGAAATATTTAGAAATGTCCCTCAGCTCTTTTATTAATTCCTGAAGAAGCAATTCTTTAGTGTTTCAATCTTGCAATAGTTATAATTACCATAGATACAGTTTATTGAGGTAACCCATCAATAATTCTTCAAGGTGGATAGTTTTACCCCATTTGGGAAGTGAGTAAATAGAAGTTTGATGAAGTTAAGTAACTAATGCTGGTCCCTTTTTAAATTTTTAATATAAAAAAAATTATATATGTTTTGATTTCAGAGAAGAAGGGAGAAGGAGACAGAAACATAAATGATGAGAGAGAATCATTGATTGGCTGCCCCCTGCACACCCCACACTGGGGATCAAGCCTGCAACCCAGGCATTTGCCCTGACTGGGAGTCAAACCATGACCTCCTGGTACATAGGTCGATGTTCAACCACTGAGCCACGCCAGACAGGCAATTTTTAAATTTTTAAAAACCTTTATTGTTGAAAGTACTACATCACAAATTCTTGAAGCCACTGAAAGCTGGAGCTGGGCTTCCTGGGATCTGTTGATGGTGACAGTTTGTCTTCTTTCCATCATTCCTCCCTGTGTTTCATGGTCATTTGGCCACATAGCTTACAACCACCATGTCACTTGTTTTCTTTTCAGTAACTTTTTGCAAATATTCAATTAAGATTAAATATCAGAGAATAACTAATATTGGTCATCTTCATAATTGAGTGACTCAACATTTTCTAGGTTTCTCATAACTCTTAACTCCTTTTCATAAAGATCCTTTGATTCCATCCACCCCTTCATTCTGATTTCTGCTTTTTCCTTCCTCTATTAAAAACAAACTTGGATTTCTGTTGCTGTGTTGTTAATGAGTATTTTGTGGAAATTTAGGACCGTCTTAGGACATTTGCAAAACATCCTCTTTGTGTGTGTGTGTGTGTGTGACTTTTCAGGATGGCATATAGATTCCTCAGATGTCTGCTTCCAACTTAAAAGCCTTTAGAATTTTATACAGGGTGGGGCAAAAGTAGGTTTATCGTTGTTTGTATGGAAAATAATACAATAATTAATAAATAACAAAAGAATAAACTCTTGTATTTTGCATACTCATAACTGTGAACCTACTATTGCTCCACCCTGTATATTCTTTTATTTTATTTATTTATTTTTTTAACATCAAGCTTTTATTCAGTTCTTTGCTGTCTGTTCAGTCAGTTTGGGGGAATTTAAATAAATTCCACCATTTATTTAAATGGTGTTTGCGATGGAGTGAATTGAATGGATTTTATGAACAATCTCTTTCTTAAAGAGAGAGAGAAATGTAGGAAGAAAACAAGTTTAATTCAGATTCACAGACTAGGGATTGGAAACTTTCAAGAAGGAGAGAATGATTTATGGTGTCAATGCCACAGAGCCACCAGCGAGAGCTGAGATGGAAAACATGAAATTTGGTTTGGCAAGGAGACAGTAAGTCACCAAATACTGTTGAACAGTCCAGCTGCGAGGCTCAGTCTGGTTCTAGACACCCCTCCATTCTACAGGTAGGGGAAGCTGAGGCATAAAGAAGTTATTATCAAGAACTGTGACAGGCCTGAGATCTTACCCTCCTCACAAGCTAAAAAGTTAGCCAGCCACATGTCCCTGGATGCTAGCAGAAACAAAAGACTCCCGAGCTAGACACAAATGACCTCATTACTCATGGCAGCTGGCAAAAGCTGCATGGTCCTT
This sequence comes from Corynorhinus townsendii, assembly GCA_026230045.1. Lineage (NCBI taxonomy): Eukaryota > Metazoa > Chordata > Mammalia > Chiroptera > Vespertilionidae > Corynorhinus > Corynorhinus townsendii. Next base: position 105,563,888 of record JAPDVU010000006.1, on the reverse strand, counting down.
TGCCCCTCAAGTCCCATTGGGGTGGTACAGAGTGACCCTGTTGAATGCTGCATATAGTGGAGTTGTGTCATTGCTGAGAACTCTAAATTTAGGAGTCCTCCAATCTTATAAGAGGCTGATAGTAAACCTGCTTAACATTTGTTACAAAAGGAGACAGTATCTTTATTATCTTGGTCAGAAAACAAATCTGCCTTCCGTCCTAGAGGGAGATACTCTTTGTATCTTCCAAGGCTGTTTGATATACCAGCATACTTATAGAGATAGTGCAGAATTAAACCTGCTATAAGATGTACAGACATGCCATGGAGAATTGTCTCTCAACAGTTATCTGACTTGTTCTGTATTATATAGCTAGTAAGTTCCCGAATAGAGGTTTCAGCAAGTTTGAATAACTCTAGATTCCACATTTTAAAACATTATTATAAAACAACTGCCAAGTTATTGTTAGGCTAATAAAAAAAAGTTGCTGCGATAAAACTGTATTAGCAAACAAGTGGAGAATGTATGAAGATTTCTAGGGTTAAGTAGGTAACGTACTCACTATGAGGCCAGATATGTGGGGAGTGGTCAGCATAGATGTTGAAACTCTAAGGATGATGACTAGGAGGAGAGTGGAGAGGAAACCTATGAACATGGTAGTGAAGTCTCTGAGAAAGGAATGACCTTGAGGTTTGTAGCTAGTGAACCTAAGAGCTAACCTATACTGAATAGAGGGCAAACCCTTTTAGAAGTTGTCTCTAGTGATATTTGTTTTAATTCTTGAATCTTCAATTAAATCTCATCCTACCTCTGTCTTTATCATTGAGGAAAGCTACAATTATCTTTCAACCAATGAATATATATTGATGGGCATTATACTACAGAAAATAACCACAGGGGTATCAAAGCAGTATAAGATTGTATCCTCATTGCCCACCTCAAGTTTGATTTTTAAAAAAATATTTAGTTTGAAAATGTGGTGTATAAAACAAAAAGATTCATGTAAGAATGGCTGGCTGAAATAGTATAAGTTCTCATTGTTATGAGGTCAAAAGAGAGAGAGAGCACTTTGCCATAAAATAGCTAGTGAAGGAGGAAGAGTTTGAGTAGGGCTTTAGGTTGCAAATGATAGAGAGGATAGGGCAAAACATGAGGAGGGATTGACAATATCACGTGTTATTTAGAGCATCCTAAATATACTATTTGTCTGAAACAGTTATTGGGGGAGTAGTGGTACATTCTGCCTTAAGAGATACAATAAAATAGCACATGGACAAAGAGAGCTGTTTTCACAAAATGTGTGTTCACTTTGTAGCTCTCTATTCATTACCCTGACTGAGCAAGAGCGGATTCCAGCTGCGCCACAGTCTCCTTCTGAGTGCGTCACGGCCTTTGACATCATTGTGTTCATTGTCCTGTCCGTGGTCCTGAGGACAAATATGGGCACATGAGTTGTTATGAATTTTCAACAAAGATAAATATTTCGAATCCTTAAACTAACACTATTAATAACCTAACAAACATATAACACTTGCTATATTCCTGGCACTATCCTGGACACTTGATACTAAGCACTAAGATATTAATTTATTCAATCTCTATGTAACCCTATGAAGTAGACACTTATTATTCTTATTTTAGATTTGAGGAAATCTAGGCAAAGAGAAATGAAGTAACTTGGGCAGGGTCACATAGTTGGCATGCAACAGAAATTGGAGTCAAACTCAGGAGTTCTGGGTTAGGAGACAAACTTGTGAATAATGCTTCTTTCAATTCATTTTATGGGGCATCATCATCCGGTTTTCTAAATCAAAAATTTTGGAGTCACCTAGATGCTTTACAATACATAGTTACATATCCATACAGTGATATCTTTGGTATCACTCAAATCTACCTTTTAGGTATAGCTCGTGTTCCTAACTTAGTTCAGGTTTTGTCATTTATTACCTGGGTGACTCACTCCAATCCACTCATACTCTATGACCAAGAGTCACCTTTGGCTTGAGATATTGGGCATCTGGAACTGATTCTATTGGTAGGTCAGTTCTTTTTGTACTCTACCCTCTTGTTTCTTCTGCCTGGGGAAGGGGGAGGGGCTGGAAACTTTCTCTAGTCTTGATAATCTATGAGGATGAGACCTCTGCAAGACTTTACTGAACCTGTTCAAGTAATGAACCAAGATTAAGTTCCTAATTTTGGCTCTGGTTAAAAAGCACTGAATCTGAATGTCAGAAATGAATTTGATTGTTAATTAATTTGCTTACATTTACAAAAGTATATCAAGTTATATGTATGAGGACAGCATCTGTGAGAGTGGACTTACATTTTTTTCATTTATCTAATATCTATTTGCTTCCTACTGTGCAACAGACAAAAGGCTAATTTCCTTTAGATATTGCAGCATTTTACAATTTCCCAAGGAAAGTATTAGGGTGCCCGTTTCCCCCTTTCTTGCCAATTTTTGGAAGTGGAAAACTAATTAATATTTTGGCTTATTTTGGAGGGTAGTGGGGGGACTTGTTTATTTTTAGTTCTTTCATTATGAATGAGATTGAGGATGTGCATATTTTAAAATATTGTTTATTTGTATTTCTTTTTTTGTGAATTGTGTATTCAAACCATTGCCCTTTTATATTGCATTCCATAACATTTTCTTACTGATTTATAAACACATTTTGTATTTATATCATGAAAATTTGCCTTCATCATTCCTACATGTCTCAAATAATTTTTCTTACTTTTGACTTTACTCATTGTAGATTTTGCTCTAAAGAATTTTTACATTTTTAAAAAATATGTTTTTATTGATTTTTAGAGAGAGAAGGGAGAAGAATAGATAGAAACATCATTGAACGCATGCCCCACACTGGAGATTGAGCTGCAACCCAGGCACGTGCCTTGACCAGGAATGAAACCTGTGACCTGTGGGTTCATAGGTCGATCGATGCTCAACCACTGAACAACACCAACTGGGCAAAAATTTACATTTTTAATAAATAATATCTTAGTTGATATTTTTAATTCTTATATTTACCACTATACACTGTTTATATAGATGTTTACTGATCAAATAAATGAATAAACAAACGTAGTCCCTTTTTCATGAGTATCACAGTAAGTAGTTATCTTTTATACAGCAATTCTTTTCATTAATTTCACTGAGATTTTTATTTTATATTTGATATATGCTTTATTTAAATGGTGTTTGGGATGGAGTGTATTGAATGGATTTTATGAACAATCTTAGAAAAGCTATGCATGAAGCAAACTAAAATTACTTGTTTCATGATGCTATAGAAGGGTGAGAGAGAATACAGAACCCAGTTGTTGATTTTCTGTACACAATATTCTTTTTGTTTTACCCAATTAACAAATCTGCATTCACAAAGGCTATGCCATTTTACTGTGTCTGTAAAATGTGATAGAGACACAAGCAACCTTTTATACATGAAGCGTGGGGGTATGACTTTGTAGAAAAAATTTACTCCATTAGGATGACAAAAGAATAGTATTCTAGAGAGCATTTGAGTTTCCAAGGTTTGGTCAACTTTCAAAAGAGTATATTAAAAATAATGGGAAAAAATTAAGATGTAGAAATTTGATGTCAGAGATAGTTCGTGTAATGGTTAAGAACTGAGGTTCTGGAGCCAGCCTGCTAAATTTGAATCCCAGCTGCCAATACTCACTTTTTAACATTGAGAAGATACTTAACTCCTCTCTACCTCAGTTTCCTCATTTGTAAAGTTAGGAATAATAATGGGTGTGTAGAGGGCTATTGAGAGGATTCAATACTTTTATACACAGAAAGGATTCAGAACATGCCTGGTACACAGTAGGTGCTCAGTGAATATTACATATTAATTAGGAAATTGATCATTCAGAAGTAATAGAGGTAAATATCATTGTAAGAATTAAATAAAGTATTTTATTATTATTTTTACTCATTAAATTGTATCATTCCCAAATCATTTTATTTTCTACTCTTATGTACTTTCATACTTATATTATAGATCTTGCACATTAAGTTTTAAATATTTTTGACTAGTCTGTCTTTTTTAAAAAATATATATTTTATTGATTTTTTACAGAGAGGAAGGGAGAGGGATAGAGAGTTAGAAATATTGATGAGAAAAAAACATCGATCATCTGCCTCCTGCACACTCCCTACTGGGTATGTGCCCACAACTAAGGTACATGCCCTTGACTAGAATTGAACCTGGGACCCTTGAGTCCGCAGGCCAATGCTCTATCCACTGAGCCAAACTGGTTAGGGCTAGTCTGTCTTTTTAAATAATCCATGAATCTCTCAAAGGCAGTCCCTGACTTATTCAACTTTGGAAACTTTCAATTAGCATCAGAATGTCTGAAAATGTCATAGTTTCTCAGGGCATATTTTTTTTTATCAAAGAAAACTACCTAGTTATATTAAAACATTAAATACAAAATGTCACATTAAAAACCTTAAAGGTGAAAGACATAAAAGTGTACTTGCAATAAGAAAGTTTGTTAAAGGAAGAGAAGTATAACTTTAGAAAATGAAAACTCAAATGAATTAAAAAAGTAGTATTTTTACTATTTAATGGAGTTCTTACTGTGCTTATATTTTATAAGAATAACTATTTGATGAGACATTAAGGGATTTTTACAGAGTGGGACAACAGAGATGTATCTTAGGAGATGTTTGCTTCCACCATCAACAAGATGAGTTACACATACTTCTTTTCACTTTGATTTGACAGATGTTTTTTGAGCTCTTCTCTGTTCCAGACACTTGAGGATTAGTGTTGGTGATAAAGAGATGGATGAGATCATATCCTTGCCCCCAGGAGTTATGAAATCTAATTAAAAAGACAGATAATCATAGCAGAGTATATCAGATGTCACAGTTAAGTTTAACATCCTATAGAAACAAATAGGATGGTATTTGTTTTTGTGGAATTGGAGGTAAGAAAATGTGGAGTGAGAATGTGACATTTAGTATAGAAATCAGGTGAATACAAGAGTCAGGAAAGTTTCAGAGACAGGGATCTAACAAAGGGCTGGAAGTGTGAAAACATTCAGAGTGGGGAAAATGATGCTTATGGAAACTTCCTGTTCCATGAAGGTATTTTTTTTTCCAGATGGCTGTGAGTAATAAACTTATGTTCATAAACTCAACAAGCAACTATGTGTTGGTATGGCTTTCCCCTTACAGTTGTCTCTCTTCACTTAACTCTTCTAGCTTGAATGATTTAATTACAGAATATAACGAATTATATTAATAGGTGTTCATCTTTGACCTATCCTCTCCCACTTTTTATTCTGTGTATCATTTTTCCACGTACTGCATAATAAAGTAAAAATTCCAACTAACTGTAATCTAAACAAGAGGAAATATTAGTTTTCAATAAAAGAATATTTATTTCTGTAGGAATATTCTATATGCTAAGTAAAGGATTCCAGATGTGGCCACCATGATAGATTACAAGGATCTTCCAAGTATTCACCCCTTACACCTACTTAGTGATCAAGTGCCTCCCCTCCAACTTTCAGAGGTGAATGAGGAAAATCACTCACAGGTGCTCTGCCAGGAGGCATATCAATCCAGGGGACCAGACATGGGGATTTCAAATAGTTTGGGTCAGTTTTATCGTTTTGCAGAATTAGTACAATGCCAGTCTAAAGAGTGTTAACCGTTATTTATTGGTAGTGCCCAAGCAAGCAAACGATATCTTTTTGTTTGTTCATTTGCTAGCAAACAATGAAGGATGACGTAGTTAGATACAGTCTTGGCTTTGAGTAGCAAAGAAAGCCTGAGATCAGCTTTGGCAATATTGATTGGCATGTAGAATTGGCTGGGATTTAGGGAGTAAAGTCTGCAAGGTTCAGAAGGTTAGGTAGTAGAGAACAATATATTTCTGTTTTTGTGTGGTTTACTGAAAAAGTCTTCACCTTTTTAATGATGAGAATCGTAGTGTTCACTTGATTACAGAGACTTACTAAGGTAGAGGACATGGGAAGTATGTCCTTCTAGGCATTAAAAATGATAAACTCCAATCTTCACAGGTATATATGTACTAAGCACTGAAATGTATTATGGTTACTACAGAATTTTAATTGTATAAACGAAGTTTGCCCTTTGTCATAAATGATAATCAAAAGTGTGACTTTGACAAGGTTCTGCTATACATATGTGGAACTAAGAGAAATTATTTTCAGTAGTAATGATGCTACAATATAGGGCATATCTTATTTAAAGAGGCCTTAGAAGACTTTCCAATTATATTGTGACACTACAGTTTTATTTTTCTGCTTGCAATACATGAGAAAATTGGCTAGAAAACTTGGTGTTTAGTAGATACGCCCAATGTCATTATTGTTTTATGTATTTAGATGTGTAGAGACAGGGGAAGTGATGTAAAAGAAGCATACACATTTGCTTCTGAATTAAAAAAACACAGAGATTTTTGCAGAAAAGTGGATACAAATGAAATGGCTAAAATAATACTATTCTTATTAAAGAAGAATTTGGGCTATAATAGTTCTAAAATGATTTGACTTATTTAATTATGTTATTATGGAATTTTAATTTTTGATTTTATTTTAAAATAAATCATCATAGACCTAGCTGGTTTGGCTCGGTGGATAGAGCGTCAGCCTGTGGACTGAAGGGTCCTGGGTTTGATTCTGATCAAGGTCACATGCCTAGGTTGCAGGCTCGATTTCCAGTGGGGGGTGTGCAGGAGGCAGCCAATCAATGATTCTCTCTCATCATTGATGTTGATCCATCAATTCACTAGGCAGTGAAAAATAGTGATATTCTAATTCTATCATTACTTCCTCACTTATTAGTTAGAATACTTTTTTAAAGAGTGATTTCCCTCCCTCTATTATCTATCTATGTAGTGGCGTAGTTTATGTAACATGTGGTTATCTAGTGGTACAGTTTATATAGAAAAAAGTCAGCATTACTTTTAAGAAACACCATAACCTGACCTTCTAACTTCCTTTTCATTCTCATCTGTCATGATTCACTTGTACTGTATTTGTGTACCATAGGCTGGGAACCCTGCAGTTAACAAATACGTAAGGAGATATGTGTGTTTGTTAAACAGCAGTGTTTGTGTGTGTGTGTGTGTGTGTGTGTGTGTGTGTGTGTGTGTGTGTATGTTGTAGTTTGGTTTATTCACTTCAGTTCAACATGCCCTACTTACTGGTACCACCAGAACGTTGCTCCTATTCCTTCCTATTTTTTATATACCTGCCCATCCCTCAAAGCTCAGCTCTGATCCCCTTCCTACCAAGCCTTCTGGGAGTAACTTCAGAAGATTAAGCTCCCTTTCTCCTCTGAACTTCTAGTATCATTAAAAAAAAATTCTACAAGTTTTTAGTACAGTACATTAAGTTTGATAGAATAATGTCATAGAACAGTGTTTATGTAAAGCAGAACCAGAACCAGATTCAAATCCCAGCTTCTTTAATAGTCAGCTCTATAATATTTAATTTCCTTATTATTTAAATAAAAGTGATTTTACTTCCCTTGGAAATTTGTCCTGAGAATAACATAAAATAATGCACATGAAGTACTTATCATGGTACCTGGCTGCTATGGTCTAAATGTCTGTTCCTCCCCACCTCCAAATTCATATGTCTACTCCTAATATATGAAGTTGATAATATTAGGAGGTGGACCTTTGGGAGTTGATTAGGTCACGAGTACAGAGCCCTCATGAGGGGGCTTAGTGCCTTTATGAAAATGGCCCAACAAAACTCCCTCGTCTCTTCCCCATGTGAGGACACAGTGGGAAGCCTACAACCCAGAAGAGAGAATCACTAGAACCAGCCTATGCTGCTCCCTGATCTCAGACTTCCAGCCACCACAACTGTGAGGTGTATGTTTGTTGTTTATAAGCTACTCAGTGAGTGGCATGTTTGTTAGAGCAGCCAAATGGACTAAGGCACTGACAGATTAAAAGTACTCAATAGATTAGCCAGTTATCATCTAGAATCACCCCATGTATAAGAATTTGAGTTCATTGTATTTATTTGTATACATACCTATGATTTTTTTTACATCTTCAAATACTGCAGGCCTTAAGTGGTAGTGATCATGTAGGTCTTTTTGAATTTTCTATATTGCAGAACTGCTCATTATAACATTTGGTGCTGTAGGAAAACATGAGATCATGCAAGGCAGTTTCCATGGCATTGCCATTTAAGTCAGGTTGAGGTGAGTGGCCGTCATTTTTGCATAGATGGATGGAGGAGATGTTTGTTAACTGCAGGGTTCTTGGCCTACAGGATTTGGGAAGCTCGTTGGGATTTTATTCTCAGATTCTGTTCCTCAAGGTTTCCATACCCTTCATGGAGATGTTAAAAATAAAATCTCAAAGAACAAAAACTAACATAACAAATATCATGTTTCCACATTCTAGAATTATCCTGTCATTATTTCTTTTGCATATTTGCTTTCAGTATTTACTTTAAAGATATAAATGTATTAAAAATAAGTTAAAGTCCCCTTTGACCCTCTCTTCATGTCCTCCTCCTACATTTTCTCCCCAGAGGCTAGCACTCTCATGAGATTAGTATACATCTTCTCAGCCAATTTAAAAATCATTTTACATGCATAGTAAGTGGATGTTTGCACTTTTTAAAAACTTATATATTCTAAATGCAGTTGATCACATAACATTTTTATGTAACTTGTTTCTCCTGTTTTTAAAAAAAATTATTTTATTGTTGATATTATTACAGACATCCTTTAATTCCCCCCTCCTCTACCCCCCTCCTCCCAGCCCCTTCTGCACCCCAGGCCTTCACCACACTATTGTCTGTGTTCATTGGTTATGTTTTATATATATATATATATATGATTTATTTGGTTAATCTCTTTCTGTCTCCCCACTTCCTCTCTGAGATTTGTCAGTCTGTTCCATGCCTCCATGTCTCTGGACCTATTTTGTTCATCAGTTTATGCTCTGTAGATCCCACTTATAAGTGATATTATTTGATATTCGTCTGTCTCTTATTTTTAACAATTACTCATATTTTAACAGAGAGGGGCAGGTTCTAGCCAGACTGACTGTGGTTTTATGATGCCAGTAATAGGGGCGTAGTGGAGATAGATATTATGGAGGTCTATTCCTGAGAACATAAGTCTATAAAGCAGCAGCCAAGAAATTTTCCTTAGATTGAAACCGGAATCTTAATGTGACAAATACCATAGAGCATTTTTTTATTGCTTTTGGCCACTTTAGCATCATATAAAAGGCTTTGCTTATCTTCATAGTTATTTTATTTAAATAGTTTGGTTTATAATAATTTGTTCTGTTTTTCCTGTTAGCATAGCTTAGTACTTTTTATTTTACTTTATAAACACAATTAAGAATTATAAGCATACAGGATACTGATTATGGGATTTAGTTAAATTCAACAAACTTGAATTGAGGGATATCTGTATTCTATCCAGGCAATTCCCAATCAATCTATGGGCATTAGTCATCATTTGGTATTTTGTGACTTGGCTCTTGAATTTGTCATTTCCATGCCTAAGAACTATTGTCCTTTTATTTCTCAGAGCAATTCCTTTCCAGACGTCCTCTTGGCTGATCCACACAACCAATTCCACTGTCACTGTTTATAAAGTACATCCACTTACACTGGCTCCTTCAAAATCCTCCCTCCCAAGGAGAGTCTAATCTAGGTATTCTGTAAAATCCTCCCTAAAGAAACTGACCTGCTAGATTGTACCTTCTTACTGAGAAGTTAAGCCTTCTCAAAATATTGGGGAAATTAGGAAACTGACAGCCTGTATAATGAAAGCCTAAGCGACCATTACGGCTGAACCATCAGAATGACTGGTCACTATGATGCGCACTGACCACCAGGGGGCAGATGCTCAATGCAGGAGCTGCCTTCTTGTGGTCAGTGCACTCCCACAGGGGGAGCACCACTCAGGCTGAAGCCGGCCTCACTGCTGGTGAGCGCAGGGGTGGTGGCGGGAGCCTCTTCCACCTCCGGGGCAGCACTAAGGAGCAGCAAGCCAATTGGTAAGGAGCAGTGAGCAGGTGGGTAGTAGGGAGTGAGGGATCCTGGATTGCGAGAGGGATGTCCAACTGCCGACTTAGGCCTGATCCCCCTAGGGACATCCCCTGAGGGGTCCCAGACTGCAAGAGGGCACAGGCTGAGCTGAGAGACCCTGCCTACAGTGCACAAATTTTGTGCACCAGGCCTCTAGTAGAATTATATTGGCCTGAACTTCAAAAGGCAAGTAGTTGCACTTTTTATGGCCCTTAAATGGGTGGTATTTCTGTTGCTAAAAATTCTCTATAAGAATATGACAGGATGGGGAAAGTAAATACAAAGGCATTGATCTATGAGTCTCTCTTTTGAGTTTTGACATCATTTCTGTAGTGGAGACCTGACTTTGAGAGGTCACACTTTCTCACTTCACAGAATTTGAGTTATTTATTTAATTTTTCATGGAGGCAATGTTGAAGGGAAAAAGTTGTCTAGACACACTGACCCTGGTTTGTCACAATGGTGTAGCTTGTTAGCTACCTGGCCTCTACAACGAGACCATATTTCCCTGGATCCTGGCCCAATTCAAAAGTTCTTAACATGAGGGATATGTTTAAAAGTATATCCTTCCTGTTAAGAGGCATTTAGATTCCTCAGATGTCTGCTTCCAAATTAAAAGCCTTTAGAATTTTACACAGGGTGTGGCAAAAGTAGGTTTATAGTTGTGTGGAAAATAGTAATAAATAAAAAAAGAATAAACTCTTTGTTTTGCATACTCATAATTGTATACCTACTATTGCTCCACCCTGTATATTCTTTATACTTACTGTCTAGAATTTATTCCCATTTATTCTGGCATTAATAATGCTAAGGCCTCAGTAGCATAAAACATTGGCCAGGAAATTGGTTGACAGTAGGTCTTGTATCAGCCTGAATCGGAGGGGAAAATGTCTGGTCAAATAAATCTCATATTGCCAAGGGACAGCCAACTGAATATTTCTAGGTCAATTCTAATTTAATTATTAATCAAAAGTGCAGCATATGTTATTTAATTCTATGTCATTTTTGCTTATTTCAATCCTTGCCATGGAATTTTTATCCTGTGCTGAAATTAATCATATTTAGTATGCTTCAACCCTAAATTTTATTGTATACATGGCTAACCTAGAGAGATCAGAGATTTGAGGAAGGCTGTGTGACTCCATAAATAATCTTTAGATATTAAAAATTGTTTGAGCTAGTTTTTGGGATTGGCTTTCCTGCTAACTCTATGCCATTGAATCATAGATAATTTGAAACTAACCTTGACTGAGGTTGACTGAGGTTGGACTGAGGTTCATTGGGAGGCCTAAGATTTGACCTTCTGGATAAATCTGCCAGGAAGCAAATAAGAAAACCATGGGAAAGTTAACCCTATAGTATTTCCAGTGGGCCACCCGAGAGCTCAGGCCGATGTTCATCTGGCTCAATATGTTTTTTGTATGTAATTATTTTTAAAAGATTTATGGCTCATTTTGTTCAATGAAATAGATACCTTGTGAAATATTTACCACAATCAAGCTAATTAGCACATCTATCACCTTTTATAGTTACCGTGTGTGTGTGTGTGTGTGTGTGTGTGTGTGTGTGTGTTTATGTGCCCACACACTTAAGACCTACTCGGTTAGCAAATTTCAAATATACCGTGCAGTATTATAAACTATAGCCTGATTCTTGGAGTTTATCCATCTTGTAACTGGAAGTTTCTACCCTTTCACGAATATTGCCCCATTTCTCCTACTCCTCAGGCAACCACCATTCTACACTCAAGCAGTATTTATTTTTAAATAGCAAGCAAATTGCATGGTAGAATTAATTAAATTTTTATAAAGAGAACTGATTTCCTTAAAAGAAAGTATGAGTTTAAATAGCTTTTGGATATGTTACATTAGGTTGTGTTAATTATTGTTAAAGAAAAAAAATTGAGTGGCATTTACTAAAGATGGTAAGGCAGATGTTATTTAGGACCATTGAGATAGGTATAGGGACCACTGCAGTGAGATTGAAAAAAACATGTTTTTATTGATTTCTGAGAGAGGAAGGTTGAGTTAGAGAGAGAGCAACATCAATGATGAGAGAGAATCATAGATCGGCTGCCTCCTGCATGCCCTCTACTGGGGATTGAGCCCCAAACCCAGACATGTGCCCTGACCAGGATCGAACTGTGATCTCTGGTTCATAGGTCGAAGCTCAGCCACTGAGCTACACCAGCTAGATTGCAGTGGGATTTTACAGTGGCTGAGAGAGATTGGCTCAATTCTGTATACAGCATGTGCAAGTGGGAATGTATAGCCAAGGAGCAGAGTAGGGAGTCAGCAGATGGAAAATTATTAAGAAGTAAGAAACATCAAGGGTAAGGGGAGATCTGAGTAAACTGGCCTAACAAGATTCTTGCTAAAGACAGGTAAGGATCAGAGGATGAGGGAAGATGAGGAACGTGATTAGAATTTGAGAGTGATCAGATATCAAGGACAGGTAGTGGGGAAGGAGAAGGAGGGGTGGGGTTTCTGCTTAAACTGACAGCAGGTAAAACTAGCTTTTATAAGGAAGCTTACAGATCTATGAGAAGGCTCAGGAGCCTGACTGAAGTCTGGTCAAGCAAAGAATCTTTGTCACCATATTTAGAATGCTTTAATATAATCATTTAGTTTATCTTTACTTACTGTTGTCAATTTCCTTATAATAAAATACTATATTATAGGGGGAGATAAAGTTGATAGAAATCCTGAAAAAATACTAAAACTTAATTACATAAATTCAAGCAAGGGACATGATTTCAATGACAACATTCCCTTGGATGTAAGCTTATATACAACCCTATTTAATGTTAAATTGTTACAAATGGTGTTTCATTTCATTGAAAGAAAGCATTTAAAATGTTTATATTAAGATTATTATATTCCTGTTTTAAATTTATTTGCTTAGTATAAATCCATTTTATAAATCAGAGTTTTATAAAATGTGAAAGTTATTGTTTTTCTTAGCCTGAGTGCTTTTTATAACTCTTTATAGGAAGGTGGGCGTGCTTTTGGCAGCGACTGTTTTCATGCAGCTCTGCTTGTGCAAATTATACAATGTGAATTTCTTCCTCTAAAAATAGATTGTCACTTGCCTGGCAACTGAAGAATCTTTCTGTGGCAGAATGATGTTGACTTCTGATGCTTATTCAGAGGTGCAATGTATGAATTCTAAATACTGCATCTATAGAAATAGATTTAAATATATGGTGACATTAAAATGTTTTTGCATATACATAAAGAAATACTGTTATGTTTTTACTTATGATTCAGTGATGTGGAAGAAACTAGATATTCTGCATGGAATTGGTACACATAGATAGTTATTTTTATTTTATTTTTTAAAGAAAGCGGCAAGTGGTTTATTTGTGCTGAAAATTACATCCTTGTACAGGGACAATTGTGTATCTGATATGTAACACAAAATAATCAAGTACTTGAGATTTTTCCTTTCTTCTGCTTGTTTTGGGTTTATCGTGTCATTCTTTTTTAAAAACCTTTATTGTTGAAAGTATTGCAGATGTCCCCAATTCCCCCACCATTGACCTCTTCTAGCCCCCTCCCCATCTCCCTCCAGGCCTTCATCACTCTATTGTGGGTTATGGGTTGTGCAAATATGCAAGTTCTTTGGTTGAACTCTTCACACCCTCCCTCCCCCGCCTTCCCTCTGATAGTTGTTTTTAGAAGTGGAATTCTAGAGTATTGCTGTTATAGGGCAATAACTGTTATGGACAGAGTCAGAGGCCCATGGGAACCTATGCTCACTGTTAGATGTATGTATTGCAAACTATTTTTACTTTGCTGATCGTTCATCAACTGCTCTGCTAGTCACATTTGCATGCATATGCAGGGACTTGTTACCATGGCAGCACAGAACAAAAATGAGATCTATTCTTTTATGAGATGAGAATTCCCAAGTGATACAGGTGCAGGCTGATGAGAACACTTTTGTTGTGTATAACTCCCAAGGTAAGAGGCTAGGTGTGCATAAACAAGGCCCATGGAGACTGTGAATTTGTCTGACAGTTGCCCTTCTCCATGACCTGTTCTACCTTCACACATTCCCTAGACTACAGGGATGCAGCTCCAGAGCCACTGATAATAAGGCAGCCATACACTGGCTTACCCTAAGAAAAGGAAGGTAGAAGAATTTTCCATTGTGAGTTATTAGCTGATAAATAAACGAGTCCATATGTTTTTGTATTTCTCTATATCTAGAGTGGTGCCAATAATGGCAGTGATACTCACTATCTTTTTACCTTTTTTGAATTAAGGTAATTGCTGAAAATGTGACTTTTTCTCCATGTATTTTCTAAAACTAAAAGAGGTATCCTATGAGATAACTGGTTTGCAAAAGAAATTTCCAGAAGGAATTGTAATTATAGAGAAGCTAGTGGCCTGGTGCACAAATTTGTGCACATTGAAAGGAAATTAATTAGAAGAAATATTTTAATATCACTACTCGTCCTTTCTCTATAATAGAAGTGTCAACCAAATTCATGATCAACAATGACAGATTGAAACACATGCGTATGATTGGCACCAATGAGAGCTTTATATGTATCATGCATGAGCATGATATATATATGGCTAAGTTAACGCAAATCAAGCAAGTTTATTATATATATATATATATATATATATATATATATTAATATATATATTAATTTGACCTGCTTTCTGATTTAGCTAAACTTTTTCCAGCCCAGTGAAGCACCCCAACTTCTCTTTCAGGTAATTGTCAGCAACACAGCAGTGAATATCAACATGAAGCAGATTATTATTGTAGATCATGCAGGGAGAACAAAGGGTAAAATATTTAACTGCAGCAGTGTTTGACTATGTTCTGCTCAGTGAGGAAATCTGAAGTCATTTTTCAAGGTCCATCATTTCTTCTTTTCTGTTGGACTGTTTCTAAACTTTTTAAATCTCCATTTTTCTGGCTAATGAAAAGAAAATAGGATTCCATTGAGTCTTCTATCTACTTACTCCAGGACTTCTGTGAGGATCAAATGAGATGAGGCACAGGAAAACACTTCACGGACATTTGGTTAAAGTGTAAAATGTTTCTACCTGGCTATAAAGCAAGTCATGTGCCTGGGCTGAAGAAACTGTAAGGAGGCTAGTCACTAGGAGAGGAAGCCAGGTGTTGCTACCTGGCACCCACAGCCACCATTTCCAGGCTGGGCTGGGCTGTGAGCTGCATTTTGTGCCATGGAGTTGCTCCAGGGTGGTGGTGGGGCCTGTGTCTCACTTGGGCGAAGCCAAGTATTGCTTTGTGGGCACCAGGTCTGTGGTGCCGTTTTTCTGTAAATGGCCAGTGCGCATCACAGCAGCTTCTGCATTGAGCGTCAATCCCCTGATGGTCAGTGTGTGTCATAGTGACCATTGGGATGGTTGGACATTTAGTATATTAGCCTTTTATAGATATAGATTCTTATTGTTATTTCTGACATATCTGCTTATTGGTTATTTATAAAATGCTTATTACATGCAAGGTATTCTGGTGGACTCTCTGTGGGATATGAGTTCATGGTTCATGGATACTTAAATGAAACCACGTAAAGAATCCAGCCAAGAGCAAATGACAAGCACAGGCTCTTCCATTATTTCCCCCCTTTCTATTTTTTTCCAACTCCATTCACTAGATGCTACTTTAAAAAGGTCCATGTCTTAAAATGTCAACATTACTCAGTTTATTTGATTCTTTCCAGTAGAAGACACTGTTTTGGAGGAGCTTTGTAAAGAGCCAAATACAAAGTGAATATAAGCTTTCAGCAGGGTTTTAAATAATAAACATTTATTAAGTGCCTACTATGTAACAGGCATTGGATGAGCTACTATGTGAACTGCTAAACTCCACTCACTACATGTTTTATTGAATAATTTATACTTTCTCTGCACAAATGCATTTTTTGTAAAGATGAAGTTTTAAGTGCCAAAAACAAATACCTTGAAAAGAGATGGTGAGAGTCCTAAGATACTGACTTACCAAACAGGAAACACAACCCCCCTCCACACACACACACACACACACACACACACACACACACACACACTTACTCACTCACTGTCACTCAAACCCTTAAAGAAGTGCAGAAAAACAGAGGTAGAAAAATACACAGGATTGAGAGAGGAATCCAAGATGGTGGCATAGGTAAACACCTAAACTGCTGCCTCGCACAACAATTTAAACTGCAACTAAAAGACAAAACGTCTATCACACAGAACCATGGGAAAGCTGGCTGAGTGGAAGTTCTACAACTAGAAAGAAAGAGAAAAGAGCACTGAGACGTGCACAAGCGCTGAAAAGCTGAGGTACGGAGGTGCGGGATCTGGGCTGGCGGCAGGCGTTGCTTTTTTCAACCCAAAGGGGAGACAAGCCCCCGATTACTCTGAAACACAGTTTCAGGGGAGACGCGGGGGACCCAAACTCCTATGGAGAGAAGCTGGATTGTCTGCTACCGGGTCAGAAAGTGAGGGGGGCCTGCTTGTAGAGCTGTGCACAGGAATGGTTGTTTATCTGCGCTGGGGCACAGGACTGGACACAGTCGGAGACACAGAGCTGGCTAACTAGCAGCCATTGCTGTTTGCCACGCCCTAGCCTAGTGACGCCCTGAGACCCCGCCCCACACAACCTACAAACCCACCCAAGCTCCAAGCAGAGGCTTTTGCATATGAATGGACTGCAGCTTAACCTAACAAACTTGCAGCCCAGATCAGACAGCTCCAAAACCTCCAAACCCCAAGCAAAGAGGAGAAAACTATAGCTCTCGCTGTAGCTCCTGCTGGGTGGACTCAGACAATAGCTGACCTGCACCCCATTGGAGATCCAGAAGCCAGTATACCTAGTGGTCAGTGTGAGAAACCAGATTTCAACTCCTCACATCCATAAGTGACACATTCAAGAGGCAGACTCAGCGAGCACCAAAGCCCCACTGAAACAAGTCCTGCACCATAAGCGTGTCTCCAGCACAGCAGTTCTTATAGACACAGCGAGTGCTCACAGCCGATTGGCCTGGAGGTCAATTCCTCCCAGCGTACCAACAGCAATTAAGGCTTAACTACACCAAGACTTTGCACTCAGCCAACAAAGGGGTGTACCAAGAGTGTCCATCAGGTGATTGGGGAGGCTGAGCTACTGCCCCCTATAGGTCACCTACCACACAAAGCCACTCCATCAACACAGGGAAGCAGCCAAAATGCGGAAACAAAGAAACATGTCACGAATGAAAGAAACGGAGGAAAGCAAACTACTGGACGACATAGAGTTCAGAACCACATTTATAAGGTTACTCAAGAATCTTCTAAAAACCGCCGAGAAACTTGATGACACTTCTGAGGAGCTTAGTGAGACCTTCAAGGACCTTAATGAGAATGCCAAAAAAAATGGAAAAGGACCAGTCAGAAATGAAGCATACACTGTCTAAAATAAAGAATATACAGAAACTCAACTGTAGATCAATGTACCCCAAGAATCAAACCAAAGATCTGAAATATGAGGAAACAAAAAACACCCAACCAGAAAAACAAAAAGAAAAAAGAATCCAAAAATAATGAAGATAGTGTAAGGAGCCTCTGGGACAACTTCAAGCGTACCAACATCCGAATTTTTGGGGTGCCAGAAGAAGAGAGAGAGCAAAATACTGAAAACCTATCAGAAGAAATAATGACAGAAAACGTTCCCTACCTGGTGAAAGAAATAGACTTACAAGTCCAAGAAGCGCACAGAACCCCAAACAAAAGGAATCCAAAGAGGACCACACCAAGACACATCATAATTAAAATGCCAAGGGCAAAAGACAAAGAGAGAATCTTGAAAGCAGCAAGAGAAAAACGGTTAGTTACCTACAAGGGAGTACCCATACGACTGTCAGCTGATTTCTTGGCAGAAACTATGCAGGCCAGAAGGGAGTGGCAAGAAATATTCAAAGTGATGAACAGCAAGAACCTACAAACAAGATTACTCTACCCAGCAAAGCTATCATTCAGAGTTGAAGGTCAGATAAAGAGCTTCACAGACAAGAAAAAGCTAAAGGAGTTCATCGCCACCAAACCAGGATTACATGAAATGCTGAAGGGTATTTTTTAAGAAGAGGAAGAAGAAGAAAAAGGTAAAGATAAAAATTATGAACAACAAAATGACATCAAATACATACCTACCAACAAGTGAATCTAAAAATCAAGTGAATAAAAATCTGAAGAACAGAATGGACTGGTGAATATAATAGAATCAGGGACATAGAAAGGGAGTGGACTGACGACTGTCAGGGGAAGCAGGTGTGAGGGGTGTGGGAAGAGATTGGACAAAAATCTTACTCCTATGGATGAAGACAGTGGCGGGGGGTAAGTGCATGGGGTGGGGTGGGGAATCAGGTGGAGGGGAGCTATGGGGAAAAAAAAAAGAGGAACACCTGTAATAATCTGAACAATAAAGATTCATTTTTTAAAAAAGGAAATACACAGGATTATGTACTTTAACAAAAATAATTAGGAAAAAACATTTGGATAAAGTCAATTTATAATCTATATTAAGAAGAACATTTTCATTTAACTCTCTTCAGCTGCCAATTACATTTGACCTTGGTTCCCTTCTGCTTTCACTCTTAACATTTTCACCTGATGCCTTGCTACCTTGCCTATTACCTTTCTTCCAACTATACATGAGGAAATGAGAGTGAAACTTGTAGACACATCAGCTTTTTTAGCTTTTACTTATAGGTAAAATACTATTATTAACCTTTGCTCTAACTACCTGCCTTCATGTTCCCCTTACCCTTGTTGGAAATCTTGTACTGTGTTAATTCAAAGTGCGATTCAAAGACCCATACCACAATTGTTTTTATAGACCCACTTTTTGAAGACACAGCTAGAATGGGTGGTGTGCAAAAGGGTGGAAAGTCATTGGAAGCATGTAGATTTCTAAGGGGCTTTGGAGAGCTGGTCAGTGCAGCAGAGGCATCCGTGTTTATGTTATATTGTGAGCATAACTGAAGTCACTGGTAAGATACTTTCCCCTACAGGCAAAACTAACACTACCAATGGAAAATGGAATTTAAAAAGAAACTTTAGAAGAAGGCAATGTACCTAAAAATATTCCAGCAACAAAAACTTTGGCTGGAATACCTGGATTTTTCTGAGTATAATTTTAGTTAGGTAAACATTGAAAAGATATATTTTCCTAAAAGAGTAATTTTATGGAAAATGATGGTTGGCAGTGATTTTCAGATTTAGCAGATCAATTTTGCAAAAAATTTTCCTTGTTTTAAAGAGTGAGAAGATGTAAATTTGAGCAAACTGCAATAATGATGCTCAACATTCACAATCACTTCAATGAGAAAATTTACCATCAAATAATCTTCTTTGTTGGATAATTATCTAAGAATATAGACACATAGATGTGAACTATAGTGCTAATCATGCTATAAATGAAGTGATTGTTTTAATGTGTTCACTAAACAAGTGTGTTAAAAGTGTATTATAGATTCATAGCTACCTAGAGTATGTTTCATAAAATAGCTAAGCTCTCTTAAAAGAAAACAGAAATATACCCAGTATGTAACTAAATTAAATACCAAAGAAAATGGCATTGAATTTTAGGGAGTGGATTATGGTTTTGTAGTCAAATTATTTTTGATATATTGAATATGAATTCAAAAGGAAGACTATAAACAAAATACTGAGAAGAGCTGGGGAACAAGATTTAAGAGTTATTTAAGCCCTTGCTAGACAAGGGCAATAATGCAAAGACATAATTCACTGTAGTTGGAAGATGAGAAAAACAAAGTATATTTCAGATTTGAATTCAATGTCTAGGTGCGCACGCACACACACACACACACACACACACACACACACACACGTCAATACATGTGAACATACCCACCAAGTACATGGATAGGCCTGATTAAAGGAGTGGTAAATATTTTCTGGAAGAGAAGCTGAGTTGAACACACACATCCTTTTTCAATTATAAAGTCTGTTAGACTTAAATGGCACAACAGTCTGTCAGGGAAGTGGTGAAATCATCACAGATTGTTGAGTGATTCAAAATTAGATCAGATGAAGCACTTTAAAAATACCCTGCAGGAAACAACGTGATGTTGAGGAGGCAATAAAAGTATGACCTAGGTTGGTCTTTTCCATCTCCAATTTAATGCCTTTTATGTAGTTTAAAAATAAAAAGTATAATATTTACAGAAGTGCTGAAAGTTAGGGCCTAAACTGTAATGTGCTTATTATTTAACATTATGTGATTCACATGGCTATATTGCAGAAACAGCAGAACTGTGGCTAAATGTGTTAGTCCTTTCCCTACTACTATGAAATCAACAATGAAGAATGAGTTTAGGGTGTAGAGCAGTATTTAGGAAGTGGTTGGTAGAGCTGTCCTTAAAGGTTAAGTTTCTAAACATGTATATCCAACATAACAGACCTTGATGTTATAGTCAAAATTAAATAGGATTTAGTATTTTCCCCCATATGTAATGTCATTATAACTGGATATAAACACATGAAAATGATAAAAAATGGTCTAGAAATTCTTTGAGAATTATTAACTAATGCATATTTAAAAAGAGAGCATGGATGAGAAGCAACTTCTAGAAGAGTTATTTTTTATGTTCTCCCTGACCCTCTGATTTTAATTAACATTCAAATGAGAGATCAACAAAGGACTTGTATGCATGCATATAAGCAGAACCCATGGACACAGACAGTAGGGGGGTGAGGGCATGTGTTGGGGGGTGGGGTGGGGACCACCGGGAGAGGTCAATAGGGGAAAAGGAGACACATGTAATACTTTAAACAATAAAGAATTAAAAATCAAAAAGAAATAAAACAAAAACAAATGCAATCTCCTTAACTATTTGGATTTTCTTATATTCAAAGGCAGTCAAGGTACTACATAAAATGAATGAAATAGATTAGAAAGGGCTCAATAAATTCTAATGGTTTCTAATTTATGCTTTTTTCTTTTAACTTACAGTGATTTGTTTGGATGGGAAACTCTCCTATCTTCATGTCAAACAAATGTACTTTAAGCAGTGGGAACTTCCTGTTCTTCAGAGTCAGGCTTGTGACCTTTTGGATAAACCATTGGTTAGACCACGGCCCCAGTGGATCAGCTGCCCGGAACTGGTCCTGACAGAGACCTCCCTCACTGACAGATAATTTCTAGACCAGCAGTGTGCCCCCTGAGCTGCCCAAATGCTTTGTGGCTCACTGACCATTCTTACTCCATGTGACTGGTTTTATATAAACTTCATAGAAAACTTTGTTAAGCTGACTTCTCTCATGCCTGCTTCTGAAAGGATGTTATTTGATACAAAGCCCGCTTATATACAGAAAATAGAGAGGGAGGCCATTTGCCCAGTTCTTAAAGTTTGCTGTGGTAGTGAGGCAAAATTAAATGACCATTTTCCTTTGGAAGCAGTGGTGGTAGGAGGGGCTGGCCATGGCCAGCATTTGCCTTGGTGCTTAGCCCACTGATAGTAGAAGATATTTAGTAAAGTTTTGTTGGATGAATACACGAATGATCATTTCAAAGTAGGCTACATTTTAGTACTAGTCTTACTGTATTCATTTCTTAGCAACTGTCCTCCTAAAGTGGCCAGCCCTACAGGAAATCCAAAAACATGGGAGGAGAAAGGATGGGAACTTAATGCCAAAAGAATGAAAGTGACAGTCTGTGTCTAGCCATCTTTTGAATCATTAGTATATGAACAATCTTCGACTAGCCTTAAACTATTCAGCAGGACATACTGGGGGAAAATCATGGAATTTTGGAGACAAACACAACTGTGTCTAATTCTTAACTTTGCTACTAACTAATATTTTATCCAGACTAGATTATTTAACCCATCTGAGGCTCAGTTTTCCTTCATTAAAATGGAGAAATTACCTCTAGCCTTGTAAGCCTTTTGCCCTGTTTTGAGGTAAATCACTTAAATGTGTGTATCTGTATCGTAACAATAGTAATAGCAGTTTTCATTTCTTGAGTATCTTCTAGATGCCTGGGTCAGGGCTGGAGGGTGTACAAACATTTCCATTAACTTGCCCACTAACTGTGCAAGGTGAATAGTATCATTCCCACGGTACAGGTAACAACTGAGAGTCACCAATGAGAAGGAATATATACAAGACCGCAGAGCTAACAAGTGTGAGAGCAGAGATTTGACTTTATGTTTATCTAGTACCTGAGCTCAGGTTTCAATTTATCCCGATTAATAAATATTATTTTCTTCCTTGTTCCAAAGAAGTAGAAATTATACAACTCTCCCTTTTCTAATCGATATCTCTATTTACCTTCTATATGACAGTGGCTCTATTCTCCATAATAAACCCCGCTAGGTCCAATAATTTGATCCATTCTGTTCATATATTTAGAGTCCAATTGTGTGCTCCACACAGGTAGTGTTTTTAGTTATCATTATTGGATGTCACATATTTTCAATAGATTTGTCCTACGTTATTTCAAATTAGCTAAGTAACACTGAAGCCTAGAGAGGTTCGGGGGTGCAGTAAACTTTTAAAGTCACTGAGATAACTTAGGTTTTCTACAACCCAGCCTGAGGGAGAAAACAAGATGTAGTCTTCAGAATATTTCAAAGCACAGCAGTTTCTATGTTCTGTCATGAATAGAGTCAGAGGTTCTTCTGGCTGTGCATCGACATGTGATGTCAGTGGGAACTTTGAATATGAAGGGTGGAGACGCCTAACTTGGATGATCTGCCTATGGAGTTGTTAGCAGAAGCTGGAAATGCTTATAACCGTGGCTGAGTCAGAAGGATATGAACCCTGGGCTTATTCTGACAGTTGTCTTTAATTAAATGAGCCTGGCTCTGTTAGATTCTGGCAAGTCAGCTGTTTAGAAAGCGCCAGTTCTTTGGAAATCATCTCACTTTCCCAAGTTTTGTTTTTACTCAGAATCTTGGATTTTGTTTTCGTTTTCCATTTTCAGATTTATAATCGCCTGGATACAAATTGCTGTGGATTCAAACCTCAAAAGGAAGATACCTGTGTACAGAATGGACTGCGGCCAAAATGTGACAACCAAGATTCTGTGGCTCTCGCACACATCATCCAGCGAAAGCACGACCCAAGGCATTTGGTCTTTATAGACAACAAGGGTTTCTTTGACAGAAGTGAAGATAATCTAAACTTCAAATTGTTAAAAGGCATCAAAGAGTAAGTTTTTTAATGTAGTAACATCAGATTTGTATTAAATAAATAGTAAGATTTGGAGAAAACTTACATCCTATGTCTGACCGATTGTAGCCCTTGAAATGAATTGTGGTTGTGGAATCTGGAAATTGAGGCCCAGAAAAGGGGAACAAACCCAGTGGAACAGAACAAGAGTGCAGCCAGGGTGTCACTGTCACCAACCAATGCAATCTACAAAGCTCCCGTCACCTTTCACATTCATCATGTTGCTTGGCCCTCACTGTGAAAATCCATGTGGATTAGGTTGGAAGCATGCAGGAATCTCTCGAATAGGACCTGGCAGGACAGGGATAAGCAGGTGGCAGAGGCTCTGTTATTAGGCCCTGGAGCAGGGGAGCTGACAGGCATTTGGATCTTGACATGCTAGGATGTCCAAAGGCATAATAAACTCAAGTGACTTTTATGAACGTGGCAAAAAGTCAGAGCCAATCTGCCCATAAAATATAGTATCAAACGATAGCAGCTATTTAATGAGGTGGGAGGGTTTTTGAGCATTTGCAAACTTTTCTAGTAGACAGAGATTATGGAAAATAGTACCTTGAACCTACCTCTAATTGGAAATAAAGGAAACCAAGACACTTAATAGTGGTAAAGCCCTGCTGAGCTATTCAACCCACTATGGAGATTGAGGCTAGAATTCAGGCTTCATCTGTAGCCACTCTTCATTGTATTCCTACCTTAGTCAGAAATTAGGGTGACTAAGAAATTGAGGTATGTTTGAGAATTGAAAATAAAGGGGGTGTATTAATAAAATAGTTAAACAGCTATGTGAAATTAAGTGTCTCCTGGGAAATACATAAGCAAGTCTAAAATTGAGGGTAAAACTCAGATCTTCCAAATCCAAGTTCAGTAATTTTCTGCAATAACTTACATACATGCTGTTGCTATTACTTTTGTAAATAATACTTTGAAGCATATTTCAGTAGTTCATCCTAGCATTGACAATTAATGTTAATTTGTGTATTTTTAACACTAGAGACAGTACTTTTGCTGTGAGAGTTTCATGAACCCTAATTTTATGAGTTTTTACCATGTCTTGCCCCATTAATACCTGTGTTCACATCTCTTTGTAGGTTGAAGATTGAATATATGGCATATTCTCTCTTTAAGTGTATAAACTAAGGACATTTTATGTGTAGAAAATTTACAAACCTAAGGCATCAATTACTGAGTTGATATTATGGGTTTTCTTAAATCTCTAGCCCTAAATTTTCTCTTAGAATTAAGAGTGCACAGAGAATACAGGCCATCCATTCATATATGTATGAATACTGTTTTACTTATACTTTTAAAGAAGATTGAATTTTAAATGCATTATGAAGAGCAATGAGCTCAAAGTTAAATCTTTTTAGAATATGTAATTCACACATTGAAAAGCAAAAATGAAGACTTTGCTAACCCAGATTTATGCACAGAATATTCGTATTAATTAATGTAATGCAAAGACAGAAAAATTTTAAAATTTTCCTTCACCAAAAGGTTAGTCCCTGAAAAGAGCCATGATTTTTAACAATATTATCTTACACATTCTGCCACAGCTAAATTAGTTGAAGGGCCATAGAATTTGTAAATTATTAACACTTCCTAGAGCAAAAGTGCTTAATTAATACTATGGCCACTAAATTACACAGTGCATGTCTTCCGGGAGCTCAGAGCATCTTACCAGCATTATTTAAGTCCCCACTTACTCAGACTCATTAAGCACATCCAGCTCAGTGGCCTTTGCTCTCTCCGCAGCATCTGAAGGGCGGGAGCACTGGAATCCCTTGCATTCATGCTCCTTGAATGTCATCCTCAACTTGCTCCACTGACATTTGGTAAAGGCACTTAGAAGCCCTGAAACTTCTGGCAATTTGTACTCTTCACACAAGTATATGTTCTTATTATAGTTTTTAAGGAACAGCTAAGTTTTTTAAAAAAATTAAATTCTTTATTGTTTAAAGTATTACATATGTCTCCTTTCCCTCCATTAACCTCTTCCCAGCCACTGGAACAGCTAAGTTTACTTGAAAATTACTATTAAGTCCCAGCATTTTTACTGTGCTTTCATCAGCATTTTCATAAAAGCTGGGAGAGGCCAAACTGATCACATGTAATTCACATGTTGAAAAGTAAAAAATGAGACTTTGCTAACCCAGATTTATGCATAGAATATTCTTATTAATTAATGTAATGCAAAGACAGGTACTTTTAAAAACTTTTCTTGACAAAAAGAATTCATCACTGAAAAGAATAATGATTTTTTAACAGTTTTATCTTACACATTCTGCCACAGCTAAATTAGTTCAAGGGGCCATAAAATTTCTAAATCATGGATTATTGGTAATTCATAGAGCAAAATTGCTTAATTAATAGTATGGTCACTAAATTACATTGTGCATGTCTTTAGGGAGCCAAACATCTATATCCTATCTAATAGAAGAGAAACATGCAAGTTGACTGTACCTCAGTTACGCCCACAAGCCACCCCCACCAGCCATTCAGGAGCGAGTATGCAAATTAACCCAAAAAATATGGCAGCAGCCACGGAGCTGGAGCCAGCCACAGGCTTAAGTTGCCCTGGCGATGGAGGAAGCCAAGCTTTCCGCCGGTCCTGGCCTGTCCTGGCCTCCACTCAAGGCTACAAAGTTTCAATTATAGAAGATAAATAAATCCAGATCCCAGGGCCTCCACTTGGGTCGCCGGTGGGTGTGGCAGGCCTGCAAACCACCACAGGCCCCTCACCCAGGCCACCCCATGCCACAAGGGAACCTCCACCCTGATCTGGGACACCCTTCAGGGCAAACCAGTTGGCCCCCACCTGTGCACAGGCCTCTATCCTATTTAATAAAAGAGTAATATGCAAATTCACCATCACTCCAACACACAAGATGGCTGCCCCCATGTGGACACAAGATGGCAGCCACAAGATGGCCAGCAGGGGAGTGCTGTTGGGAGGGACCAGGCCTGCAAGGGAGGGCAGTTGTAGGCAATCAGGCCAGCAGGGGAGGGCAGTTGGGGGCAATCAAGCCTGGAAGGGAGGGCAGTTAGGGGTGACCAGGCTGGCAGAGGAAGGAAGTTGGGGACGACCGGCCCTGCAGGGAAGGGCAGTTTGGGGATACCCAGGCCTGCAAGGGAGAGCAGTTGGAGGGGACCAGGCCTGCAGGGGAGGGCAGTTAGGAGTGACCATGCCTGCAGAGGAGAGCAGTTAGGGGTGACCAGGCCTTCAGAGGAGGGCAATTAGGGGTGACCAGGCTGGCAGGGGAGAGCAGTTAGGGGCAATCAGGCTGGCAGGGGAGCAGTTAGGCATCAATCTGGCTGGCAGGGGAGCAGTTAGGCGTCGATCAGGCTGGCAGGGGAGTGGTTAGGGGATGATCAGGCTAGCAGGCAGAAGCAGTTAAGGGCAATCAGGAAGGCAGGCAGGCAAGCATTTGGGAGCCAGCAGTCCTGGATTGTGAGAGGGATGTCCGACTGCCCGTTTAGGCCCGATCATATCGGGATTGGGCCTAAACGGGCAGTCAGATATCCCTCGAGGGGTTCCAGATTGGAGAGGGTGCAGGCTGGGCTGAGGAACACCCCCCACCTCTGCACAAATTTCATGTACTGGGCCTCTAGTATATATATGAAAGCCTAAGTGACCGTTCAACTGGATAACCAGATGACTGGCTGGTAGCTATGACGTGCACTGACCACCAGGGGGCAGATGCTTACTGCAGGAGCTGCCCCCTGGTGGTCAGTGTGCTTCCACAGTGGGAGCACCACTCAGCTGACCAATGGGTGCCAGACGTTGGGCTCACGGCTGGCAAATGTAGCTGTGGTGGTGTGAGCCTCTCCCGCCTCCCGCATCTGCAGCAGGCGCAGCGGGGCCTAGATGAGCAGGAGTGGCACCCTGGCCACCTGCCACCTGCTGCTTCATGCACTACTGCATCCCTTGGGGATGTCAGACTGCCAGTTTCCAACATCCCCTGTGAGTCCCGGATTGCTAGAAGGTGCAGGCCAGGCTGAGAGACCCCATTGGTGCATGAATCCATGCACTGGGCCTCTAGTTACTTGTAATTTTGATTCAGCAAACATTACTTGTGATTTTGAACCAGAAATTTTACAAAGTTCTTCAGATAATGGATGTCTTAGACCTTTGGCTTTATACTTTCTGAATGAAGAACAGAAAGCACTCTGATAAGGCAATTCAATAAAGACCCTTCTAAGGTTTTCCAGAGAGATGGTTCATTGTGGAATGCCCTGGCTCTAATCCTTGAGTTTCACTATGTTTATTTACAAACAATTTAGTATTCCAGTTTCATAAAATGCTCCCAGATCCTCAGAATTCCTGAAGTCTAATCTGAATCAGGGACACTTCTTTATTTAATTGGGCATTTTGGAATAATTCTTTCTCTTCTTCCTACATATATTTTGGTCTATTTTACCTTAAATTCAGTCATGCAACTTCTACTCAGGTAGAGAACTTTACTGAATTTCTCAGCATTTTGCTTCTCATATTTACTTGCATAAAACTCCACATTTACAGTTATGAGAATACTATTCTACTTGACAGATTCAAGTGGTTTCCATGGGTGAAATGGAGTTTAGGATTGAGGAAAGTATTTTTGTTAGGCTAAGAGAGACCTTTTTAATTCTGTGCCTCTCGTTGCCTACACATAATGACCTTAAGTCAAATGTTGTTTGTCAAGTTCTCATTGGTATAGATAATTCATTTCTCTTGAAACATATTGTTCTAATATATTACTATTAGGATAAGTATTATCTTGACAGTGATAAAAAAGTTTTGATTCTCAAGGTACTATTTGATAGTGTGATTTATGCTAGATTAATGAAAGACAGAGCAGTTGGGGAAGGTCTGATATTTCCAAACAATCACTAAAAATGAAATATGATTTTATATTTTCAGGTTTCCTGAATCTGCAGTGTCTGTTTTGAAGAGCCAGCACTTACGGCAGAAACTCCTTCAATCTCTGTTTCTTGATAAAGTTTACTGGGAGAGTCAAGGAGGTAGACAAGGAATTGAAAAGCTTATTGATGTAATAGAACAAAGAGCCAAAATCCTTCTCACCTACATCAATGCACATGGGGCCAAAGTATTGCCTATGAATGAATAACAAAAGGGTCTTCTGGGTAGAGGACTAGATACATTTATGCATTTTTGTTTCTAAATCAGGTACACAAACTTAACTCCTCTTAGGAATGAGATAGAGTAGATAAATACATAAAATAAATGAATTTAACCAAGTATATATGATGGGCCTGCATGCCATAAGCAGACTTATAAAGCTTTAAAAAATATTCTCCTAAAAAATATTTGTTTATATTTTCACTAGCATCGTCATGTGAGTCTCAACATTTGATTACAAAATGGTTGCAATTATTATGACAGCAAGTTTTTTAAAACATTGTTGAATAGAACAGTATAAACTGACTCCTTTAAGAAATATTTTGTTCCATTTTCACTGGTCTGACCAAATACTAATGGGAATGAACCTTGAATATTTTGGTTGCTGATCGCTAAAACAGAAGTCCCAGCACTTATCCAGGGGCACCTCTAAACTGGAAAACTGAGGCACATGACCTACAAACACATCAGTGCCTTTAATAATTCTAAATAGAAATGGTGACTTATTTGCAGAACTACCAGTTTATATTCTATTGTATCTATAAATAATTAGCTGTTTCTGTGATTCTGAGCAGCAAGAATCACATTTTCTATTCCCTTTTAGAAATTGTTGTCAGTGTAGAAATTGTCCAAATTTGACAGTTTATACATTAGGTAGTTTTGCCCTCTCAATTTTGGTCCAATTTATGTCTAGTGGCTTAGAAATTAAATAATTTTAAGGTTTGAAGTTACCTACTTGAAACTGTACTTATGGAGTATCCCCATCCCCCTTGTTTTTTTAAAGATGTTATTTTAAAAAATTTGTAATTTCTACAGGGTTTGTATATAATTTCTGTATTTCATTAATATATTTCATTAATAATAGATTTCTTTAAATTGGTTCGGTGTAATTACATTTAAACTGATTTGATTGATATTGCCCAGATATTGACAATAGGATCAGAGATTGACTATGTTTAAATATATTGTTTGGCTTATTCTAATATAAGAAATATGAACAAAATAAATTAAAACTTGATTCTGGTAATTGGTCCTCAAAGAAAGCACATGACTAGAGCTAAAACAGCATATTTGGATATTATTAAGCCTTAAAGAATTCTCCCCAAACTCTCTCTACCAACTTTTTAATTAGGTGGAAGGGGGTGGCATGTAGTGTTCATGTGTTGGGTCTTTATATCCTTGGAAGATACCCACATTGTTATGTAAGACAAATGTTTGTAGAGAGGTTTCAGACCTTGAACAAGTCATCGTTACCCTCCCGTCTCATATACCCCACCCCTTATTTAAAAGCTGATATACTGACTTTTCCTTTCCCTGAAAGTTTTAAAATGCAGTTTAAGAATGTTTTAAATAATAATAAATTTAAGAATGTTTTTAATAACAATGAGAGCATATCTATAGATTCTAATTCATACAAAAGTACAGGGTCAAAATATTAAAATGACATGTTAAGTACAGGAGAAGATAGAACAAGGAGAAAGGAATCATTTTAGCATCTAATTATAGCTGTTTTAGGCTCATATTCACTGCTATTTAGCACCCTTATTTGCTGGGCTTCCCTTTGGCGAATTGGTCTTCAGACCATTATCCTGTATGATTTTCCCTGTACAGCCCTGAGTGTCTTCCTCTGGCCTCACATATTCAGAGTGCTCTTTGGTTCTTCTGAGTCTTCACTTTTACCTGTTGTATTTGGCCTTTTATATTTGACCAAACAAAAGTTGAGAGAGAATCATTGATCGGCTGCCTTCAGCATACCCCCACTGGGGATGGAGCTCATAACCTGGGCTTTTGCCCTTGTCCAGAATTGAACCCGGGACCCTTCAGTCCGAAGGCCTACACTCTATTCACAGAGCCAAACCAGCTAGGGCAGTTTGGCCTTTTTAAGATTGCTTTTTTCTTCTTTTAACTAATCATTATATTAATGAAAAATTGACCAAACAAAAGTTTGAGGACCTAGGTTCTGTGTTGAGCCACTGACTTGAAATAACTCTGTCAAGTTGCCTTATACCTTATCTTATCAAAGTGGCATATTTGCATCTTAATATGCTTTTTGTGAAATATACCATCTTCATCAAAGCTGTGATATTGGTGCTGGGAATTCCAGCCTTCTTAGAAGTGAACTTTAATTTTGTGTCTCAAGCTACTGCTTTTGGGCAGCTTGGTCTTCTCACATATGGGTCTGGCTCTGTTTATTATGCTTTCTTTTATTCCGAGATGCTTAACATTAAAAAGTCCAGGGACACATGTTAGTTTTAGTCACCTTTGATTTTTTAACAGTATATTTTGTCTTATAATCAGTGAATAATTCATGCTGTATTATTTTTGAATAATGGATAGTGGAAGACTAGGCTTTTAATTCTAATAAGTACTGCTCTTCATTTCTCTTACTGAAACAATGAAAATACTCTGTGCCTTTCAAATATATTCAGATTATGCTGTGGTTTGGTTCTCATAAGCACATTATGTGGTTTATTTATAACTTGATAATTTTAAAATAGAACAATTTACCTTGGCAGACATACAAAAGCTCTTCTCGAGTGATTTGTTTTCTTTAAGTTGAGGATCTGAAAATAACCATTGTCTTAAAAATCTGTAATAAAATATTAGAAATTAGAAATTAAAAATGCATGCTTTTCCTTTTTGTAGATGAGTTCATTTTCTTTTGTGGATGGGTTACTTTTTAGAAGTTAAGTTTAGGTGAATATTTGCTACCTTTATGCATGGTAAAAGAAACAATTAAATAGTCAAGAATTGTATTGAATTGTATTTGTGTAGACATATATTTGATATTGTAGACATATATTATTAGTGGTGTTATACTTTCTCTTGGTTTACATAAAGCATTGTTAGGTAGTATGCAAATTAGTTAACATATCATAAACTATAAGAGAATAATTTTTGGCTTTCATTGCTTTGGGTGAGTCTTACAATTATGTTCACAGGTTCCTTTAGAGCATACATATTTGTTAAGTATATTAGGTAGGTACCTGTGGAACTTCTCGAAATATAAAAGGTCTTAGACTTACGCTCAAAAAATTTATAATCTCTAAACTTGTGTAATAGCTTGTTTTTTTTCCCATTGTGCCTTTAAATATACATTACATTATATCTAACGAATAAAATGTCCTAGATGTAGAGTCATCTAAAAACTGTCTTATGGAATTCTAATGCTTATCCCAGTCCAGAACAAAGTGAGGCACGTGTAGGGCATTAGTCTGAAAATATGTTTTGGAAATTGGGTGAGGGTCAAATAAAGATGATCAAGACTTTTATTTAAAAACTAAATGGTATTATCACGAATTAAGAACTATTTATTATTCATGAAAAATAATTCCACTTGTTAGAAAAGTTATCTGACACTTGGCAATAGCCAGAAGAGATTCTTGAGGGTTTTTTTCAGTGCAGTGCTGTGTTTGACTTTTTTTTTTATTATTGAATGGACTATTTAACCATGTTGTAGGGCAGAGTTTAACGTGTAGATTTTTATACCATAGAGATATAGATCATTTCTGTCTGGTGAAAAAGATAACCCTAATGATTTTACAGTTTATTACCTTGTTGTACATTAACCGGTTTTATATCTAGTGAAGCAATCTTATCCTTACATTGAGTATAAATATTAGCTTTTGACATACTCTTTGAAATGATTTTACCACTTTAGTGAGTCCCTTTTTAATTAATTGTTTAAATAAAATCTTTGACATATGCTCGTTTTACATATGCCTAGGAGTCACAGTTTTGTTTTTTGAAGAGTTTGCTTTAATACACTTTTGACTGCCAAGCCATATAATTTTATTTGCTTGGGATTCATGGTTTTAAGTTTTTGAAAATTTTACTTTAACAAAGTTTCAGAACGTTGTTATATAATTAAAGAGCTGAATGATACCATGTGATCAGCATCTTGTCCAGCACCCTTATTTTCTAGATGAGGAAACTGAGACTTAAAGAGGCAAAGTTACTTGCCTGAATTTACCAACATGATTGATTTAGAATCTTAGGTGTTGAAACTGATTTAGGAAGTTAGAGAACCAAAACTTTCTCTGAGGTTTCATTATCTACAACAATAAAATAAGAAACACTAGTTTAATAAAACCTGAAGGTCTTACATAGGCATATTTACATGCATTAATAATTTTATGGCATTTTTTTGGTGAACTACAGGGAGTGGAATAAACAAAAGTTTCTTATACTATGAAACTTTTTGATAATCATGTTATACAGCTGATTGGGAATCTGCTATGTGTCATGCTGCATGCTGGGCAATGTGGATATACAAATTAATAAGTAACTTTTAATATGTTAATCATCAATTGAGACCTATAATTAGACTAACTTATAGCTTTAGTGGAAAAAGTTTAGGAAAGAAATTCTTTGAGAATGTCTAGAAATAAATTCTTACTTAGAGGATATTTTTACTCATGGTGAATTTTACTGTATCTCTATGGTTGACTGGTGCTTAAAAATGACAATTTGGAGTCATTTTTGTGGCTGGACAAGTTGACCTATTTATTTTAATACTAGAGGCCCAGTGCACGAAATTTGTGCACAGGTAGGGCCCCTAAGCTTGGCCAGCGATCAGGGCTGATCGGGGCCTCCCGGCTGCCAGCCAAGGCCTCCCTTCATACTGTGCTGCTCCCTGGTGGTCAGCGCACATCATAGAGAGCGATTGAACCCCCGGTCTCTCGGTCGAACTCCTGTGGGGACACTTTGCTTATTAGCCTTTTATATGTATAGATGTCCTGAGGACATGCCTGTGTTCCAGAATGGTGGTCCAATAGTAGATGCTCATAATGACCATCCTGATCCATCAAAAATGTGCTAGTGTATGTGAGTTCTGGATCACTTTGAGAAGCTGGTTAGAAGCATAGCCAGGCTACATAATTCTGCATATAATTTCAAAGGGCTTTTGGACTCTACACAACCATTCATGGAACTCTTTCCTCTCAGGTCTGTGATCTCCCAGGTTAAGAATTCTTGATTTACAGTATATTTAAGAAGGTGGGAAATAATATTATACATTTTAGAAATATTTTACTTAGTGCATATAAAAGTTTTGCTTTTATACAAAGGTGAAAACTTAGGTTTTGGAAAAATTATTTAAATCTTATTTAAATAAAGTATTTAATGAGATGCCAATGAAAATTGAGAGGATTTAATGAGATACTAGTAAAAGTTTAGGAACCATTTACTTTACTAATACTTTAATAGTTTTAGCCCATGCCATCATTTCCAAATTCACTACAATTCAGTTAATTAAACTAGAGAATAAAATTCTTTGAGGTTATCTTCATTGAGTACTTTAATTTATTAAAGGTTATCAGTTACCTGATTTTTTGTTTGCTCTGATATACGAAAGATCCCAGATAGTCACTTATTTTATAGTGTCTTAGATTATGAGGAAAGTTGAGTTAATGTATACAATTAAATGAAGTTATTTGACTTACCACCAATGGTTTTCTGGGCATGAACATAATGTTCCTGCTTTTTAAAAATCAATTTCCTAAGAAAATGAATGAACTTTCCCCAATGGAATTATTTCCTTGACATTTATGGAAAGAACTGTAACCCTTTCTTACTGTTCCTTTGGCCAGTCGGAGAATTCAGAGTGTCTAGACTAGGCTCATTTCACCTTTTATCCCCTTTCACATTCAGGCACAGCTGTTTTAAGTCAAAATATGGCATCCTCCCTAATTTTTAAGCTTTTTAGTTCCTTAGGATAGGGCTCTGCTGTTAGAAAGGTCTGCCTCTAACAGGATTGTTGGCAGGCTCTGGTTAGCAACCTAGAAATGCACATGGTAAGTGAATGAAGTCACAGAACTCCTTTCTTATAACAGCATTGTGTATGGTTAAATTAGTCATTTTTTTTTCCATCTTGAAAGGTATCTTTTCCCACATGATTGCATTTAGTTTGTTGATAAAAATATGCCCAATTATGTACACATTAAGAAAGCTCTATGCGTCTTCTTTCTAAAAAAGCAATCTGCATTTCATAGCAGCACTTGTCAAGATTTCTAAAGCTTTAGAGACAAAGAGCTAAACTATAAAGGAAACCTCCCTTGTCAGTGGTTTTAATCACATGCTGCAGAATGGCGAGCTGTGCTGTGTTTCCACAGGCAAACTGGGCTGCGGAGAGTGGGACCAGCCACTAAATGAGACTGACACAGCTGCGAGTCAGCAGCGTGTGCCAACATTTTCTTAGCTCCAGGACACCAGACATTGTTTTGGCTCATGCCCTATGTTATTGGCTCAACTTCTGTTTAGGAGAACAAGAGATCTCGTTCTGTATCCTCATTTCAGGCCCTCAGGAGAAAAATCGAGGTCAACATTTTATTTTTTTACTTAGTAGCGCTTTTAAAAAAATAAGCTATGATTCAGATATCCTAACTTTGTGAGAATACAATTAAGCTTGTGAGATTCAGATCTTTCCTAAGAGAATGGTAAGTAATTCATAGCATCTCCTGGGAGAGAGTCAATTGTCCTCCTTTTAAATCAGGTAACAAGTGACAGTTAAAAGAAGAACTTTTGTAAGTTTTGGTGACTATTGTGATAACACTATTTGCTATTAATAGTGTGTCATTTCCTTTGTCTTACTCTTATTGTTGGTTGCACGTAGAGATAATATGTTGTGACATGGCAGCACTCAGAGTAGCGAATTCCTAGTTAAAAACACAAATTCCTAACTAAATCTTGACTTTAGCCCAGGCTACCTACCAGGTTCCGGTAGTAACACCCCTTCAAGTTGTGACAACCAAAAATGTCTCCAGAAATTGCAAAATGGTCCCTTAGGAGGCAAAAATCACCTCCTACTTGAGAACCACTTTTTTGTGCATTGATAGAAAATCTTCGAGAAAAGGTAAACCTTTTAAATGTTTTTTTTCCTTCTCACATTCAGTGTATAAAGATTTTCTCTGTCAAATTCCTTGTATTCGAATGTTTGTCCATGTTGTATGATATCAATCAGAGTCCAAAGAGGCCTCGGGACTCGGGCAAAGTGACCAGTGAAAGAAGCTACATGAGACTCAGGAGGAAGAGATGTGCTGGGGCTCCAAGAAAACATTTTTTAGGTGAAAAATAAATCTAGGACTTTTGGCAAAGTAAATATGGCACACATTTTGGAATGGGAGGTAGTTGGGGGTAAAAGTGCTTGAAAATCTGTGCCTTAACTCCCTCTGTCCCAGGGTCCGGTATCTGTATTTCTTGAGAAGATGCCTGGAATATAAAGAAGCCAAACTCTCATCAGAGCCCCAGCAGTCCTGTGGGAACCTCCTCCAGCAGAGGATCATAAGAAGTAAAGGGTGTTTCCTTATGAGCAGAAGGAAGAAGAATAGAAAAGTGCATTAGAGTAAATTGTTAGGCCAGGGTTCAATTAGCAGCTGATGGGGAGTGCAGAATCAGCGTGGGAAATAGAACAGGGTGGAATATCAGAAAAGCCGGGTAAGTAATGCTGCAATGACAAAATGCCATCAAATCTCAGTGGCTTAAAACAAGAAAGGTACATTTCTCACAGCATATGTCTATCCCAGCTTGACGAGAGGGCTTTGCTTTTCATAGACACCTAGAGACCTTAGAGGCAGCCTGGATGTTTCCATTTCTGTGCCCAAGTGAAAGTTCTGAAAAGTTTGCACTTCCAGTTACAGCTCACTGAACAAAAGCAGTCTGGGAAGTAGGGAAACTTGAACTACCTGATGAATAACATTGGTCACTACAGCACATGGTGAGAGCTACAGGTGGTGTCTCTGATAATAATGGAGGCAAATATAACCTAAAACTATTATTGTTTATCCAATAAGGTTTTTTTCCCCCCTGGGGACCACCGACCTCACATTCTTTCATCTCTGCCCATGCTTCCAGATTCAATGGGTCAACCAGAAAACTTGCCTCATAATTTTGGAACTGAAAAAGAGAAAAAGAAACCCGGACCCAGGACAAAGTAATAATGGGTAATATTCTGGAGACCTTAGTTAGGCTTTCCTCTATGTGAGCTGGAGAAAGTTAATTGCAGAGAAAGAGAGGAGAGATTGATGGGAAATCTACAGAGATGCCAATAGGCAAGATGCACATGCCTTTGGGTTCTTTTGTGTTAGTTACTCTAGAGGTTTCTTCCCGTTCTTGGTTTTATTATTTATTTATTTCAAATATGTTTTTATTGGTTTTTAGATGGAGAAAAAGGGAGAGATAGAAACATCAATGAGAGAGACGCATTGTTTGGCTGACTCCTGCACATCCCCTACTGGGGATTGAGCCCACAACCTAGGCATCTGCCCTGATCAAGAATCAAACCCAGGACTTCTTGGTCCATGGGACAACGTTAAATCCACTGAGCCACACCAGCCTGGCTTTGGTTTCCTTTAAATGGTTCAGTATCCTTTTTTTTATTTTTATTTTTTTATTTTTTATTTTATTTATTTATTTATTTATTTTTTAAATTTTATTTTATTTTTATTGTTTTAAGTATTACAAATAGTAGTACATATGTCTCCTTTTTTTTCCCCCTTTGATCTCCCCCTGACCTCCCCTACCCCCCAGGACATGCCTTCACCTGCCCACCCTCCCCCCCCACCCCAGTGTCTTATATCCATTGGTTGTGCTTATATGCATGCGTACAAGTCCTTCGGTTGGTCTCTTACAGCCCTCCTCACCCAACCACCCCTGTCTTCCCAATGTAGTTTGACAGTCTGTTCAATGCTTCTTTGACTATGTATCTTTTTCCCACCATTTCTTTCCTTTAACAAGTTTTGCCTTTGCAGACTGGAAATAAACATATAATAACAAAACAAGACAAAACAAAAAAATGTTTGAGTCCCAGTTTCAATGTCCAACAGTTCCTTATGTGTACATGTCAGCAGTGATATCTGGATGGTGGGCACATGGTGGCAATGCAGGTCCGACCCTCTCTGGTTTGGTCCTAGGCAACCTGCAGCGGTGCACAGCTGCTGACTGCTCCCATGGCAAGGCGTTGTCAGCGTCTTCCATCTCTGGACTGTTTTTTCCTCTTGTCTTCGTGGTTGGAGCACTCCTGTCAATTCCTCTCTGTTGCAGGAATCCATCTGGTCTTGGGGTTGTTTTCTGAAAATATACAAATATATTCTTGACCACAAGTTAATAAAGGAATCTTTTCTATATAATTGATTTGGGATCCTTTTTATTTTTGTTCAAACGATTTTCCTTTGTCTTATTTAGACACCATGTGTGTTTTTAATGGCCGTCTTGCTGTTAGCATTGCAAATGAACCTTAATTTGGTAAAGTAAAAATTTTCTAGATGTAATTTACTTATAGGATATTTTTCCTTACATGATATTGCCCTACTATCCCCCCCCCTTTTTTTTTAATGGAGGTTTTTGTAAATTTTATAATGCAGTCTTGATAACTTTAAATTAAAAAAAAAAATTTTTTTCCCCCACACATATGACTGCTTTAGGTTCATTGCATATTCAGGAATTTTACCATGAGATGAACTACCAATAGAAATTTTAGTTATTACTTTAAGAATAGCTTTTTGTCCAGTACTTGAATATCCACTTATTTCAATTAGCCTATTTAAATTAATCTGAAAACTCGATTACTATTTTACTGTCAAATTTAATACTCTACCAACAATCTTAGTTTACCCTGTAAATATTAGTGGGAAGGATTATTTGCATTCTTGAGTGGGCCCTGAGCATCAGTATCCTTTTTTTTAAACTCACCCTTTTGCTTCAACTTAATCTAGGTTGATTTTTTTTTCATGCTTGCAACGAATGATTTGTGTCTAAGGCAAGTAGGCCTTTTTCTAATTTATCACTTATAGAAAGTATATTTTGATTTCTTTCTATGACAGATAAAGATGTTCATGCTCTTAAAGTTTCTTCTACTTCTTGCCTTCACAAACCAACTTCTAAAACATTTACCATCATGCTTACATTGCTAACCTTACTAATGTTTAGCTTCTGGCTTCTATTTTGTCACAGGTACATTATTTTATATTTGAATCTATTTCCTGCCTACCATCAATTACAGTTTTCTCATTCCTGAGGTTTTTGTTTATTTGGTTTTCTTCATCTCTTTGCTGGTTGACTCAATCACCAAATAATTTTTTTGCAGACTTAGTGTTTGTTAGAGTGGATTGGAGTGTGCATTGGTGGAGAGGATGGGAAAGACATGGAGGAATAATTTAGGAAGCTCTAGAAATTACTTAGGCATAAGATAATCAAGGAATGAGATGGGATGGGTGTAATTTTGTGTTTTTTTTTTTACTTAACTGTGGACCATTCTATATGATAAGATTCAGAGGGAATTAACTAACCTCTTTTAGAAAAATATTGCTATGGGAGACAACTTGAAAAGATATTCTAAAAACTATGTAAAACAGGCTGCTGTGGGCTTTAGATATATATTCTTCAGCTAGAGCAGGGGTAGGGAACCTTTTTTCTGCCAAGAGCCATTTTGGATATTTATAACATCATTCGCTTAATATAATCCACTTAATATAAATTTATGTTGCTATGAAAAAAGCTCCTGGATTTACTGAATTTTGAGTCCCACCTGCACTTGCTTTGGCAGGGCCAAACCAAATGATTTTGCCAGCCTTATGTGGTCCAAGAGCCAGACTTTCCCCACCCCTGAGCTAGAGTCAGCACACCAGCAATCTTCTCTAAAGAGACCTATCTAAACCAGGAAAAGTTATCTGAGTTTGTGTCACTGAGAAAGATTCAGAAGGATGGACATAGACCCCCCCACACATGGGTGTGCACACACAGAACAAGAAATTCAGATAAGGAGCTACATTAAATTTTTTTTTCTTAATGAATTGATTTCTTTTTACAGTTAACAAGTTACTTACTGTTATTAGGATTGAGGCTCTGAACTGAGGTTGAGGTGCTCCAAACCATGAGGTTAATCATATCTCAGGATTTTCTGGCCCAATTTGCTCTCAGCTGGTAATGATTAAATAATTTATTTGCTAATCAGTTGTTTTAGCTTTATTTATTCTTTCATGTAACAAATATTTATTGAGTGCCAACTGCATGCCAGGCACTGCTTTAGGTCTTGGTATATAGCAGAGAAAAAGAAAGCGTGTACTCGTCTTTAGCAGCTTCCTTTCTTCAAACCTTTATCATTAAACTGTAAAATTTAATATCTGTGTATATGTGATATAAGAAATAGCAGAGCATTAGCCAAAAAAGTTTCATACATAAGAAAAACTTTTATATAGAGTCCCCTTAACTTTCCCTTCTGTTCTTCAAATGTTCCTATTAAAAAAAAAGAAACATTATTTTCAGACATCTTTGTGTATATAATCAGAATCTCTTGAGTAATAGCTCAAAAATCCTGCATAATAGCTCCAGCCAATGCATTTTATTATCAGGAATTGTGTGTTTTATGCAGTTTGCATTCTGGTCTTCTTCCATTTTATCTTTGGTAGAAAAAACCTGCCATATAAATCATGACAGAGTACAGAAAGAAATAGTTTGGATTTTTGCCAGTCTTGGTAGTATGCTTTCAAATCAAGGAAATGTTCTAAAATCAATATTTAAATAGCATATTTGGCAAAATGTTCTGCCCTGAAAGAAATGGATGGCATTTTTTGAAGAGGAAGAGTAATGGGAACCAGACATCCAAGTTCAAGGAGCCATCCTTCCTAAGGCTGTTCCCCTTTGTTGCAACACAGTCCCTTTCAAGGGTCTTCCACATCCCAGATCTCTTTCCTCATTGTTAGCAATCTTTTTTCCTCTCTTTAGATTTTGTTTTTAAGTTCACTGAAGACTTGCTACCTTTTTTGTTTTTTCTAGAACCCTCTTCAATGCAATTTCTATTGGAATAACTTCTCTGCAATATATAGCCATTTCATCTTTGTAAGATCTCTAGTGGTTCTATTTTTCGTTAATGCTGATTTCTTCCTTCTTTCTCTGGGACACAAAAATATAGGTTTGATAATCTGTTCTGATTTCATGCTTTCCTCCCTTCCACTAAGGCTCTATCCACTCCCTCCCTCCCCGCCCCCATCCCCTCTCCTACCCCATATTGTCACCCTCAAGAAATTCAAAGGTTTGTTTCTACTCTTTTGGCAAATAACAGCTAAATTAGCCTGGGCATTTCTGAATACATTCACAAACCTCTTGCTTGTCTCACCTTTCACCCTTTAAAAGTTTCTTATCTAAGAATTGGACACTATTTAAATCAACTGAAAGAGCATGAAATAAAGCCATAGGCAAATAATAACTAGAATGACACAAATGGATATCTGGTTACTATTGAGGCTCATTTGGTACAATTTTTTTTTTAATTTTGAAAATGATTACATATGAGATCTAGAAAGTTGTGATATAAAACAATATGGCAAATGTCCTTATTTACTAATAACATCATTTCAGGTTCTTGCAATGAGGCTAGCATGGTGCGATGTACTTTAAAAAGATTATTTACTTTAGCACTAACTGGTTTGGCTCAGTGGAAAGAGCATCGGCCTATGGACTGAAGGGTCAGGTTCAATTCTGATCAAGGGCATGTACCTTGATTGTGGGCACATACCCAGTAGGTAGTGTGCAGGAGGCAGCTGATCGATGTTTCTCTCTCATCAATGTTTCTAACTCTCCTCTCTGTAAAAAATCAATATATTTTAAAAAGAAAAGATTATCTACTTTAGTCATGATTACTATCTAACAAATGAGAAAATGGAAGGATGGAGACGTTAATAATTTGTTCAAGAAAAAACAGCTCTGACCGGTTTGGCTCAGTGGATAGAGCGTCAGCCTGTGGACTCAAGGGTCCCAGGTTCGATTCTGGTCAAGGGCATGTACCTTGGTTGCAGGCACATCCCCAGTAGGGGGTGTGCAGGAGGCAGCTGATCAATGTTTATCTCTCATCGATGTTTCTCTCTATCCCTCTCCCTTCCTCTCTGTAAAAAAATCAATAAAATATATTAAAATTCTGAGAGAATTTGTATTTATACAAATACAAATTCTGCCTCCTGCACGCCCCTCACTGGGGACCGAACCCCAAACCCGGACATATGCCCTTGACTGGAATCGAACCTGGGACCCTTCAGTGCACAGGCCGATGCTCCACCTACTGAACCAAACCAGCTAGGGCAAGAATTTGTATTTCTTATACACACTCAGAAAAACTGCAGAAACCATGACCAGGTGTTTAAGTGGAAAAATTGGCTAATACACATCTGATAGAGATAAGCATAAGCC
Source organism: Corynorhinus townsendii (assembly GCA_026230045.1). Taxonomy (NCBI): domain Eukaryota; kingdom Metazoa; phylum Chordata; class Mammalia; order Chiroptera; family Vespertilionidae; genus Corynorhinus; species Corynorhinus townsendii. The sequence continues at coordinate 105,522,347 of JAPDVU010000006.1, read as the reverse complement.
ACTGAAATTTACAGTATCTCTCTTACAGAACCACTGTCTGGTTCTACTCATATTAAAGATGGTAATCTTTAATGTTCCCCAGTATCAGTTCCTAATATTTAAAAGTGTTACCATGTTGGGCTTCAAGATTCATAGGAGAATTTCAACTCTCAATTGCAATCGCAATCCATTTGTCACAATGCCTAGTTACATAGTACTAGGGCACATGTGAAATAAATACCTCTCTCTGTTCCAAGCCTCAACGAGCAATTTTCTTGATTTATTTAGATTCCTCGGGTAAGGAAATCACAATGTAAAGCCATTCTTTACGTTCAATATTGTGAGTTTGAACAAAGGGCTGTGAGACTGCCATGGTGTGAAAGCTGTTCAAGTTCACAGAACAAAGGAGGGCAGAAGCCCCTTAAAATCACAGCATTCCATTTCATTTCACTTGCGTCGTTATGTTGAACATTGAATTTGCTAGCTTGTAAGTAGATATAATAGCCAGTAGTAGAGTTTTGGTCAACTGATGAGTTAGTATGTTTTAAAGTAAGAGATTGAAAAAACAAAGAATAGATTTAAACTCATACCAGATCAGCTCTGTGCTGGGAAAGACTTCTTGCTTTCACGTAGTATCATAGAAAAAGGCTTATTTTCATGACTTTATAAAATTTTATATCACTGATTTGATTAAAACATTTTTTTACATTCTTTTTGCCGGTTATATGAATACCAACAGCCTTAAAATTTTTAGTAATTCCCCAATATATGCTCAACAATCTAGTATCTATTTGGTTGGCTTATATAAAGTCTTAAAACTTTTATATTGATGATTGTGGAAGTTTGAGATATATATATATATATATATATATTTTCTTTTATAGATAGGCATACACAGTTTTTTTTTTTAAGGACACTGGAACTCTCCATGCAGCTATATCATCATGAATATGAAGCAGCATCAAAGTTGATAGCCAATGGGTTACCTGAGAGCATGACACACAAAGTAATATGAAATTCGTGGCTTCAGTTCAGATTCTTGAGCAGGATAAGATGCTTTTTTAGAATACAATGTTCTTTCTTATAAAGCCAAGGTAGACTATCAAATTCATTCCACTGCCATAACATAGAAATCAGAGAGAATACATCCCAAAGAATTGGTTAGTACAAAGCCATTTTATAGGAGGCTGTTATTGGAAAACAGAGCTCTATAAATTCTATATATGAAGGCATGCATTCGTATAGCAATTGATTTATTAATGTACTTACCTATGACATTCCAAAAGGGACTTGAAGTACCTAGTTTCCAGGTAGGAATGGAAAATACTTAAAGACATAAAAATACAAATAAATTATGAAAATTTAAAACATGAATTTCAAAAAATATTTTTTTCTCATGAAATAGAAAAAAAATGAGCAAGTCATTGAGGACCAGAATAATCAAATGTAAGCAGATTTGATGAATATGTGAAAGATATATGTTTCCAATGTCATAGCTACATAAAAATTTTACCAATTCCAGTATTAGTTTCCAAGATTAGAACCAAAGTATAATATATAATACATTTATATTATATATGAATTTAATGTATTACTAGATGTATTATCTGATACATATGTTATGTATACACTAGAGGCTTGGTGCACGAAATTTGTGCATGGGGTGTGTGTCCCTTAGCCCAGCCTGCACCCTCTCCAATCTGGGACCCTTCAAGGAATGTCCGTTTGCCCATTTATGCCCATTTATGCCTAAATGGGCAGCCAGACATCCCTCTCAATCCAAGACTACTGGCTCCCAACTGTTCACCTGCCTGCCTTCCTGAATGCCCCTAACCACTTTTGCCTGTCAGCCTGATCACCCCTTAACCACTCCTCTTCCAGCCTGATTGATGCCTAACTGCTCCCCTGCCAGCTTGATTGCCCCTAACTGCCCTCCCCTACAGGCCTGGTCTCCCCCAACTGCTCTCCCCTGCAGATGTGGGTCCCCCAAAACTGCCCTTCCCTGCAGGTCCGGTCGCCCTCAACTTCCCTCCTCTGCTGGCCTGGTCACCCCTAACTGCCCTCCCCTGCAGGCTTAATAGCCCCCAACTGCCCTCCCTTGCAGGCCTGGTCTCTTCCAACTGCCCTCCCCTGCTGGCCATCTTGTGGTAGCCATCTTGTGTCCACATGGGGACAGCCATCTTTGACCACATGGGGGCAGCCATCTTGTGTGTTGGAGTGATGGTCAATTTGCATATTACTCTTTTATTAGATAGGATAGAGGCCTGGTGCATGGGTGGGGGCCGGCTGGTTTGCCCTGAAGGGTGTCCTGGATCAGGGTGGGGGTTCCCTTGGGGCATGGGGTGGCCTGGGTGAGGGGCCTGTTGTGGTTTGCAGGCCGGCCATGCCCCCCAGCGACCCAAGTGGAGGCCCTGGTATTTGGGATTTATTTATCTTCTATAATTGAAACTTTGTAGTCTTGAGTGGAGGCCAGGGCCAGCCAGAAAGCTTGGCTTCCTCCATTGCCAGGGAAACCCAAGCCTCCTGCTCACTCTGTGGCTGCAGCCATCTTGGTTGGGTTAATTTGCATGCTTGCTCCTGATTGGCTGGTGGGCATGGCTTGTGGGTGTGGTGGAGGTATGGCCAATTTGCATATTACTCTTTTATTAGATAGGATATATGCTATACATATGTATATATTTAATACATATATACCCATGAAATACATTTTCTATCAATATATACACATGTGTATATTCATAAATATATATATAATATGTACACACATCCTATTATAATAAAAGGCTAATATGCAAATCGACTGAATGACAGAACGACTGGTTGCTATGACATGCACTGATCACCAGGGGGCAGACACTCAACGCGGGAGTTGTCCCCTGGTGGTCAGTGCGTTCCCACAGTGGGAGCGCCGCTCAGCCACAAGCCGGGCTCATGACTGGTGAGCACAGCGGCGGCAGCGCTAAGGATGTCCGAGTGCTGACTTAGGCCCACTCTCTGCACTCAGACATCCCCCGAGGGCTCCCGGACTGCGAGAGGGAACAGGCTGGGCTGAGGGACCCCCACCCAAATGCACAAATTTCGTGCACTGGGCCTCTAGTGTATTTATAATATGTGTATAAGTTGTGCATATATGTATCTATATCATATAACTTATCTTTCTGAAAACCTCTTTCATAAAGTCTAGATCATAAGAGAGAAACTGCTTTCTGCCTCAACATCAGACAAGGAAGCTCACATTTGTCTGTCAGAGAAAAAGGCTGCTCTAAGCAACCATAAACCTGATCCTATGTCCTATTTTGATTTTGGGTCGGACTTTGTAGTACCTGAGAAGACCAGAATCACCCTGCTAAGATGTTACTATAAAAGTTGGTTTCTGTGATACAGTTGGGATGCACAGAAGAAGTACTGCAAAACTCCCCTGGAGGGTCAACCTGCCAACCTGGAGGCCTCAGCAAAAAACAAGTGCAAAATTAAAGATATAAAGAACTTCTTTACCATGAAACCTGGTTTACAGACACAACAAATAGAAAAATTTGAAACAATAAATAAATTAAAGCAGACTATACATTGGTAATGGGCAATTGAATGCTTTGCTTAGTAGTTTGTTAGAGACTGCCAAATGGAGTAGATAATAATCCAGTAGTGGGGCAGCCAGGCCACTTTCTTGCTCTGTGTCTTGGGACAGTTGCCAAACTCTACTGAACCCTGAGATCTTCACCTGTAAAGCGAGAATGAGAATAGTAGTATCTGCCTTATTAAGTGATTGTGAGAATTAAATGAGATAATGCATTCGAAATGCTTATTAATGCAGTGCCTGAGTGCTGTGATTTGCTCTAGAATAAATTTCGTGTTTTAAAATTTTAAATCATTTAATAGGAAAAATGGATGCTATTTTTGCAAAGAAGTGAAGACTCTGGAAGCAAAAGAAAAATGTTTTTATGTTCCAATACTTAAAGTGATTTCATGGGGAAAACATTCACAGCCTTACTCAATAGTAAAACAGAACCTGTGGTTGGCAGTTATCGGGAGCATATTTTCATTTCAATTTAAGAAACTTTCTCACAATCAAAGTTATTCATAAATTCTCTCCTTCCCAAGGAGTTTGAGTAGAGATAGTTGAATCCTTTGTTGGGTAGGAAGATTTTTAGATCAGCAGTTACCAAACTTTGCAGATGCATACACTTCCAGACACTCATTGGGAAGAAAAATATTGAGAGAAGAGAAAAATTGCGGGGGTGAGGGGTGGGGTGCGGAATGAAAGAAAAAATAGAAAGAGTGATCAGGGCCATTGTAGGATACTATTTCTCAAACTTTCATGAGTAAGTAGTGTGTTATTTTTACATATTAATAATTTATTAATTAAAATATTTACTGAGTACCTAATTTATAAATAACAGTATACAAATTCCTGCTCTCCTAGAGCTTCTATTCAAGGGGGGGGTGTGTGGTGGTGGTGGAAGCAGATGATAACCCAAACAAATAATTACATGTAAAGTTAAACTATTGTAAGTGGAATGGGGTCATAATTAGAGCAAGTTAAAGGAGACCAGGAGTGCCTAGGTATGAGTTGTAATTTTAAACTGAGTGATTTGGGAGGACCTCCATGAAAAGGTGACATTTAGGAAATGGTTGAATACAGTGAGGCACTGAGTCACACATGCATTTGGGAGGAGAACATTGTAAACTGAGGCAACACCTATCACAAAAGTCCTGAGTTGATAGCTGCCTCGTGTTCTGGGAAGAATGTGAAGGCCAGCATGACTGGAGCAAAGGGAGCCACGGATGAGTTGCAAGGGATAATATCAGAGAAGTAACAAAGGCCTGGGAGGTGTAGGGACATGTATGCCATTGTAAGTACTTTGGCTTTTATCAGATTGAAAGATTTAAGGGGTGACACCATCTACCTTCCCTGTTAACAGGCTCATTCTGGTTGATGTGTGGAGAATACACTATAGGAAAACGGGAGAAGCAGAGAGGTCAGTTAGAGGCTATTGCAAGTGAACCAGGTGAGCTATAACAATGGTTTGGACCACAGTAGAAGCAGGGACAATAAAGAGAGTGGTCAGGTGCTTGATAGATTTTGAAGGTGGAACTAATGGTTACATGTGGATATGAGAAAAATAGAATTGATGGTGTCCAAGATCAGGAAGGCTATAGGTTTGGGGTGGGAGAAGAGGTTCACTTTTGAACACTTTAAGACTGACATGTTTGTTAGGCATGGTGAGTTTTGGAAGGAAGTGACTAATAATATAGGTGGAAAACTGAGCTATATTGTTAGCCAAGACACCCCCCCCCCAAAAAAACAACCACCCCCCACAAAACAAAACAGAACAAAACAAAAACACACCAAGTATAGCCAAGAGAAGGCAATGAAAAATTTTATCTGAATACTGAGAATTGACCATTCATTAGTAATCTTAAAAAAAACTTTTATTGGAATAGTGGGGGTGAAAGTCTAATTTGAGTGGTTTAAAAAAAATGTGAGGAAAGAATCTGGGGATTGCAAGTATATATTGAAATATCCTCTATAATAAAAAAAAGCGTAATATGCTAATTAGACCAGACAGCCTAATGTCCTTCCGCATATCATTCCAGACATCCTTCTGGATGAAACTGAAGCAGCAGGGGCCAAGGCAGAGGCAGTTAGGGGCGATCAGGCAGGCAGATGAGTGGTTAGGGGTGATCAGGCAAGCAGGCAGAGACATGGGCGATCAGGCAGGCAGGCAGGCAGAGACAGGGGTGATCAGACAGGCAGGCAGGCAGAGACAGGGGTGATCAGGCAGGCAGGCAGAATGGTTAGGGGCCATCAGGCAGGCAGGTGAGCAGTTAGGGGTGATCAGGCAGGTATGCAGAGTGGTTAGGGGTGATTAGGCAGTCAGGTGAGTGGTTAGGGGTGGTCAGGCAGGCAGGCAAGCAGTTAGGGGTGATCAGGCAGGCAAGCAAGTGTTTAGGAGACAGTGGTCCTGGATTGCAAGAGGGATGTCTGACTGCTGACAGTTGGACATCCCTTGAGGGGTCCCAGATTGCGAGAGGGTGCAGGAGGGGCTGAGGGACTCCTCCCCCCCCCCACAAATTTCATGCACTGGGCCTCTAGTGGTCTAATAATAAATTAATCTATAAATTAAGGTTACTTAGAAAATCTAATTTCCTTACACTATTCTTTGTATTTTTTTAATGCTCCATGACTTTTTTCCCTCTATTTCCCCCTACCCCATAGATCATCATAAAGTAAGCACTGTACATGACAAGTGATAATAATTAACATAGTAAATACTTTTTTTGCACAGTATATGACCAAACCAATAGGAAAATCAAGAGTGCCTTGAACTCATCTATCATATTTTATGGAATGATCCATTAGTTAAGTTATACATGTATTGTCTCCATAGTAAAAATATCTAATATTATAAACTTATATTTACTCAAATATAAACAACATTAATTTGTAATTTTCCTGATGAGATTCCTAACCTGGTGTTTGATTCTGAACATTTTTTTTGCATCGTATAGATATATTAATACACATTTTTGAATACCTATACACAGAATGGGAAGAAATAGCACATTAAAGCAAATAAAAGGCTTCAATGATAAACATTTATGAACATTAAACTTTTTCAACTAGTGTGGAAAATTTGGGAAGCCCCAATCATTATCAAATTTTTCTTCATGAAATTCAGTATTGTTTTAAAGCTACTTTTTGATGACATTGCAATAGTAGCTCTAGATAAAATACCAGTGGATAGTCAAACAAGTTAGATTTAACAATGCTGACATCAGTCACATTGACAGAAAAAAATAATTTGTTTGGTTATAAGTTTGTTAGCAGATGAGTGGCTATTAATTCTGTCATATCTCTCAACAAGCCTGACATACTGATCTTCCTGTTTATTTTATGAAAAAATATCCTTATCTGGCAAAGAGAAGAGTCAGACTTGAAAAAAAATTCTCTTTTTCATTTCTGGCCTTAAAAATAGGAACTCCTGGGACTTCAATGAGAAAGCCCCTCTCATGCTGGTGGGCATATTTTAGTGAAGTCCCAACAGAAAGCCCCAGGCTGTGCTCCTCCCACTAATAGTGTCTGTGAACATCACAGATGATAGTAAGTTGCTGACTGTCAGAACATAAAGACCGAATTTTACAGTAAATTTTAGGTTATTGTGTTTTATATCAGGAACTCTTGTTCTATGTCTAGAACATCCCTGAGGCACCACTTGGGTTTATTTTCTAGATACTTTTTTCTTCCTGCCATACCTTCCTTGACTTCTCTTGTTCTGCCTCCTCTGCTGACTTTCAAACAAGTAAATGGCATGTATTTATTGATAACCTCCCATGCCTGCATCCTTGCTGTTACCCGTCTTATTACCAAACAGCAGTATGATTGACAAATAAGCAAGCACCTGAAAACAAAAAATTAGGACTAGAAAAAATGGTTGAAGTAGTGGGTGGGTGCTGAAAGAAAAGAAGTGAATCCTAGACATGGAGCCCATGAAATGAACTATGTACACTTAATGGATATAGGATCTGTTTTCCACACCACAAGAGGTGAGAAAATAGTGAGATACGGAGCTGAGATCTGAGAGCAGTAATAAGCCTTTGTTTATTGTACTGTGCTGGAGAGATTCCAAAGATGAATAAAATAAAGTTTCTGCTTTTAAGAGGTCTAGGATCTAGAACTCAAGGGATCTCTGAAAAGTAGAATTAAAATAAAACTAATTAGGGACTAGTTATTACATGAACCTAAATAATTCACACAGGCCAAAATATTAATTGAATGTGTGTCAAAAATTTTGCTTTATGAAATGCCTCCTTGTTGAGGATTGAGTTGTCTTTAATTTGTTAGAATTAAACATCTTGTTAGAATTAAATATCTCCAATTATTTCTCAGCTGATTTGGAGAAAATGAACTTCCCCTTCAGTCTGGGTAAGTATGAAAAAGTGAAGCAATAACCACCTGCTATCTCTGCCCCTGGGTCTGTGTGCTCCTAATACCCTCCAAACCCCAGGCTCCTGGAGGAGAGAAGCTATGGACTTGGCCAGCTGTGAAAACTAGAACTTCTTGCCTGGAGGACCAATGATAACAGCTCCTGGAACTCTTGAATCTGGGTCAGGATAGTTGTCTCCCTGAACTTACTAGCAGGAAATAATTGTGCTTCTCTCCTGGCTAGTAGGCCTGTTCACTCAACCCCCATCTCTAAGCACAGAGATTGAGTCTTAAACCTGGAAATTAACTTGGATATTTATTACCAAGCTGACATACCCAGTATCAGATGAGTATTAGAAAGCACTAGTAAGTGCTGGTTGAAATCACTATAAAATCATATACAACAGTCAGTCAGGAAGCGTTTATGTGGTATTTTTACAGACCATTAGATTTCCAAAGCTTCTGCAGAATTACTTTTAATTAGAGTGAAGTAATCACTTGGTAGGTTTTAGCTTAGTTCCTTGATAACCTTGACGTTGTGTTCATTTTTTTTTCTTCTTTTGCTGATGATTAACTCACTCCCTCAATCCAAATACAGGAAAGCAATATCAAAGGAAACTTATAAAAGAGCAGTATTTGTGTGGCATTTCCTTTCATGTGTGTTTTGTCCAGATAAAACAGACTTCACTGTCCTTTTCAGAGGTATCTTTCATGACAGCAGAGGTATTCCAATTTGTTCAATCTATCCAGCAAGTTGGATAGATTTCTGTTGTTGCTTGTTTCTTGGGGTGAATATTCTGTTTTGCAGAATGGAGTTTGGATTTAATCATGTTAAACTTTTTTATCTCAATTTATAGTAAGGAAAAATCCTGCAACATTTCACAAAGGCTGAATTAAGTATACTGACTTAATTACAAAGTTGCTTGCTAAAATTTTATAATTCCAGGTAAGGCGCTCATAATGAAAATGAATCATAATGCATGTTGCTGAGCTGTGGGCTTTACCCCTCTCTCCTGAAAGTGCACAACTGAATTCAGTGTAAGTCAATGACAGAACCACCGGTTCCTGCTTTTCTTATTCATCCCACATTTCCTGTAATTTTCTTCATCTGTCATTTACCGGATTTTTTCACTTAGCTTTGACCTTGGAATGTGTTTTTTTTTTTTTTTTTATTCTTTCTGGATAACAGTGTGGACAAGCATCTACTTCTACATTTGCTAATGCCAAAGTTATTTGCCAAGAACAGAAAACAGGTTTCTTAGCATATTGCAAATAAGTAACCTTTTTTAAAAAGGATTTCGTGGGAATGAGACTATTTCACACTTAATAAATAATATAAAAAATGTTCACTATTTTGGGAGATGAAAAATATCCATAAGGTGTACATTTGCTCCTTGTATGGGCATAAAATCTGTGACTGTCTCAGCTTCCCTACTAGAGGGGCCACACTTAGTTTTCAGCCTAATGCTGACTTGTCTCTGTTTGATCTGGTAAAAATTTCAGAACAATGTCCAAAACAATAATATTTCAATGGTGCTTCCTCATTTGGGTTGGTATCACAAATCTCTGCTGTAAATAGCACTGTATTCGTTCACACTTCTTTGTGTTAGTGTACCTTTCACATACATGAGCCTCCAGGGTTACTCGTACTTTGTACTGATGTGGTCTGATGGGAGTGAGGTGTTTCAGGGAGATAGATAAGGAGGTGGTCCCTGTCTGCAGGTGGGAAAAAAAAAGACATTGTGTGCAGCCAATGCTTAAAACCCCATTTATTATCTTCTCATGGATTGTGAAAGATTGAAAGAGCTTGGGGTAAGGTATAAGAAGTCCAAGCAGATTGTTTTATTTCTTTTATGACTTACTGTCACTTTATGATATCTTTGATGCATATCTTTTCACCAATAGATAATGGCCTTAGGGGTCACATTCTGTGTTGGCCAGTATATGCTATATCTTTTCTGTTCACCCATCTTCAGAGAAGGCTATGCAAACCATGTGCTTTAAAATGAAAAAAAAATTAATCCAGATTCAATTTCGTTGGTCATGTCCAAACTCTCATCTTTTGCAGCTTATTAGAAAATTTAATGAAAAGCCTCTTACCTATCTTCATGCATAATGCCACCCCAGCTTTTTGTAAAAACAAAATATTGTTTCAAATTTATATAAAAAATAAAGCAACTAACTTTAACATGATAACTACATATGGGTTTTGTATACTTTCAAAATGAGTTATTCATAAATGTCTGATTGTAAAACATAGTTCAGCTTTCCAAAGAAGTTTCTCTTATATTTACATAGTTTTCTACTGTATGCATTTATATAAGTTTCCTTAAATAATTTATTGTTCACAAATAAACAAGTAGATTTTGCCCCTTTCTGCCACCTAAAACCATAATATTCTTTTAGCTAAATTTCAAGATACTGAAGTTGCCATGAATAATCTTGATGTTGAAAAAGCCATCCCAAAAATTTAATGAATATCTATTTTTCCCAATTTCTTAATGCAATATTCAATTAATACCAGTTAATTTTAATAAAATCACATTAGGATAATATATTACAAGAAAATGTTTAATGCAAAGCCAGAATTTTGATATAATAAAACCAACCCAGATCTCATACACACGAATCAACTATTTTTCATGAGTTCTGCAGAACATGAGTTTCTAATTCTAGAGATGTTTTAAAACAGAACTATTAACTGTAAATGACTGGTTGAATCAATATCATGCAATGAGTTCTATGCATGTGCCTTTGTGGGGTTTAGACTTTGGTAAAGCCTCATTTTGGAGTGAAAAGTGGGTTTGTTGTGGGGGATGGGGAGATGTTGGTTTCTAGAAACTGGAGGTTTCCATAGGGAAACTATTAAGAATAATTTAACATATTCTTAATATGTTAATTATGGTAACATATTTGGCCTAATGATGTCCATAAAATCATATTTTGTTTTAAGTATAGTATAGTTGCATTTAGAATTTTTTTTGGAAAATGGAAAAAAAATCATAGTTGTTGCTACACTGATGTTAACCACTGTTACATTTTGTAGAATTTTATTTTCATTAGTTTTTATTTTCCATATTTTATGTTCCAAATGCCTTACTTAACATATCATTTTAAGGCAGATAATAATAGATAACCTACGGAACACTTACTACAAATAGTTTACATGCATTATATCATTATGTCTGCAGAAACATACCTGTGGGCAGGTACTATTTATTATCTCTCTTTTACAGACAAAAAAATTGAGGAAGGTTTACAAAGTTTAATTAATTTGCCATTGTCATTTGGCTAGTAAATTGCAATTTCTGGCCTTAAATACAGGAAGCCTAACTGTAGAGCTCTTGAATGGTATGCTATATTGTGTCTCTGCAATCATTTTTGGTGGAATTTATGTAGATTAAAAATAAAATTATCTTTCTATTTCCAGGAAAAGAATTCATTAAAGATATAAGTTATGGGCTCCAACCTACTTTATGTAGATTGATTCTATTGTTCAAAGTTTTTGGTCTGATTCTTATCATTGTTAGCAATATCCTTAAGAAATATTTGGCTTAATAACTGACCTAAAATATGTTTAATTGAATTGCTTTACATTAATTTTGACTAATTTCTTTTTCTTCTTCTGCATAGTTACTCAATCTTTCCCTTTTCTTTGATGGTGAATACCTAACTTAAAAAATGAACATATTTCATGCTGCAAAGATACTTGCATACTTTGAAATATTTCCTCTGATTTGAGGCAAAATTAATCATGGTTCCTTTTAAATTTTATTTCTATAACTACAAAGCCACAATTGTGCCTGAGATTTCTGATTGCATAGAAAATGGAAGTTGGAGAAAGGATGAGTGAATTGCAGTGAAGAAGGCGTAACTTGCAAAAAAGTCAATCTGAGTTTTTATTGCCAGTTTCAAGGGCATAAATCATTATTTGATTAAGAATGTGATTTTTCTATCTTTTTTATATTCAGAGCTAGATGAGTGCAGTTACCAAGCAAGCCCTTTAGTGCTTTTTGAGCAAATTGAAATGTTAAATGTTAAGAATTAAGACACTTTTGTGAAGAAACCTGACTTTGAAATGGTTAAGCAGCTGCATAGAACCTGAAGGAGTTTGGGCTTTTTATGCAGGTGTATTAATTAATTAAAAGTGATCATAACAAATGTTTGCCATATTGTCACACATTCTAGGTCCTCAGAGTGGAATGCAGAAGGGAGAATTCCTCTCCTGGAGATAAAATTGGGAGCTCTCTCCTCCACATGGGCTATAATCAAGGTTAAAGAGCAAAGGGAAAAAAATTATTAAATATTAATATGTCTGAATTAAATTATTTTTTTCTGTCAGTTTTATAAGTTTCAACTCGGTTTCTCACAGTTGGAACCTATCTTTCATCTTGAGTGGTTTTGTTTTTCATCCTCTTTCTTTCATGAGTTTTTGTTTGTTTTACTTCTCTTCTTACTCTTATTCTAACAAGGCAGCCCTATTGCTATGGAAACCTACTTCTTTTGCTACCACTAGATATTTTTGTTAGTGAAAGCAATAGATAGTATAATGGTCATTGGATTAAGATATCAGCCCAGTAAATATCTTTTGGATGAAAAGAATTGATCACAAACATTAAAAGAATGTGCCTGCTTTCAACAAACGCTATTAAAGATGTTTTGCTTGATTGATCAGCTTTCATATTAAGAAACCCAACATTTTATACATACAAAGTAATAGTTAACAGAACCAAACTCACTGTCCTTTTTTTTTTAACACATATAATTAGGGATAAAGAGAATCCTGATGATATTTAGCATTATAGAATAATGATAGGTGAAAAGATAAGCTATTTCATAATTCTAGTCCTTGGCTTTTATTCATAGGGACTAATACAATAAAGAGTGAAATAAACTACTAGATACTATCTGCTTATAGATAATAAACTGGAACTCCTACAAGGAATCAAAAAAGCATTTTAGTTCTCAATTTATGCAGGGGTATTAGAGGTGAGACAGCGAATAAAGAGAGTTAGTTGCACAGTGTGTCAATCCAAATAATCCATTCTTTATGTTCTGCCTTTTCTTTCTAATATGGAAAGGGGATATAAGCTAGAGAAATCCAAAAATGAAGGAAATCAATTATAGCAATTCTCCCATCTAAACAGGGCTATGTTGGTGGCACAAAATAGCACAGCAATTTTCTTTCCACTAAATGAAAGAGCAGGAAGTCTAAAGAGTGATTATTTAATACAGGTCAAGAGTAACTAGAGTCAAATACCGTTTCATCTGTGCCCTGTAATAATCCCTTTTAGTCCTTGTGTGTACAGCCAAACATGTAAATAAAAATGTCTTTATATATTTAGTTTCATAAATTATCTTGTAGGGAATGTGTATTGAATATATAAATACCATAGCAACAGCGCATGCTGGTTTTATTCAACCACAGTGGGTCGGTCATATTAAATATATAAAAAGAAAGGAACAAAATCAACAATTTTATAAAAATAGTCTACACTAAGAAATATGGAAGTGTAAATTTTGTATAGTAACTCATGAATGTTTCAGTATTTGTGGTCTATTGCATTAGAATACAGCAATTTATCATTTCTTTATTGTTAATAAAATTACTTTTCTATGGAATTGCTAACGGCCATTATATCCTGAGAGTAACCATTATTCTAGGCAGTTTTGGCCATTATGCGTGTTAAGAACCTATAAAAATTGTTTCCATTTTGGGCCTCTGTGTCACCATGGAAACTATCCATGAGTTAAGTGTTTGTGAATGATTTGTGGTCCTTGATGAAGCAAACTTTTGGTGAAATAAATCCCTTCATGGCCCATATTTTTGTCTGTAAAAATTTCAGAACTTTCCCCCCCTAAGACGCAGTGCCCAGTTTAGTTTCAGTTTCTTTGGTTTAGTTGCCAGCGTGCTTCTAACTTTTGTTTTATTGAACTTGTTTTTTTCAATTCCTCCTCTTCCTCTTTGTTATTGGTGGTAGTGAATGGCTGTCGTGGCCTGTGTCTAAGGTGAAAATTCTCCATCTGACATTTTATTCAGTGCACAGTTGCAAATAGACAAATGTGCCTTTAACAACACATCTGCTATGATGCTCCCCTATTTTTAAAATAATTTTTGGAATGAAATTAAGTTTCCTTTCCTTTTCTTTATAGCAAACTTTTAGTTAAAATAAGTTGGCAGACATTCTTATTTATGAGTCATAACCAAAGTATTTCAATCAAGTATTTAAAAATATTAACTTCTCTAAATCACACTACTTATTTTCATTAAAATACTTTAAACATATATTATTATTAGCATAGGTATTTAGAATTTTACCCAGTAATATAAGGCATTTACTACTTTTGGTAATATATTCCAATCGCAGTACTAATATCAGAGATTAGGTACACTAATATTTTAACATTTAAATAAAATTTTTGAAAAATTTGTTCCCATAGAGCTCCAGTAATACATACTACACTGTATGAAGGTTTGTGCAAATCTGGCTTAGTTAAATTAATAATTATTTAATGACTCAGAAAAATGCAGATAAATTAATAGTGTACAGTCTTAGAAAATGTTGCTATTCGAGGATAAATTTATGTTTAGGTTTTCAATAGAATAGTTTTTATTCAATAAGTGTGTTGAGTATGTACATTTTAAAGCAACCCAAATGCTCACTTCTATTTAGTAACTCTTTTCCAACTATTTTTTGATAAAATATGTGTATGTGTGGAGAATGGAATTATAATTTTGAACACTTTGTACAATCCAGGTATTTTTAAATGAGTTTATTGAGTTATAATTCACCTATTTAAAGTGTACAATTCAATGGCTTTTAGTGTAGTCACAGAATTGTGTAACAATCACTGCAATTATTTTTAGAACTTTTCATTATCCCAAGTGAAACCATATACCCATTAGCAATCACTCATCATGTCCCCCTACTCCCAATCCTGAATTTAGGCAACCAGTAATCTACTTTCTATCTATATAGGTTTGCCTGTTCTGGAACTTTTATATAATAGAATCTACAATATATAATCTTTTGAGACTAGCTTCTTTCACTTTGCATAATATTTTCAAGGTTATCCATATTGAAGCATGTATAGATACTTCACCCATTTTTATTGCTGAATAATATTCCTTTGTATACATATACCACATTTTATCTATCCATTTTCATTGATAGACATTTGAGTTATTATCACTTTTTGGCTATTATGCATAATGCTACTATGAAATTTCCTGCAGAAATTTTTGTGTGAACATATGTTTTCATTTCTTGTGGGTATGTACCTGGGAATTGAATTGCTCATCATAGGGTAAACTTCTTCTGAGGAACTAGTAGACTGTTTTTCAGAGTGGCTGTACCATTTTACATACCCACCAAAGACATATGAAAATTATAATTTCTCTACACCTTTCCCAAACTTTGTCACAGTCTATCTGTTGGATTATAGTCATCCTAGTGAGGGTGGGGTGGTGGTATCTTCTGGGCTTGATTTGTATTTCTCTGATGGCTGATGAGGTCAGAACCTTTTCATGTGTTTATTAACCACTTGTATATATTCTTTACTCAGATTTTCTTCTGCCTGGTTTTTAATTGGGTTATTTGTCATTTTATGATTGAGTTATAGACTTTGTTTAAGTTAATAAGGGTGGTTTCCCAAAAGCTATTTTTTAATCGGTGTGCTTTAACTGACTTTTAGACAATGATTTCCACCCTTAATGTAGAGTCTGTTCCACATAAGCCTAATATGTAACACTAGAGACCTGATGCATGGATTCGTGCACTGGTGGGGTCCCTCGGCGTGGCCTATGGGGATCGGGCTGAAATAGGCATCCCCTGAGGGATGTAGTAGTGCGTGAAGCGGCAGGTGGCCCGGAGGAGCCCAAGCCCGGGGCCACTCCCGCGCATGCTGGCCCGCTGCGCCTGGCGCCACCGCTGC